>VZTJ01003395.1:1401789-1654317 GCA_013397795.1 Orthonyx spaldingii
TTTTTTTTGTTTAATGGAGAAAGAACAAGACATATTCATCCCAGTGAAACTACAGGACTATAATTCCCTAGCAAAAATAAGGGTTTTCCCACAAAGCAATGTGCACGTGGTACAAAGCTTTAGGAAAGACAGAGTTCTCCTACCAATTCCTTGGTGTTCCAAAGAGTCAAACCAGGAAAATTTTCCCCAAGCATCCTGGATCAAGAGTCTCATTCTTGAGTGCATAACTAACTTTGTTAATTGTGTCTGACAGCTGCGGTACCTAACACAGAGTTGCCATTTTCAAAAGACAATACCTAAAATCCTAAAATTTTAGCTCTGTGATATCATTCTGGTTGCCAAAGGTATGAATTTTGAATGCCTGACTTGTTATTATTGTTTCCAAATCAGTAAACAGATGGGAAAATCTAAAATGTAGCCTGCCTTTACTAATTAAGGCACAGTAAGAGCAAGTTATGGTACAGGCTTTCTTTTTCCTGCTGTAGAAACTTCAATCTTGTCCTGACATCCAGAGAAATACCAAAGAGGTCAGCACCAACCCTTGCCCCTTCTGAGGTGCTGGGTGTGTCTCTGCTTGTGTCTGGGCATCCACACAAATCATTTCCCCATAGTTCGTGTACATTTAGACTGGAGAGTGTATTCATTGCAGTAGAGGGCAGCAGTATTCATTCACAAATCAGACAGAGCTGTGTACAGTACATATAAATAACAGTGCAGTTGTCAGACAATTTAGGCAAAGGGAGTGTGTTGAAGGAAAAACAGTTCTTCCCTGGAAATGAATTGTATTTTTAATACCTTGATCAGAGAGCATAATGAACTCACATCACACTCTTTACAGATAGAGACAGGTAATCAGATTTTGTAATCCCAATATTAAAATCATCCTACACATGTTAAAATTAGTAACCTCCTAGGAAATCAGTCCAAATTTATGAGTGAACAGAGACTGCAACCACTTGTGCTTCATGCAACAATATGTGTAATTTAAAAATGTGCAATATTGAACTTGGGGCCATCCCTACCCCATTAAAAAGAAAAGTCTCCTCCAAGCCAGTGGAAACTGGCAATCTTCACTGAGTAGCAACAGCTTACAGAAATATATCTCCATTTGTAATCATTTTAGTGTATGGATGATGACATTTGCAAACATCTGGATCTGATGATGTCCACAGGAGATTCCAAAATGGTAGTGTTTAAATGTGATGATACAATAAATACAAGATGTTTTATTTTAGATTGAAATAGCAGAATAAAGACAAGGGCAGATTTAGATAAAGCATTCAAGCATGGGACTTCAGGTGGCAGCGTGCAGGCCTCCTAACTCTGGAGAACACCTCCAGCTACAGCCACCTCCTGAGATCTCAGAGCAGCCCTGCAGCTGCTCTCCAGCCAAAATTCTTAACAGCTCTGTGCTCACCAAACTATGCGCCTGTAATTTAAACCATTCACTGCTCAACATAATTAAGAACCAATCTCTGAGTCCAGAACAATAGTCTGCTCAAGCACTAGCACATGGGAGCAAAATGAGACTTTATGTCTTGGCTCATGTTTGCTTTCATCATTTCTTTTTTTTCTTTTCCAAACCTTAGCTTCCCCTCTCCTCCCTGCAGTGCACCCGTGGGCAGTTTTCAGGTTACTGTAGCCTCCTCCAGGCTTTCTTCGACACTGAAACAGGGCTGCAAAATTACCCCAAATGTATTGCCATGTAGGAGTGCTAAAAAGCAATAAATTTTGGGTCTCTGGCTTAGCAATGGCTCACTTGGTGATCTAATGGACACACACCAAAAACCAGCCTGGCGCTGTTATTTCTGGGCCACTCCAGCTACTTTCGGTCTGGAATGGAGGGGATATGGTGGGCTTTACACAAACTTTGCTGTTTCTCAACCCCCAGATGACACAAGAACCACTTTATGCCTCAGCTTGACCAAGGGCAGCCGCAGGGACATCTCTGACAGCCAAGAATAGCTCATACAGAGCAGCCCTAGGAGATTTCTGGTTTCCCGCTACATTCCCTGCTCCACCACACAAGGGCTGACAAGGCCGGGAGAAACAAAATCAGTTTTATGACACAATTTTCCTCTGTCAGGAAAATTTTTTCTGGACAGGGCGGGCACTGCTAGGATCTGTGGCCAGGAGGTTTCCAGTGACCAGAAGAAGGCTTGGGAGCAGGTCTTCCTCCTCCCTGAGGTGTGTGACACTGCTGACCATGTGTGTACAAAGCCTTTTGTCATGGGCTACACAAGGCCACTGATATTGAGATGCAACTTCAACATAAGTTAAAGGTTTAAACAAAGAAATAGAGCAATGAAGGAAGGCAATTAACACTGACAAAAGTGTAAGACTTTCTGGGCCACAAGCAGACAGGAGATACCCTGTCATGGAAAACAATCAGAAACAAGCTGTTCTTCCTACGAGTGCTGAGCTTTTTGAAAAGGACTTTCCTTACTTCAAACTACTGACAAAGACATAAACTCAGGAAATATTTTCTGTTTTGCATAACAAAGTCTCGCAAAGGAGGCCAGGGAAGGAGCACAAAATATATTTTGAAGATCTGAAATCAAAACCACGTGGAGACTCATGAAAACATATAACAGACAGGGGTTAACAAAGATGAAATCTACATGAGGTTTGTGTCCTACTTTTTCACTGTGTATTCCTTACAAGTGAACCAGTGTCCTTCCCCACAGAAAGGCCACCATTAGCCTCCATAGGTCTGGAATTTGCACCAATTAGAGAGATCAGCCAAAAAATCTCAAGAGCCAGTGAGGGCCCCTTCACTGCTCATGGTGGTCCCAGTTTCCAATGAAATATAAGAAGTACGCAGCTCAGGTGGAGGACTGACTCCTTAAAAGTGACTACCCAGTTTAGCCATGGGGCTGAAGTGCTTGAGGTTAAGGGGTGGAAGGGGAAGGGAGCTGCATTTTTCTCTGGAATACCACCACTATAAAGACCATGGGCCTGTAAAATCACTCCAAACTCAGTGGAAGTTGCTGCCAGCTTGCTTAATCTGGTGCATTCTGTGAGAGGAAAGGGAAGAACTACTAGAAGAGCTACTCAACATGCTCCAGCTGGACACGTTGTGGAGACCACCATTTGAAGCAGCCAAAAAAAATTGTATTTGCTGTTCAAATCCCTCTACCCTCACCATGGGGCACTGCTCATTAGACCATCTCTCTGACTCTAGCTGACTAAATTAGCATTATTGAAACTCAGAATAACAGGTAGATTAAGTTGCATCTTAAGGTAGATTAAGGGGGCCTTTCCATCCCCTAATTAAACTTTGCTAATATTAAATTAGACACTTCTGAGATTGTAAGACATACCCACTGAAGCTGAGCAGTAACTCTGCCTGTTTATTAATAAAAAATAAGGTATGTGCACAGTTTGTGTCATCTTTCCATGGAAACATGGAAGGAATTGGAAGTCAGGAAGAATTGGAGCCATCCACTTCCCAGCCCATAGTTCATTTCCATTAGGGAAGCAACAATTTGTGTTTTTAGGAGCTTAGACACTGTTGTAATTTCATTAAAATTGTTCCTAGGCCTCCCAGATTCTGTGTGGTTTATAAAAGGGTGTGTATGCTGCTCGCTCATGGCCTGACGCTTCTGCAGATAACTCCAGATATGAAAAGAAGGAGGAAATCACCACTGTTAATGTCAGGCTCTATTGCTCTTGGCACCAGGACTACTTCTCTTTAATGTTTGGCACTAGAACTACCTCTGCTCAAAGTTAACATTTGTCTGCTGAAGGCATCTACACTGCTTGTGTGCACAATAAAGTACAGCATTTCAAACTCCAGAGCCATCAGGGCAGTCTTTGTTTCAGACCTTGAAATCAATTGCCTGATGCTTCTGTGCATTTGAGCCAGAGGAACTACTTCCAATACTTCCTAGGTCTGAGAGCAGAGAGCTCTTTGTTCCCGGGTTCCCTTCTGTCTTCAGAATATGTTTTACATAAATTTATGATTCTCCTCACTTCTTTCCTTCAGAAGCTTAAACATCATGTGTTTAATTCCAAATTCCACACCATTATGCATGTTTTTTGCACACACAGTCTGAGTGACAAAGCTAGTGTATCACATCAGAGTTTATCCTGCAGCAATTCATCTTTCTGCATTAACCATGTGATAAAACTATGGTTGAAAGAGGGGCCTTCTTTCCAATCCTCTTATCTATAGATTGGTGTAACTATTATCAGGAAAATGGTGACCCACTTCCTTCAGTTTCCCACCATAACTTCATTGGATTTGTTTAAACAAACTTGTGTCCAAGACCTCTGACACACTAACATGTTTGTTGTAGAATCACTGCAGCTGTTGGTAAATCACATATTTTACAAGAGGACCACTATCAAAAGTTTTAGATTCAATTTGGCTCAGTGCCCCTGTCAGATTGAATAATGATCACCTTGCCGTACTAATGAAGGTGGGCAAACTTCGAAGTAGGGAAAAAACCCTCTTATGTGTGGTTTTGCAACAGGAGGGAAAAGAAAGGGAGGCCCAATGCAATCTCAACACACTGTTCTTTAAGAGGTGAAAGTCACCAATCCTGCCCCTCCTTTCCCTTTTCCTCCTCAGACTCTGGAGGTTGTTTTTCCCTTGCTGCTCTTATCAGTTCCCAGGCTCCACCCTGCTGAGATGGAGGACACTTTTCTTAAGAGAGAGAGCATTTTCAACATGAAAATCTCCTTGTAGCTCCCCATGACTCACAGGCTGTTCCTCCCTGGTGCTGAGGCCTGGGGTTTCCATGAAGGCAGATGGAAATATTCTTTTACAGAACATAACTCCATTTAGAGCCCTGCTTAATTTACTGGTGTGACATTTCCTGGGAGAAAGCAGCTATGCTTCTCTCTCCTGTGATTTGCTAAACAGTATGAACTATGTTAAAACCCAAACCCCTGCAAATACCTGAAAAGCCCTTGTTGGGGCATTCCTGACCAATTATTTCATTGGAAGTGGCTCATGTTAACGAAGCAATTAATGGAAACTTAAAGAAAACAAGAAATTTGGAAAAAGCAAACATTGAATAGCTGGCACTCAAGTGAATGTTGATTCTTTTCTACTCACAGGCAATGTTAATTCCAATTTGGTGCACTTAGTCAAACACTAAATCTAGGTACCCTGTCAATCTGCTTTTTAAAATTCTGGCTAATTTACAGTTTCTCACTGAACAATTTATAAATAATATATGCTGACCTGTTTTATAAAGCTGTCGAAAGCTTATGCCTGCCCCTCTTTTGGTACTCAGTGTGGAAACTGAGAGTAGGAAAGAGCAGTGAAATGAGCATAGAAAATAAAAATTCACTAACGTAACACCCTTCCTCTCAAGGCAACAAAGTGGGAGTGGAGAGCCCTTTACACTATCTTAACTTGGGAGCTAGGAAGCATTCAGATAGCCGTAACCTTTAGCAGAAATTGTGCTCAGACCTTTCCCGGGGTAAGGCAAGCTGGAATCACAGCTCCAGCCTCTTAGGAAACGCCAAGCCTGTGTCTGCTTCTTGTGCAGAGATTTATTTCTCCATGGGACTTGGCTGCATGGTGCTGGAGATGAGCCTGTTGGGTTGACTCCCACTGACCTTTTAACCTGTGCAGTGATGTAGCACCACCCTCCAAGGCAATTGAAGAAGAGATAATCTGTGCTTATCAGCTCAAACTGGTCACTTCTCCCTATAAAGTGAACGGGATATCTTGTCCAATGTTGGTTTAAAACACACCCTCCCTGCCAGCACTGAAGGCTACGAAAAATGGACAATGCCTGAAAACCGTGAGGCTTTGATTTTTATTTTATTGGTTGTGTCTGCTGTACACCTGTGACCTACTGTGAAATTCTACTGGAAGTGGAATGCGTCCCTGTGAGTTCCCGCAGGCAGGGTAGCATATAAAAAATTAAGACTCTCCTGGGCTTTTTTGCCAAAATATTTGGAAATCTCAATTTATAAGAGTTTTAAAACCTGGTACCAGCTGGCAGCTACTGTTTATAGGGGATTCATTTTGGTTATGGCAATAAATAACTACTTTCTTTTGAGATACTAACAAACTTTACTTTCAAGGTGAAATCCAATAAGGTAAAACAACTCTGCACCAACATACCTGCTACGACAATATTTTGGGAAGAAAGGTAACTATTCCTAAGTTATTCCTAAGCCAATGCCATGGAAGGAACTAGCATGCCCAGAGTTTGCAACTTTTACAGTTAAATGTCATTGAGTAAAACTATCTTATAAACACAGCAGAGAATTAAGTGTGCTCTGCCAGAGCTTTTTATTTAAAATGAAACTTTAACTCTTGTCCATCAATGCCAATGGCAGAGATTAATATTCTGCACAGAAAGAAATTTGCATAAAGAAAATATTGTCCTGAGATCACTAGATATGCCAGGAATAAAAGAGTGTGAAAGCATGAAGTAAAGAACTAAAATTATGGGATGAAGCTTAAAATATCACACCAGCAGATAAAGCCCCTTACTCTTTCCCAGGCTGAACTCCCCTTTCTGCTGCATGAGTCATTTGGTCCTGAACACTCCTCCAGCACTCAGAATATTTGTGAGGAACTGTGGTAGCAAGTGAAACCACTGTCAGGATGGCCAGCAGTAAAATCCTCAGTAGGCTTATGTCACCATCAAACCTCCTTGAGTCACTACAAAATTTTTTGTTTGTGGCTTTGCATCATTTGTATAAAATGACCTGGTAGATGTCTGAAACAATACCTAGTTTTGCCCCGGGTTAGGGAATCTGAGGAAAAGCAAACCATATGAATCACTGTATGAATGCATTTCACTCCTCTCTGGACCTCAGGAGGAGTCAGGAGCCTGAATAAGGTAAATACTGGCACACAGAAAACCTGCTTTTTTTTGTGAGGGCTGGACATGAACCTGACGAGAAAACAAGGGGATCAGTTCCAATGTCTTGAGTAAGGATGGCTGCAAAATACGTCATTCCAAGAACTGGGGAGACAATACAAATGACGAGATTTACATTATCTCGAAGAGTAGGGAGGAATAAAAATAAAATACTGCAGCTACCTGTACTTGAAATTCAGACTAAGAGATGGGAAGAGGAAGAAGAGAAGGACACAGAAGGAAGAGATGTCACAGTGCCAGCTACTGGGTCAGGGAAGTAGGGAACTGTGGATCCCTTCTGTAGGAACATCAGTTCAGGAGCACAGGGCTGGTGGATGCACTAACCATTAGCTGGCCATCCAGCACTGCCTCACTTGGTTCGAATTCTTAAGAAAGAAGAGTGTATAAGCTACTGAGGTTTTTAAAGTGGAGTTTAACATCACAAAAAGGTTTTGAGATCCAGTTTAGGGATCCTGAGTTCCAGAGTGGAATCATATTAAGAGTATCGCCCTCTTAATATTCTCTTTATCTGTAGGCAATCTCTTGCTGACCATTAAAGGGGGTTTTTAACACAGTTTAAATTAACTCCTACAGTGGCTTTCATGCAATACTTTAGGACTATAATTAATCATTTTCTTGGATGAAATTCTTGATGCTTCACTAAATATATGCCCTGGAACTTAGAAATAATATCACTAACAACTTTGGGTACCAAGATAAATATTTTATCAACTACATCAAAGATTAGAGACCTTTTCAGAGTATTTGCCTGTCTCTCTAATAAACTAAAATGGACACAGCATAGGCATCTGTATCTCTGGATCAAACAAGGGGTTTAAAAGTTAATGAACAAATACTCCCATGGTTGAAGCTTCAAGGGACCCCACAGTCACCAAAGAAACGCTTTACTTCACCTCTTTGTGGTGGAGTAGCTATTTCGCACATGAAACAGGGTCATGAGCCACCATAATTCTAAATAAAGCTCTGGATGTGGTAGGAAATCTGGGAAGCAGATTGCAAGGAAAACTCTCTCAGACTTTCACAGAAGAGGGCTGAGTGCTGTCTCCCCGAGATTCTGCAATCACAACATGAAACCTTTCACCTTTTGTTGCAGTAAATGGGCTACACCTGCCAGGCACAATGAGTTCTGACAAGGAGAAGACATGATTTGAGGAAATGCAGTATTTGTTGTCATTGATGTTTTAATAAGTCCAGTTTTTTCCACTTTACAAAGACCATGTGTTGAAATAGAGACAATACATCATGATAAGACCCTGAAAGCTATTGTTTATTATCTCTTCATACTTACACATAGTTTTTTGATGCTCCTCAAACCGTTTCTGTCTTTTCCTTGTTTGGCTTTGCTTTTTGAGTGCCTTGACTGTGGCAGAAATTTCTGACAGGACTTTTGTCGCAGATTTGGAGAACAAAAAAGATTTTGTGGCATCCCAGGGAGGTGACTGAAAAAATGATTGCTTGTCCTTTATTTCTGTGTTATTGTTGTAATTAGGAAACCATAAAAATTATTGTAATGAACTGAACATCCAAAAGAGAAAGGTAAAATTAAATCTGAATGTCCTTGATAGGAGTGCTTTGATGTAATGTTTAGTTTAGCTGAGAGATAGAAGTGTAGAAAAGAGGGGTAGGATGGCTTATGTCTGTCAAGTCTCCTACCACAGCTGAAAAGAATGATCTGGACAGTCTGTTGTTAAAATGTCTGAGGCAGATGTTACTTTTACCACCACAGTCAAAGCAAGGGTCTCCAGTGTTTGACTTTCAAAATCCCCTCTAAGTTCCTTACAGAGACATAAAATGGTTTGTTTATTAAATCTGTAATTTTACGAAACTTGTGAGGTCCAGAATGAAATGCCTGATTCTCTGCAATCTCTGGTGGGACATATATTTCCGTAATCTCTTTAAGAACATACCTCCTTCAGCTCACACCAAGTGCCACATTAATTATCTAAGAAGACTCTAAAGATTCTTTTTTCTTTCACTATCATTTCTACTATATTCATATTTAATATTTCCCAATTTAGCCATTTTATTCTTGTGAACATGTCCTGAAACTCCACGTCACATTTCTAATACCTGGATGTATTCAGACTTACTTGATTTTTTCTCTCAAATGATTTCAAAGGTGTTTTCAAACATCATATATGAAAGATTCACTTTACCAGCCACAAAAGACTGATCATTGCTCAGCAGCAGAGTGCAGTAAAGCTAAACACTGAGAAAGAGTTCATATCAAGAAATACAAGTGGAAGCTTTCCTGATCTCTATGGTCAATTAGGATATTTTTGTTTCCTCAGCAGTCCGATTAGGCAGTCACATCTTTGTGTGCCAGAAATAAAAAACAGAATTACACCCCAGTAACAGCACTGGGAAACAATGCAGCTAGATGGGTCTATTGTCTGCATTTAAAATTCTTAATAGTTAGATAACAGAGTTAATTCACATTAATTCAAAATCTGAGTGACAGAATACAGGAGGACTTCAGGCAGGGAAAGGAGCTATGGCTCCAAGAGGATATAAGATGTATCTCCTAATGTGAAGCAGCATTTAAAAGTCATAGAGGAGACTAAGCCCACAGAAGCTGGATAGAGATTTAGGTTTTTTTTTTGGCTGTGTTGCATCCACCCAGTGTTCCATGCCTAATGTCCCGCAGGAGTTTAAAGACACGTACAGCAGCGCCGCAAACCCCCAACATTCACCCAGGAGCTGCCCCTATCTCCGGTGCCGCAGCAATCATCAGCCAGCCCCGATTGTTTAGGATTGCTGCGAGTAATCGGGATCAGGGCCTGCACTCTGAAGAAGGGTCTTACAGGACTAGCAGATGAGAAACACATTCCGACGGCACCGGCCAGTCGCCATCGATCCACAAACGCCGCCGGAATGTCACACGCTGATTGTCCGGGGAATCCGACACGGGACTCATACAAACCAAGCTGCCCATGGCACAAAAGCGTGGCAGCCTACCCTGGGATGGAAGGCGAGCTGGGAAGGGCAGGGAAGGGATATGGGAGGCATAAAGTAGGCATGAGGAGTCACCTTGCCTAGGCAGGATGGGTCTGGTCTTCTTCCCCAAAAAGAAAAAGAGAAAACACAAGCAAAATAAAGTAAATACCAGAAGATACAGACAAGAGAGGAAAATCTCATTGAGTAAACTTTGAAATGTTTCCTACTTGACCCTGAGACCCTGATTACTACTTAAAGACATGGAGTTTTCTCTACTGTTACTCCTGAGAAAAGGAAACAGTAATGGATCTCCCCAGGATGGGAATTTTGTTTCTTTCCAAATATTGTGCACATTTTTATGTGCCTTGGTAGAGTTTGTGTGCAAAGAAATCAGTACACAGATGCCTGAGTTAATGCTCTTAATGTGTTTATACAGCAGTAAGCACATTCAGACATAGAAAGAGGAGATGAGGTGGCTCTCCAACACCAAGGCTTCCCCAGAAATATTCTGTCACCACTTGATGGTTTCCCACAATATATAAATATAAATATAGATGTAAAATATATAAGTATAAATAGGAATACCTGTTACGCAGTGCACTGTACATCCCTGACTTCTTAGAAACCAATACAGAAGGAAAGCTTCTCTGCTGATTCTAGGAATAAAAAGACATTGATAACAAGAACAGAAATTCTGTAGTGATGTAAGTAAAAACTACATTTTATGAGAAGGATCAGTAATTCTACATATAAATACCATGTGACTTGCATCTAATAGAGGAAAACTGTAAGAAAATGTACATTTTTTGTTTGTTGTACCAACTGGGAACAAGCACAACCTGCATGATACTTTATTTTTACCTTGATCATATCTTTCCCGAATTTTTTCCAGATTATTTTGTCAATCTTCATCACACTTCAAAATTGAGACATCATTTCTAGATTATTCAGCTTTTTTTTTTTTTTAATTGTGTGCTATTTTCAGAGAAAAAATACCTTATACCTGCTGTCTGTTTTATTTGGACTCAAACATTCAGAAAGTTTGGTGATGGTGTAACCAGTCAGACCCATTTAAGTGTAATTGACTCTGAAGACCAGCAGAGATAAGCAGGAGGTTTTATAAACAACTTTAGTGTTTCCAAACCAGCCACCCTGCGATTTCATTGCCCACAGGAGAGGTGAGGTCGTGCTGTGCAGTGGGTTTATCAGGAGCACCCTGCAGCAGAAAGTGGAGCTGAAGTCAAAGGTGAGCTTTACAGCACAGCAGCTCAGGCCTTCTGGCACCCCATCATCACTGTGGTAACTTGAAAGGAAGGAAGAAATAAAGGAAGAGAAAGGAAAAGGGAAAAGGGAAAGAAGAAATGCTTTTGTGAACCAATTCTTATAGCCTCTAGTCTAATTAAAAGTGAGATATTCAAAAGCCCACCAGGTGAACTCAGCAGGGTGTCATGAAGGCTCATCGTGTGCAAGTGCCAGCAGAGGCACAGAGAAGTTTTGCTGCTAGTATCTCTGCTAATTTTATCCCATGCTTCCTCTATCTCCTCCTGTTTCTGTTTCTACTTTCTGATGTACAGTTCTTACTAATATCTGGTCACAAAATGTTGCACTTCCACACTGGTTGATATTATTTCTCTCTTCATAAAATATATTTGTTTAGGGTTGCACGAAAAGCCCAACACCAAATGCTTAAGAGTATGTAGACAACTCAAGTGTGCAGTGGCAGTTCCTCAGACAGCCCATTCCATTTCGTCTCCTCTGGTCCTTTATCCGTTGTATTCTGCAGACAGCAATGGCCCTGCTGAAGATGATAATTCTTGATGGTGACCTCCAAACATTCCCAGATACAAGGATATAACAGGATATAACACCAGTAGAAAGCAATTCCTTGGAACACAGTGTTAACTCTCAATGCTATGACACACTTAGACACATCATAGTGTTCTTTCTCCCCAGCTGGCAGAATTTCAGTAGAAGCCTAACACAGATTGTCACACCAAGAAAAAACCGCAAAACTCTGCATTTCTGTGCACTTCCAACCAAAGTATTTGAAACGTGAAGGGAGGTGTGGGGTTTTAAAAAATAACATGACTTTACAATAGTTGTTATCCCTTAAGGTAGACTATAAGCAAGACATAAAATGGTGCTGTTCCAAATACACTTTATTTTTCTAGATGCGAAAAACTTAATTTCTGCCAGCCTCAGCAAGCAGAGCAGTTCAGAAAACATCACAGAGGAACCTACTGTTGACGGAATCACAGCAATTTTTATGGCTGAGCTTACATTTACAAGCAGGAGTATCAGCGGGGTCACAGCCCTGCTTCATGTCATGTGACAAGCAAACAAAGTTGAACACACACAGTCAGACATTTAGGTGGCCAGCTGGCACAGGAGGTAAACACTGCAGCATCACTTTGCCCACCCACATAGACAGTGCTTTAAAACCAGTCAATAGAAACACAACAGTAGTTTTATAGAAAGGCCGGACCATAAATAATTAATCCACTGGATAAATATGCTTACGTCGGACAGAAAGGCAGAACTCACCAGCCAAACTTTACCTTATATAAAATTTTCTGGAGCACGTACTGTTGTAAAATGTCATTAATACAAAAAATACAGCTCTGATATTATCCCAACTATTTGTTGTTTCATGCAACCAGCTACACTAGCAGAAGCCTTTCTCAAGAGACATGCTATATTTTAATACACAACTACCTCTGCACCATGGAAACAATTTTGATATCTGCCATGCAGACAGTCTCCCTCAGGACTCAACTCATTCTGCAGCGATCTTATTAAAGTGATGATGATTACAATCGCGTTAGTTAATGTTAAAGCTGTCTGCATTGCAAAGTTATCTCCAGCAACTGAGCATTTAAGAGAATTTAGAACACAATACAAGTAAGATATTAGGAAGTATGCTCTTCTCTCTTTTATTCTCAGGAATGTCTCTCTGCAGCTGTATCAGTTTGGAAAGGCCATGCAATTCTTCTTCATTATTAAATGAAAAATAATTTTAATTTTATGCTTTAAATGTAATGTACATTTATCATTTGCATTAACCTAACTGTGATCTAGGCAAGTACCCTTAGGATTATCAAAGCTTTAAGTTAAAAAAAGTTAATAAAAATTATATTAAAAGTGACTTTTTCCACTTAATTATAAAAGCAATACTCCAGTTTAATGTTATTAAGTACAATTATGAGAAGTTTAATTCTTTAAAATATTGGAGAGCTATTCAATAATACATTCACTTTTTTGCAAGAAAAAACATAATTCCAGTAATTTGAACTTTATGTATAAAGGACACGTTCTTTTCCTACTAACTACTATGTTAATGTTATGTAATTGCAATGTTTCATTATGCTGGAAGTAAAGGTAAGGAGGGTCCAAGAAGAACTGATTTTCCTTGAGTATTGCTCTGGGATGAAATACCAAAAATTATAACTAAATTGTCCCCAATAAGCTGGAGTGAGATAATCAAACTTCTGCTCTTCTAATTCCTTCCCAGGGTGTTCTGGGCCACCATGAACCCCAGGAGGAGACAAGCAAAGAAACAAATTAGAATTAGAGATGCAAATATCAACACTACCAATAAATCTGTGTTTTTCTGTGTTTTGAGGCTGATACATTAAAAACACGATCCATAGTATAGAATTTCCTAAGCAATTCCCCTATGTGCTTCCATAACTTTTTTCTTAGCTATTTTCCTACAGATCGTAAAAATCAACCAAAAAACCAATAACTACTATTTTTTTTTAAAATCAAACTCTTTTGGAGACAGAACTTTACTAGACTGCCTATATTATGTAGCTTTACAGACAAAAGTAAACATTTTTAAAGCAGTGCACAACCAG
This sequence comes from Orthonyx spaldingii, assembly GCA_013397795.1. NCBI lineage: Eukaryota > Metazoa > Chordata > Aves > Passeriformes > Orthonychidae > Orthonyx > Orthonyx spaldingii. The sequence continues at coordinate 1,415,441 of VZTJ01003395.1, forward strand.
TTCTTATTTGCAGCCAGATAGCATCAAAACTAAAAATTTAAGAGCATTCCAGAAAAGACTGGAGAGTTAAAAGATACCAAGAGTCACCTTCATAATGAATGAGAAAAAACAAATTTGGCTAGGGCTATAAAAGAAACTATAAGTCTCAGAACATGATCCAAACTCTGCCACATCAGGGAATTAGGGAATTCTTAGCCTCACATGAAAATGAATATGGACTCTTATGGAATATTTCTTTTTCCACTGATACAAGTAAATGGGCAGGATTTGATCCTGGCCAGATTGATGCATCAGGACCCACACAACTGGTCCAGGTATAAAATGAGGTCTGCATTTCATGTGTGCTGGGGATACCAAGCTCACCAAGCCTGCGGTGTGCTCTTCTGCAGCTGCTCCATGAATCCTGCTCATCAGATTTGCTGCATATTCCTCAAGGGATTTTAAAATAACTCTGCACAAAGAACCAAAGTTTAACTCTCCCAATTCCCAGGCTAAAACAGGAAGACTACCACTTACTTGTAACTCTGATTGGAAAATAACAGAGTTAATAAGAGGGTTGGGGCACAGAGTTTTCCTCTACATGCCTGCGCTTTTGAGAGAGAAGAAGTACATTTTCATGTGCCCTCAACTTTTCAGGTTTAGGTAAAATTTCACGTTAGTTCTCACTTCATCTTGTCTTAGTTTTCACCTGGTTTTACTAGAATTCCTGAGGCTTTACTTCATGCATTTGCTCCTTTGCACTTTATCTCCCTGAGATCGCAGGTAGGGTTTCACTCCTGGCACGCCGCAAGCGGCTACTGGAGCATGTTAGCAATTAGGGCAGCCCACGGGCTGGCTGCAAGGAGTGGCAGCTGCAGATCTCCACATGGGATGAAAACAGAGCATTGTTGTAGCTGACACCTGGCTCTCCAGTACTGTTTTCCCACTGGGTATTTTGTCATACGAAAGAAAATCCTCTGCAGAAGCTCGAGACTGTCACTGATCGCAGTCATCGGTCCGTGAAAAATCACCGCCACCTTCAAAAAGGGCTTTGAAGCAAAGGAATATATATACCAATAATAATCAGATAACATCTTTCACTTTCCCTTCCTGAGCTCTCTGCTGGACTCTTTCCTTCACTTTTTTTCTCTTTCTCTCACTCCATTCCTCACCAAAGCCTCAGACTTATGGTTGGACTCCATGACCTTAGAGGTCTTTTCCAACCTTAACAACTTCGTGATTCTATGATTTTGACCACTGCTCTGCTTTCCTCTCTACTTTATGTCATACATGTGAAAAACCCATGGCTCCACCTGCTTTACAGTTAGATTATGCATTTCTTTCTCATTAGTACACCTCAGATATAACCGTGGTTTTCAACAGAATGGGAAAATAATGTGAATGGGATCCACATGTAAAATAAAGCTCAACATTTTGTTTACGTATTTCTTGAATTAAGGCACTCTTTTCTTTCCTCAGCTACTGGCAGGTTGTGTTGATAATCATCATGCATGATAGCTACAATTTGTTGTATGTTCTATTAAATTATCATACGTGCAATCAAGTTGGTGGTTTTCTCTGCAAGAGATATACATCACAGGAAAATAATTTTTGTTAAAAATCTCTCCTTTTTTATGGAGGCAATAAAAGTATCTGACTATAATTCCACCTGTAATACTAATGAACTGAGAATGAATAATGAAAAATCTGAACCTTCTACCAGTGATATGATTTTCAATACTTACCTCTTCACAGAAACATGGCGGGTTGAGTAACACAAGAAGACCTTCAGGAATAGAAAATCTTGAGACAATATATTTAAAGAGGAAGTTTACAATTCATATTTCAACATGTGTAGAAGTTACACCAAGTAGCACTTTTTACTACTATAGCATAGCCAGGTTTTCCCTTCAAATTTAGATGTTTGATTCTTAAAATAAATACTTGTTTATTACCTACCTAATCAAAAATCTGAAGAGTCAAAAAGATTATTAGATCATACAGAAAACTAGTGATGAATATTATCTTGCTTTACTTTCTAGAATTCATTATTATAAATAATTTTGCTGGGTTTAGTCCTGATAGTGAAATGCATTTGGAATTAGGCATCTGATGTCAAGTAAAGGCTATTTCACTATACAGAGCTGAAGAGATATTTGGTGAAAAAGTGTTTTAGTCGTTAAAATACATCTTTATACCTGGGTTGTCTTTATGTCATACAAAATTATTTCAAGTTCAACACCTTCATTGTCTGCAGTAATTCTTTCAATTTTTTACATTGAGAGAGTCAACAGGTCACAAAAATGTGTTTCTCTTCTACTGTGAAATTTCATTTGGGTCTGAAAAAAGTCCGGAGCTCATGGGGCTGTGACCTCAGTCAGGAAGTCCTCAATTTCTAGTGTTCATCAGCAGGAGGGCAATGAGCTCCTCTGTCTCACAACTAACCTCAGCAACAGACACATCCCCTGAGACTGAGCTTCAGAAAGGACAGTTTTACAGATCAGTTGGTTAACATCTATGTAAAAATTCTTCACAGCCTCACAGTGTTATATAGTGACATTGTTACGTTTTCTGATAATGGCATTTTGTTCAGATTGAGTCGGGGTTTTTTTCTATTAAAAACATACACATCTAAATAGATATTGTTTCAACCCAGGAAATGAAGAGCAGTCCTGAATTTAAGACACTCTGCCCTCTAAGTTTCTTCTCTCTCTCTTTTTTATTTTTTTTTAAGCCAAGTTAAATTAATCTTGATATCATTAAACACCTCTCTCCCTCTCTTGAAGTTCTCCCTCTGTAAGATGGAAATAGCAGCCCTGTATGTCTAAAGAAGATAAATGCCTTAATATACTCCAGGTACTTTGCTGGTACATTGATGAATGTCTTAAATGAGGCTAAAAGTAAATGTACAATTCCACATTTAATTCCAGCCTTAAAGACAGAAGGTGAATAATGAAAAGAAAGACGAAAGTAGGAAACTGTCTAGAGTACGTGTGAACATGTAATTAAAGACTGTACCTTAATGCAAAAGGCAGATGAATTTCAACTGCAAATCCACTTAGTGTTAACACTCCTTGCTTCGTAGAACTTCACAGATTAATGTTCTTTTAATGTATTTATGAGCAATGATGTATAAACCTATATATATTTAAGCATTGAATGAGCAATTGATCAAGTCTGACTCGGGACAGATTTACTGTGTAGCAACTACAGGAAATAAAATCTGGATAAGAAATGTCATTTGTACTGGAAATTAATTTCAAAACAGTCATCAATTTATTCATGAAGCTTTAATAAAAAGGATAAATTTTGCTTTCCAAGTTAAAATTAGAAAAGTCATGATTGGAAAAAACCTCACCATTACCTTAAATGCATTTTAACCAACTCAGTCAAATACTCCATTTACTACAAACTGTAACTTCGCAGTCATCATTATTTCCCCACTATTGTGACAATTTATACAGCTGCCACCCCACATCACGCATTCCCTATGGGTTCACCTCCCTTTTCCTCTTGGTGATCTGCTGCCACAGTTCAGATCTAGTCCACCCACTAACCATGCTGCACAGTGATGCACATTCTAGTCCTGCCCTCAGGCTCACTGCAGACAGGTCTGAGAAACCCACGGGGAAGGGAAAACCACTTGATTTCTGTGCTTTTATGGAGTGTGGCAATGACCCCACCATCGCTGCTGATACCTTATTTGATGGCTTGCTCACCTTCCCCGAAGGTGTGGTGCCCTGGTGCACCCTCTTACCCACACCAACAGAGCGACTTCCCCCTCGGGGCACTTGTGCAGGGGGAGAAAAAGGTGAAAAGGAGACAAACACAGACCAAACATGGCAGTATGCACAGCTAAAGTCTTGGTACACACTGACTCCTCTCTGAAAAGCTTCCTCAGAAGCTCTCCACCCTGCCCCTTCCCTCTCCCCACAGATCCATAACAGGATGCACGTTAGGACTGCTCTTCAGCTGATGTTAATTCAGCTCAGTTGACTCAAAGCTCAAATGAAGGGAGGGAACAAAGGGTAAAATAAATAAAAATAATGAAGTAATTGCTCAGTTAGTGTAATTGCATAGGCTTCAATAGGACTACACTAATTTCCAACAGCTGGAGTTCTGGCTCTATATTTTTATTTACTTTACCTCCTGTACTTAATTTCCTACCCTCCCATTTGTTTGTTATTTTCATGTCCTATGGTGGCTTCATTTGGAGTGTAAATTTCTTGAGGAATCATAGGGGGAATTTTAAACAACCGCCCAAGTCTAGGACATAAAATAAATTCATTCCACTAAAAGGTAGGAGATGTGGTGGGTATAGAGACTGTATAGAACTGGAGTAGAAGATTGTATCTATATCCAGCTCCACATAATTTTCTACCTTGGACAAGATCTTTTTTCAGACACAATATTCATTGTTCCATTTTACAGTTCATAACTTAAGAATAGTATTTTCTTGGTCAGGTTTTGTATGAAATAGTCTGCACGTGTTTTTGGACAGACATGCTTTGGTTCATTGAAAATATGATAACTTAACAGATATGTTTCTTAATGACCATCATGTAAATTGACTGTATAACCCACTTCCCCACCAACTATTTGAGAAAGAGTGGAATGGATGACAGACAAAGTGATGTTTGGAAAGTATCACAGGACTCTCTGCTGCCTGAGCTACTGCCAGTGAGCAGACAGACCTAAAAACACAGCAATTTGGCATATCTTCCACTTTCAGAGCTTTATCCTACTTCTCAAAAGAAGGAGCTTTGAGAGAACTGGTGGCTATTTTTCAGCTGGTGCACTTCTTTTGGTGATCTTTTCTTCTTGTATTTGTATCCCTACTAAAGCAACCAAAGGTCTAAATCAGCCAAGTTGTGCAATTTGGTGAGAACTTTTTACAGAGAACACCCTAATTTGAGCTCTCAAAATTTTAAATCTGTTGAGCCACAAACCAATCAAAGTACAAGGCTAATGACACAAACAGATACAGAGATGCACTGAAATGCAGTATAATACCCTCACATCTGTAATAGATCCCCAGAGGTCTTGCTGTCATTGACAAGCAAAAAACCAAAAAATATTTTTAAGGATTATTATGACCAACTTGTGACAAAAGTCCTGAAAATGTTTAAGTTAATAAACTGAACTCTCCTTCAAAGTTCTTTCTGAATAGTCAAGGTGAGGTTGGTAAAAATGTTTTTATGTTCTCATTTTTTTCTTAGCAATCATAATACCTTAGATAGAAAATATTTAGGTATCACTAAATATTGTATAACTATCATTGCAAATTGCCAGCTTAATATTTAATATTTAATAAATTATGTGGAATCAGTTTTATCAATTTGTGGAGGGAAAAAAATCCATAAAGGAGTAACAATTCCTAGTCAAATAGTTCTCTTGGTACCAGCTGCACAAAATGCTTAGGAGTAGGACTGAAAGGACATAAACCCTGCAATCCTGTAATGAAAATGTGATTAGATCCTGACTGTTCCCATGGGGAGGAAAGGCTTTTCTAATACAAAGCATCCCTGTTCATGTGCAGCAGGGGTTGGGAGTTAGCCTGTGTTGTTATTGCATGGAAATACAATGTTTAATGTTATTTAATGTTAATAATTATCTTTATGCAGATAGACACACAGGTTACAAATACAGTTCTTTTTTTTTATTCTCACTCTTTCTGGCAATTTTTCAATTATATTGCTCAGATCTACCTATCAGCAGCTAATATTAACCTATGTTAATGTATGAAACAAATCAGTGTTTTGCTTACCCCTTACTTCCATCCTTTCTGTACAGAGTTTCCACTGGTAAAAAAGAAACTTCTGGTCACAATCTGTGAAGATATTTTTGAGATATTTTTACCTTGGTGTTCTATTATGTAGCCAACTTAATGATGTAAAACACCATGTCTTATTTCCCAACAATGGGTAGGGATGAGGTCTGGAATGACAATTCAGGTCAAAGTAATCTTGTTTCACGGTTTCTGTTAACAAAAGTTACAATAATTTTCTACAAGCCACATCCATTATCAAAGTTCTGTTATTCAGTACTAACAATGAAATTTTAAATACAAATACACAACATTTCTACATTTTAGAAGAACCTTCTCCTAAGTTTCACGTAACTTTCAAAATAACATGTTTTCTATTAGCTGGAAATATCAGTGTATTCACTTGCCAAAAAAAAAAAAAAAAGGTATTTAAATTGAGTCTAAATCATTCTGTCACCCGGGTTCAAAGATTTTGCTTATAGCTATTTAGTTGCTTTTGCAGACCATTTTCATATAAATATGCCATAAACATTTTCCCATTAGGTTTCCATTCCCTAAGCTACAAATGCCATTCTGAGATGTAATTTACAGAATATCATCATGATAACTTGCACTAGTATGGCAGAGTAGGCAAGTGGAGGCAAGTGTGAAAGAAATTGGTTTGTGGAAGAAAGACTGATTGCCAAGGAATCTGGTGCTACAGTGTTTTAATAAGAGAAGTCTAATGTCAGAAACTGGGCTTTTTAAACATTAAGTATGGAATAGATTTTTGACAGAAGAGTATTACTGTTGTTTTCCCAGGAATCTGTTGTTTCTAAGGTTTTGCATGAATACTTGTGGATGATGTAAAACTCATAAAATAATGCAAAACTCACCCCATCTCCCCCAGATCAAAAGCCCCAGTATTCCCCCCTGAAATTAAGCCAGCACTCCTGTAGGGGTTTAACAAGGACAGTGGGTCCAACCCTGAGCTGAAGAACGGAAGTTGAAATGGAAGTTGTAAAATTTGGTCTGGGGGCTATTACAGAGCCAGTAGTTAAAGAGTTTAGTCCAGCAGTAAATCAGGAAAGGTCTAACAGCGAGGGGACTAAAGGGCTCAGTGGTGTCTATGGTGTTTTTCCTATATTTCATGAGATTTCACTTTCAGAGTAGTTGCATGAGATGAATTTGTTCAAACAAAGCCTCAAGGGATTTGCTCTATTAGTACTAGACAGGAAGAAGTCTAATTTCTTTAGTACAGACTTTATCCAGTTTACAACTCCTCTGAAATATCTTTCTATGCACATATTTATGTCTATTTACTGTGAGAATCCTTTCCTTGGGAAAAAATATAATCAGCTTTTACCAGTATTTCATTGCAATTTGTAATATCTTTATACTCTAAATATCTATATTAAATGGTTCCTAAAAATAACTGACTTTATTACTGGCATAAAAATGGCTATCAGTTTTTCAAAGTTATTGCTCTTATCTCAGTTATTTTGTGTTGCCTGCATGTACTTCTGATTCATAAGCACCTTAAAATCTCTGATGGGACTGACTTTTTTCCTGGGATGAAGCCCACCGAAACGAGAACAAACTTCCTGGTGAAGCAGGGGACAAAGAACTTGGAAGTTAAGGAATTTATTAGGTTTATTGTGCTTGTCCTTCTGCTTTTGTGTGAAACTTTTCAAATATTGCATCTTCTTGACCATCAGAGAAAGCTCAGTTATAAGTTGATGTTTCCTGCACAAGACCTCTAAATGAAGTTTATTTGTACAGAAAAATTTTATCCTATTTCATACTTATTTTTAGTTTTTCATCAGAAAAAAACAAATCATAAGGAAGCCTGGAACTCCTGAAACCAAATAAAACCTCAAAAATGCACCATGTTTTTTTTTCTCCTTTTCAAATTAAAAACTTGGATTTTACATCAGTAAAAAACTGGACTGTATTGAGTAACACTTACAGATGACTTTTCGGCTTAAGCACAGGTTATGATGTGTTTATTCCATTTTTAATTTAAAATAAATATATATTAATATTCCATTATAATTCAATTCAAACCCAGTCCAATTTAACTAGAGACTTAAGAATTTATTCATAAGTTATTTATTACATGGTCAGCAGCATTTGTCCTATAACACACTTATCCTTGCTGTACCTGAAATAAAAATAGAACAAAAACGTAAATCATTTCCCCTAGATAATTTATCATGCTATAATTTTCACATATCACATGTATAAACCCTGGAAGTAACATTTCAGATGTGTATTTCCCAATTATTTATTGTTGCTGTCATCATGAATTATTTGGTCCTGTCAGGTAAGAACTGAAGTTATCAATTAAGGTGAAATGAGAACTCATCCCATTCGACTCAGTCTGGTCACATAATTAGCAGTCAGTTATAGACTCTCCCATTTGTAGTGTCACTCCACTTACAGACTACATCAGTGAGGGAAAATTAATGTCCCAAATGGTTTTAGGCTGATATAATGTGCAAATTTCAGTTCCAAGGATAGTGATAACGTCATTTATGGGACAATTCTGTGGGGAAAAAATCATTATACCTATAACATATTTTTATAAACCTGTCTACTGCAAGCAGAGTCAAGGCAGGAGTCTTTAGATATTGAAGTTTTTCCAATTTTAGGAAATAATTCTATTCCTGTAATGATAAAGTTGAAGGAACCCAGAGTGTTCCTTTAGAACCAGTCAAATATGTTTTCAATGCCATCAAATCCAGACTGTAAAGTAAATATTACATTACTGTGGCCCACACCATTTTCCTTGTCCTGCTAAAAGCTGAAAATAGATTCCTCACAGGGGGTTTTATGTGTAAATTCTTACTGCTCAGTGACACCAAAAGACAGAAACACTAAAATTTCTAGGTCTTTTTTTTGCCTTTCTCAAATGTAAAGACTTTCCATGGCTTTTTCCATATAGATTACTCACTTAGCACTGCATGAATTCTGGCCCATTTCAGAGGCTAAGGATGGCATAAATATCTATAAATAACAGTTTGCTTTTAAATGTCTTTTAGTTTTGTCAGAGAGTAAAAAAGGAATAGAAGTAGATTGCTGAACTTCAACAGGTAGATTTTGCCATATGTTAGCATTTCAAAAAGTTAATTAAAAATATGTTCTGCTCAAGAGACTCGTCTGAATAAATATCTAAAACTTCAGAATTTTAAAACTCAAGCCCATAGTCCTTATGTTTATACACTAAATGTAGCAAAAGTGGCATTTTATCAAAGATCAACTTACATTTGAAAAGAGATAAATTAAGCAAAAAACTTTTTACAAATTGAAAGAAAAAATATATTTATGAAGTCTTAATTGTATTTTTTTTTTTTACATTCAGAGTTTTGACTGTAAGACTATGATACAATTTTTAAAAACAAACAGGGAAACATCCAAAAATATGTATTTTTCGTCCACTTCAGATAGTATGGGAAAAACCCTTCAACAAATACATGTCTGCATTTGCACAACAGTTTCAAATTACAAACTTCATTCTCTAGCTTTTACAGGAAACCACTGTGCTTGGTGGCAGTATTAAGTTATTTTTTTATTGGCCTAGGATGTGTACTGGTTAAAGCAGAACTATTTGGTCAACCACACATACAGGGCTGTTTACCCACAATTAATGCAGCACACATTAATCACGTGTGAGCAGGACGTGCAGACAGACACAGGGCTGATGGGAAGCCCCAAGTTTACCTCCATGATCTGTGAATTTTCTCCAGTCAACCGCACAAATGTTTCCTCTAAGTACAAAGAGATGGAAGAGCAGACCAACTCTCAATACCAAAGAACCAGTTCCCCAGATTTTAAGCTATTTTTGACACCTTCTCCTTCCCAGCTGTGTTGATCTTACCGCTGCCTGACTGGGCCAAAGGATGCAAACTTTTCTGCGTTCGTTTAGAAACTACATAAAGCAGAAGAAACTTGGCACCATAATCTCAAAGTGCTCTGGAAAAAGTACCAGTTACATTTAATTCTAAATTAATAGACCTTCCAAATTTTTGTTGAAAGCCCATGAAAAACCATAAAAACCAGAAATTCTTAGGAAAGTGGAAAAAAAGGTGGGTAGAAGCTTTATACATTATACACCCAAATATCCTTTTTCTCCTCCTGTCATCATCTGCCACAGAGTCAGGAGCTGGATGGAAATGAGTCCCCAGTGCTGGAGAAAGAAACCCTCCACTGATTGAAGTAACTGCTGCAAAGTGGAAGCGGGCAAGATACACTTGACCTTGGGAACACATCTCCACCCAATTTTGCAGGCACCACTGTTTTGTTGCTATTCCTGTTCTCTGTGGAAAAAGAATGCAAAGATTTTCAATGTCCAGCTTACGCTGATATGAAATTTATGAATATGTATGTTTGTGCTTGGGTTCTCTCAGACAGTAATTCTTAATTTAAGGGTCATATCCAGAGATAAAATACTGTACATAGCAACAGTGTTTATTCATTACAACAGCTTGCATCACCACAGTCCCTGATGGTTTTAACATCAAACAGAATCTGTGACGCAAGATACTCTAAAGCCTGAAATTGGTGTAGTCACAAAATAACACAAAACAAGGGAAATACCAGATCTACTGTTTTATCTGGCAGCAATTAAAGAATGTGGAATGGCAGATATATCCTATGAGGCTGCCTGAAACACCTTCAGTGTGTTTATGTGGAACCCTACTTTGGATTTCTCACATGAATATTCACAACATCTTAGGAAATCTTTTTTGCTGTTTAGAAACTTTGCTCTAGTGGCAGATTGTAAGGGACAAGCAACTTTTTCTAAGCACCCTGAATGCTAAATTCTAGATGTGGCACTTTGAAATAGCTCATTAAAAGTCATCAAATTCAAGATTTAAAAGATTTCATTTCTGCAGTGTCTGGGAAACTCTCCAAACAAAACCCCAGGTTGTACTATCCACATTTTGCAACACATTTCCCAATGTTCTATGCTTTTATCCACAAGTATGGCAACCAAACAATTCCTCTACAAATTAACAACAGCCACTCATCCAGAAAAATAAAGTTAACGTTTTGACATGTCAAAGTTTCCCTTTAGTGTGAAGTGTGGCTCATTTCTGGATTTTTTTTATCCCAGTTCCTTGTCCTCTAAGGTACCATGCACGCAGGCTTTTGGGCGACCTTGTGTGTGCTTGGGTCACATAAAAAGAAAATTAGACCCTCTGCTTTTCTGTCTTATTGAGAGCTTGGGACTGCAGTCCATGCTGTTAATCTTGACATTCCAGGATGTACAGCTATTGCTGTCCTTTGAATTTTTCTTATTACTAGCCAGGGCAACTGGTGTCTGGACTTCTCCATGGACTTTAAGAAAGAATAACCCCAGGCTCGTTCCTATTCTCATTCAAGCTAATAAAACATTTGCCATGACTTCGGTAGAGTGCCAGGCCCTCAAGCAGGACTTTCTCAACATTCAGCTTCAGCATTTGAAGTTCCACATGGCTCAACCCAAAAGCTGAGTCACATGGGAGGAGCAATTTCTTGAATTCTTTGCACATTGAAATACACATTCCAAAACTTGTAGAGGCCAGCTTAAAATAGAAATAACTTTGCCAAATGTGCCATACTTTTTCCTCCATTTTTTCCATGGTACCTGTGCTTTACTGTGGCCTTGGCAAGTTCTGGTGTAAATTGCTGTTATCACGAAAGGATGCATTTAAAGAAGCGTGGATGGGGATTTATCTTGTCTGGAGAAGTCACTTTCAGACAAAAGTCGTTTGTTCAACCATTTCCACTTCAGTGCAAGACCAAGGTGATGTCCTCCCATGATGCCAAGGAAAAGAGTACGGCTGCTGTGGCAAGGGTGAAACAGCTTTCCCAGGGGAAGACGACATTTTATTTCTTTTGTAAAAACCTTCTCAGCTTTCTGGAAAGGGACTCAGTATTTGGTGAAGCATTAAGGACTTTTTGGAAAACGTGCTTTGCTTCGTAAGAAGTTACTCAGAATGTGGTTCAAAATGTGTTTTTCTAACTAAAGAGAAACGTGTGGTGCATATGAAAAAATACAGAAACCCATGAAAGATATCTTTGTTAAATGTCAGTGATATGTGTCTGTTATTTTTCTGTCTTGCAAGCTAATAAACTTAAGACCAGTTGCTTTACAGACAGGGTAGTTATTAGTTCTCAGTAGAAAATAATGTACCACAGGGAATTTTCAGTATAAGAAAAATGCTCTTAAATATTTGGGTCCATCTGAGCCACCCAGGTTAAGTGTTTTCTGGCAGTAGAGGTGTTATTGTTGCCATAGCCCTGCCACATGATGTTATTCTCCTAAGTAAAATGTACTTTTGCTGTTAAAGACCTCTTCTCAAGTCCACGATTTCCTTCTCATACTCAGGATGGAAGAGATGTTTATGAGGATTGTGCAAAAAACCAGAAAAAACAAAATTTCTATCAGTATTATGAATAAAGCAAGTGGAATTCAGTAAAAAGGCATTTAATTTCTGACTGCTGTCACAGACAATAGAATAGTTGAAGGACTATATTATTGAGTACAGTGACTGCAAACTTGTTGCTTCTGTCTTTCAGGAAAAGCAGAAGACACCCAATCCCAAAAATAAGACATTACAAAAACAGCTCTGTGAGGAGGTATCTAACCCTAATGGTTTAATTTTCATGGAACCTTCTTTCTGCTGTTAGACATCTTCTGGTTTTTCTTAATTGTAGCTTGAATCTAGTTAATGAAGATCCAGATTGGCAATAAGAACAGCTACTGATGCAAACCCAACAGCCAGACTGTGTGGTAATTGCCAGGATTATCAACCACCTTCCAGACAGAAAAATAAACATGAAATTGTATTTTCAAACCCCTCAAACAATGTCTGGCTATACACATTCTTGGCCTTATACTCTGCTTTTAATAATGTAAATATAAAATCATTCTGCATTAAAACTTGACAAAATTGCTTCATCCCTTATTCCAGGGCACCTATAGCAAAGCTGAGGTTTTATGAGTAAATGTTATGCATGTTATGCATATGTTATTTTTAGTCGTGTAGTTATTCATGAGCAAAGGGTTTTTAGATACAAACCAGGTGCAGACCAGCTGCTTTGTGTGTCTGTGAAAGTGGCCTTAAACTGAACAAAAACACTGCAGATACCTATCTTTGAATAATAGCATTTCTGTGTCACACGATTCCTCCACGTTATTCTTGTGCAACATTTTTCCATAACTAAATAATTGGTGGGCTCCTCAGCTGAGGAGGTCAAAGCCATGCCATATCTGCCTAAGCACAGCCTCCAAAAGGCACCCTCATGGCCACACTGGGAAGGCAGAGAGTGCAGACTGCTCTCCTTCCCAGGTCCATGGACCATCCTGGGATAGAAGGAGCCCCCTCCCAGCCCCTGCTATGTGCTGACAGAGCCGTACAATAGCAGCATAGATAGAAAAACAGCAAATCCTGCCAAACAAAACAGGCTGTTTGAGGCAAGGCCTGTAAATCCCGGTGGAGGTCAGTGTCTCCTTGACCGTAAACAAATGATAATGATTAACATTAACACATAGATTTGTATGGGGAAGGGAAGAGATGCCTTAAGGAAAGCTACAATGCTCAGTAATAACCTAAAGTTCATTTCACATATCTCACAGTGATTTGCACTTAGCTTCTGAATAAAGGCCGGAAGCAACGTTTGATTGGAAAAATATTATGCAGCCAGAAAGCAAGAGCTGAGAGAAAGAAGCCTACAGCACTTGAGACTAGGGGCTGAAAGTTCCATCTGATAGAAAAATGAATGCCTGTTGATCTGGAGTAAACATAATGTGAAACATGTTTGCTGAGTGAGAAGAATGTTGGTTGGGCAATATCAAAAGCAGCTGTGGTGTGACAGTCGAAAACCAATTAAGTAAATGTGACATGGCAGCAAAACAGTCCGTGTGGATTTGGGTCTGTGACGTTCCTAGAGGGGACAGTGATGTAGAAGAGTCTCACTAAGCTGTAACTGTGACGACAGCACAGGGGACTTGCCAAGGGTGGGGGGAAATATGCGTATTACTCAGATTCTGTGTATCTTCCTTTTATGATTTTATAATTATTTATTAAATCTCTCAGATTTCCAGTTGATCAGACACATCTCATGCTATGGTGAGGGCAAGTTAACACATGCCCATGCTCACCTGACATTTACATAACATTATTCTTGTTCTTCTTTACACTGATCTTGGAAAAAAACCCAATCAATCAAACCACATAACAAAAAAAACAGATAAAATCCACTTATATGCAGTTTATTCTGCCAAACAAGAAAAGTGTTAGATTGACTGTGCTGTGATTTTCAAATCTGCAGGAATATAATAAAATATCTATACATTTGTACTATCACGAGCAGATCTACAGCTGCCGTTCTTCTCCTTTGCAGGAATATGCAGTACCTGCAATGGGATGGGTTTCTCTGCTTTTTGAGGTGTTACTAACAGAAAAAAGTAAGTGGTTTGTCTAAAAAAGCCAGATATTGACACTGGTTGAAGACTGGGTGGGTAAGATACACTGTATATCAATATTTTTTAAAGTGGCATGCAATGAGAAACTGCTTTTTGTACTTGAAAATACTGAAAAGCCAAAATTCTAACACAGATAACAAGGTTTATGTCCTTTTCATCTTTTTTGTGGGTTTCTTCTTGAACAAAGAAACTGTTATTCAATTTTTCTGATTATTTGAATCACATAAAATGTTTCGCCACTGAGTCACTGTCAAGCGACTAGATGAAAAAACTTTATCATCAAGAGATAATGTAAGAAAGCAATGCAAGTCTGTCACAGATTATTATGTAGGAATTTCAGTATGCTAGGCTTCTCGTTTTCACTGTCTGCTTCAGTCAAACATGGGTTTTTCTATGCCCCAAATGGTGTTAGCAGTTCTTTTTCCTGAAGCTTTCCACATTTCCATGGAAAGGGAGCAACTCTCTTTCAAGCTTCCCTGACATACTCCAGCCTTTTCCTTAAGGGAGCGCACGGGGATGAATGGATGGTATAGTCTCCATGACCCCCTCACTCGGTGGTGCCACTGTGACTGCCAAGTGACTGATACAGGCTGTAAGTGCCAGGCGAGGGCCAGGAGTGGTCAGGCAGACACCGGTGATTCACCCCGCGCTTAATGCGCATTCCTACGACTGCTAATCTGCCTGAATCAGCGACCTACGGCTAACGGGTTCAATAGGCTTTCTGCTTAAGTCTGACCAAGCTATTACTAATACAGCTGGGCGAAAAAAGTACAAAAAAATACTTTGAATATGAATATGATCTTTTAATGACCTTCTCTATTGCTAATGCCTTCAGCCCACTTGCTTCCAGATCAGACTAATGTCTAAAGCACTCATCCCAAGCACCAATAGGTTATCTTTGGTGCCTATGAACCATTCCACTTGGTGAGCTTCGCTTTCTTTTCCAACAGCAGCTGGGAAAGTAATTGCTGGTGGAAACACAGGGACACAGTGAGCTTCAGCACCGCCAGGACTGCATAAGGCCATGTGGTTAACTTGAACTGCATGAGTTTGTATTCCCTGCCTTAATTCTGAACTCACAACATAAGGGGAGCATATTTCCCTGCTCCCACGTCATTAATTGCAATCGCTGTTATCCAAATAATCTGGTTCATAGATAAAAATTGTTTCAAAAAAACATTGGGAGAAAGACAATAGATCAGCTAACAATAGCCTGGCTAATCATTTAGGAAAACGAATAAAATAATAGTGACATATTAATAAACCATTCTGACTCCTGGCTCATTGAGTATTTGGTCTATAAACTACAACAAATCCAAAATCCATCTGCTAAATTCTACTGACGTTGAAATCTATAGGAACTCTTGATTCTTGTGTAGGGTGACGGGTCAGTTCAGTGAGTTCAGCCAAGCACTAAGGTCTGAATTTGGCTGCAGGAATTCTGACATGCCTCCACCTCCAAGGGATTGCAAAGGTTTACCAAGCGCTGTAAATAGCCCAAGCACAGGGCTCCGAGTGAGCAAACGGCACCAGAAGCAGCTGCGTTAGGTTTTAGCAATAAAAACTTTGTTACCTTCTGCCTTACATAGATTTTCTACGTGACAAACATCAGAATTAAACAGTTGCAATATTCAGCACATTTTTATCCAGATAAATATTGAAAACATATTTAATGCAATATTGAAGGGATTACAGAATTCAGAAAAGGGAAAGTCTGACTAATGCTGCAGCTGTGCAGCATTCCATTGAATCCAAGCCATTGCCAGCATTTATTAGCCACTCAGCCTTTGACAATAAACAATCTCCAGCTCATGATCATATATCCAGACATATAGATGTACAGTATTGCCTACACAGACACGTTAACACTGTCCTCTCTATGTGAATACTCTCCAGCACTAGCTTTGGTTCAGTGAGCCTGCTACAAAAGGTGCAGTTCAATTTTGGTTTTTATTTTCTTTAATGATTGTAGACAATTGCAGTATAACATGTCTTTTGTGCATTTACTTTTGTTTTCTGGAAGAATTACTGTGGTCTGAAGTATGTGAACGCTGTTTATTCCTGACATTAAAATGAAGACTTCAGACATTTTACAAAATCAAATTTTAGGTTGGAAAAATGTTTTTCCACATAATATTTGGAATCAAACTACTTTGTTATGATAATAACTGCAAAAGCAAGGAGGTTTTCATCCACTGGTGCTTTGAAAAAGAAAACACCAGTGAAAATATCTAGGCATGCACTTTTCAGGGAGAAGTATAGTACTAAAAATATCAAAGAAATAATCATGACGCTATCCCATTAAATCAGATTAATTAAAAACTCAGGGATTATTTCCCACCCTTTTGTGGAACAAGCAACGTAAGTTTTGTGAAATCTTCCATTTCAGCATGCATTCCACATTGGATTCAGATAACCGGCACATGCGGGATGTACTCAAAGCTGCCTCTCTTATCTTTGGCCACCACCACATTATAAACTTCAGCTAAGAGATTTCTTTATGTTTGGTGTCTGGTAAAGGTTCAGAAGAGGAAGCAAAGAGAGGACTGTCATTAACTAAACAGAACTTTGAAACGTGAAAGGGTTTTCATTTCTTGAGATACCTGCTTTGCCAAAGACATGCGCAAGGGATTGTATCATACAAGGCAGGACACTTGCCTTGACATACAGCATTAAAACTGAACTAATATCAGCCAAGATGAATCTCCAGTCTGAGAGACTGCTCTGAGAATGGTCTAAACAAGAAAACAAGAATATTTTGCAAAGGAAAAGCCAGGGAAATGATTCAATGCTTCTGATAATACAAAGCAGAAAGTCGCATGACAGAGCCTCTCATATAAAAATATGTATTATTTCAATACACAAGATAAAATAATTACTTGGCCCCCTTTCTCTTCTGTTTCTTTTAGTAAATGAAGAATGAAATATCACCAGTATTATCCAGTTTTAGTCTTGTCAAAGTTCAACATATCAGAGAAAATCTCCAATAATACTGTGAAAGAGATTGTTGTCAGCTGGAGAGTGTTTTATTGTGGTACCTTGCTATGATAGTTTTATAAATATAGTCCAAGAACAAGTGGAAAAAGCAACAGATTCCTTGCAATATATGGAAGGATTAGGGTAAGAAAAATATATCTATTTTCATTTTTCCTCCACTGCTGAACGTTCCAACATTAAATACAATGGGAAAGTATTTTAGAAGCATATTTTTCATTAACATAAAATTTTCCCTTCAGTGTAACCATCTCTGGGGTTGCACTTAAATTTATCACTTAAAATGATAATTCTCAAAGTAGGCTTGGGTGGTGAGGCTGCAAACCAGCAATAGTAGGACCAAGCACCCAAGTGGGGACCTATCTAACAAAAATTCATTCCTGACCCCATCACACTGGTCCAAGCTGCCTGGCATTCAGATTCCAAAATTGTTGCAGTTTGTCATGTGTTTCAGGACAAATGTTTGGAGGCAAAATAAACTGGATGAAGTTACACACTGTACCTTCTGACTGGAATAGACAAGTAGCTGAAACAGGTATAACTCACCAGCAGGATAGGCAGGTCTAGGCTTTCATTAGTCATCCCAAATTGCCGGTAGTGGTTAGTCATTACATTTCAAAACCTCTCTCCTGGAAAAAAGATGGACCCATATATCCTGGTCCATATTCTGTATTTAAAAAAATTGCAGTTGTATGGGCTTTGATCCTCTGACCACTCAGCCAGCAGAGCAGGGATGTCATGGAGCAGCCCCAGGGAACCAAGAGACAATTCTGATCACACCGAGCCATTGTTGGACTGCCCCTGAAGCTCAGCTGTGGAGCAAGAGTTCAGAGCTCGGAAGTGGATCCACCTGGCATGAGACAATTAAAACACTGTGGTTGTTACACTGTTCTTTGACAATTTTAGTAAAACAAGCATTGTTAAGATACCACTTCAACCCAAACTTGCTCAGTGGGACGAAGCTGTCAGGTGGTCAACCAAAAATGGACAACATTACAGAGTCGTAACAAATTGTCCCCTTGATAGCCCTTGCACACTTTCATTAATGACTGAAGAATGCAGGAGAATTACTGAACGTTAATTAGTTTTGGAAGTCCCAACATAGCAAATAACTCACATTGACTAGAATTTAACTCTTCCAAATAGAATTCCACCCTGAAGAAGCAGGAGATCACCCCTGAGTTCACTTCAAGTTCAGCTTGCAAAGCACCACGGTACAGTGTGTGCTGCTGGATATAACAAAATAAAGAAAATGACTGCAGCTAAACCGAGATTATCGAACCTGAGAGAGTTGCTGGAATCAATGATCTCCAACTGAAAGCCTACCATGGTGGTCTGATCCAGAGGACATTTATTACTGTATAAGGAGCACTAGCCCAAGAGACTAGACAAAACTCAATAAATACATTTTTCATTTATGAGCACGGTGATAACCTGAACAGTCAACTAAGATCCTTTAAGAACAACAAAAAAAAATCACTCATTTCTCTGGCCTTTTCTTAAATCTTCTTGATGCTTCACAGAGGTTTAGGAGAAGCTGTGGTCAGGGATCAGGAGCTCAGATGCAACTGCCTGCAGGTGATAGTCATATAAAAGATAAAAGGGCTATAATACCATATGGCATCCAAGCAATCAAAAGGAACATTGGCAGAGAAGAAAAGTAAGGGAAAAAAAGCCTGAGGTACACAATTGAAGTTGTACATTTCCTTTAAAAAGAGATACAGAATAAATCCAACTTCTTTACCACTATAAATTACTCTTCCTTTTAAATAACACATGAAATTATGACAATTAAGGTAACATCTACAGGTCAAAATGAAACAGCAACAGCTTCTAGGTTGTCCTCTCCAGAAAAAAAAAAAAAAAGGTTATTTGCAACTAGAACTTTCAGTAGAATCTGCCTAAAAGGTTGTGTTCTAAATAAATGCTATTTTCATGAAACACTATTGGGTTCTTTCCACTCCTGAAATCAAGCCAAGTATTTAAGTATATAATACGGTTTTATCATAGCCATTCTAAAAACCCAATTCTTTGCATTAGGCCTTTCTTAATGAAATGCTGCTGAGCTTCTCATCTTGATCTTCTAATTATTTGGTTATGAGCAGAGTTCATTGTGGTTTAAAGATCAGTATTAGTTTAAATTAAAATTCTGTCAGATTCTCAGGATAATCTTAACATAATCAAGAATATTAAGCATATATATCTGATTGAGTGACATTACAAAACTCAAGGAACATTGTTTTCTGAATATCTCTTTATAGCTCTGAGGGAAGCTAGAAATATTATTACAGGTCAAATAAAATAATATTACATGCACGCTTTTCTGCCTACAAAATGGATGTCAAATTGAAAGACTTTGTATTTTTTCTGATTTAGACATTAATTTCCTTATTAAATAAAAGCTGAGGAGGCCTCACACTTCCATAGGCACATTCCATTAGAAAGAAAATTTTCTAGATAATGGGATTCCTTCCTATTGCCAGTTTTAAAGTAATATAAACACAACACTAAATTATACTTCAAATGGAAGATTACTTATGTCTGCCATGGAAATGCCAAACAAAGGTAAATGCAAGGGGAAGATGTAATCTGGGGCAGCTGATAATGAACAGGTAGAGTCATTTCAATAGCCTGTGTCATTGCAATCAAAAGGAAATTCTGGAAAATCTTGCTGCTCCAGACAATTTCTCCATAGGTTAGCAGGCGAAGTCCCCAGCGAGCAGTCATCTCAACACAATGTGGGAACCTCTGAACCAAATCACATCTGTGGTATGAATTCTTTGGGTGAAAAAAAAAAAAAACAAAACCAAAAACAAAAACCTATTTTGTCTGCAAAATAAAGAATCATGTCTGTGGTATTAATCCTTCAGGAAAAAATAGCTACTTTGTCTGCAAAGTAAAGTATTGAGCCATGCTGAAATGTTGCACCAAATACAAGTGATTTCTGTCAAGTTAAACACTGCAGGAGACATTTCCAAAGCCTCATAAGGACCACAGATAACCCCTTCCCATTAATGGGCTTTAAGGCATCCAGACCCCACGCTAGCTTTGAAAATTTCAGAGTTGATGAGGGGAATTTGTTCAAATTCCTGTTTCATGTTTGGAGGGTCTCTTCTGCTACAGTTGAGTAAAAACAGATTTTGTGTTCACTTCAGTAGGATTAGTTTCCTTCATGAGAGGGGACTAACCAGGATTCATGTTCTCCTATTGTCCTCTGTTCAAACTTTATCAAAAAGTATAACCCCAGAGTACTGACACCTGATGTATCCTAAACAGGGAGACACGCTGTGCTGCTCTGACCTCCTCACATCCTGCTGAGAACCACCAGGTTAATCCAGGCTAAGTGAGGCTCTGATGTTTAGAGCAGGTCTGGTTCACAGCAGAATATTCATCTCTAAAAGGGATGGGAAGAAGTGTCCAGAAGCATTATTTATAAATGAAGATAAGTGCTGGCTGACTTTCCTGCCTTATGCTTATATCATCTAATTACTTTGGCACAGTGTTTCACTCTTTCATGTTCCAAGTCTGGTTTGTGCTCTAGCAATTCACATCATTTTCCTTCCTATCTGTTAAATTTTCTTTCCCCTCCCTTTAGATACACCGTTAGCGATCCTAAGTAAACTGATCTTCAGAGGTTAATATCCACAGTGTCACATAATTTCTGCTCCCAGTTTCCAAACAATCTTTTTTTTTTGCTGTAAGGTATTACTCTATGATGGGCACACTTTTAATGGGTTCTCTCAGACCCTCAAAGCACCCCAAAACTAGGGAGAGCTGTGAATCTCAATACCCAAGTTCTTGAATTTGGGGAGAGGGAGGTCTAGAACCATTAAATTCTTTAAACAACAATGAAAACTAAGCGAGGCAGGTAAGACCTAAGATACAGGACTTATCTGGCATGTCTGGGTGTTCTCTTTTATAGCACATTACGTCAAATGTTCAAACTGCAACATGGTTTGTGGCTTGCATGCGCTGTTAGAAAGGTTTGTATGTGACACAACCCTCTCAGTCTCTGCATCTGCAAATCTGAAGCCAAATCTGAAGCCAGGACTTTTAAATGCTTCATCTCTTTGATCTTCCTAACCCAAGCAAACAATTCTTTCAACCTCACTACCTGTATCTCCTTCATTTTGAGTTAGCTCTGAGTTTTAATAACTTGGTAAAGTTTCATAGATGCATTTTACTTAAAGGACGTTGCTTAATTCGAAATTGAGGTAATGAAATATATTCCTCAATCAAATTGTCTAATTACAGTATATTAGAAAATGACAAATCACTCTCTTCAAGAATTAAAAAATCAGCAGGTAGCTGGCAGAATAAATTACATTCAATTATAAATATTTTCACTCCACTGTTAATAACATTAATTAGGGAATAGATTAAAAATGTAATATAAATCTTTTTTGCATCTATTTTTTAAACAAATCTTTAGTTCTTCTATACACAAATGCGTATCTTGTTCTAGCACTAATTTGTAGAAGCTAGATCAGTACCAGGGGAATCTTTGATCTGCACAATTATCAATTACATAATTAAAATCAGAAGAATAGAGATGCTTTGAAGATTTATTAGTAACTTAATTTATTCTCAGTTATTAATTTTCATTGCCTAAGATTGCAAAACATGAAACAACAAAGTGTGCATATTGGCTCTGTAGTGGTCTTTGAACTAACAAGACTCCTTTGAGCTCCAAGAAGTATATTTTGGGTTATTTAATAATATAGTACATGTGTTTCTAGGAAAATATAGGCTGAGTCTATGAGGGGTGGATTTCTGATTAGTAGCAAACATTTATGTCTTTATTTGAGATTTTATGAAAAAAAAAAAGTAAGTTCTTGAAGATTTTAATTACATTTTCTCTTAAAATTTACTCTAAAAATGCTTTTTACCTGAACTAAGAACAGGGTGGATACTATCATTCCAGTCCGGTCTCTTTCTTCACTACACTCTTTTGCATTGAGGGGAATTAAATATAAAAGATCAGCAACTCAGATCATCTTATGACAACACACAGTAGCCTACTGTTCAAAATGAAATCACAGCACCTCAACTCTTCTTACATGGAATAAAGGTTTTTAAACTTACGGAGTTTATTTGTATTTACTAAAGATGCTACACAGTGACACTGTACTCTCATGAGCAAAGGTAAATCATGTGCCACACAATTTTCCTCCAGCTAGGCAAAGTGATTACTCTAGAATTATTCCTTCTGTGCAGCTCAGTAATATTAACTATCCAAGTGGTTACTTGGAAATTCAAAGATCTGAGGAAATCTCTGGTTTTAGCTGACACAGTGGAATCACCAGAAAAATGAATATACAGGTGGTAAAAAAGTGTGTCGTTTACTGAAATAGTTACAAGCCAAAACAAAACTCAGATAAATAAAAAGACTCTCTGGGTATGAGCACTACCAAGAAACACCAGGTTTTGAGGGTAAAGTGTTTTTAAAAAAAGACAGTGTGCAAGTCAAAACAATGGAGATGGATGTGGCATCTGAAGACTCTAAACTCTAGGAGGAGGTAAAAAAACTTCAGAAAAAAAGTTCTGGATGGTAGAAGAAACCAACTTATTTGAGGGAGTTTGAGAAGAAAAAGAAGGAAGCGTGCCAGAGCATTCTGGCAGCATGGCCCCAGTCTGATACCAACAGACTGCTTTTTATCATTTAAATATCATAGAAAACTACCAGAAACAGAGCTATGCATCATACCAGCCACATAAATCTACCTCTTTAAGGAAGTTTTTAAGGAGTTTTGTCAGTCAAGGTCTGTTTATGAGCCTGAAGGCTCACGTCAAGTATTCTGCTCATTCACCTCGTGTACTCAAAAAGGGAGATGTTTTGTAAATATTATACACAAAGAAAACAAGGAAAAAAAGCAACAGAAGTTCAGAGAAGGAGCATTCTGCCTCTCAGCCCACGGTCTTTGTGTAGTTTCACTACATGCATGTAATTTTGATTTGTGTATGAAGGGTGAGTACTTGAAGATGAAATCCCAAACATTACTCTTTCAGCCACATACATCTGCAGTGATTTCTTCTAGGAATCAGGCTTTCCAACACCACCTCATACACATGATATTTTTAGTATTTCCTGGTTTCAGTTAGGAGACAAATCACAAAAACATAGCTTTTTAAATGTATTTTCCCATGTATTTCTCTTGCCATTGTACCTTAGAAGTAAACCATAGCAGAGAAACAGAGCACAGCAGTATAATAAGTATCTGGATCATAAACAAGGGTGAGTTACTTCTTCCATTCCAATGAGTATTTGTGTAAATGTAACTTTAATCAGATGTGATCAACATGCACTTTTTTAACGCTAAATGCAAAAACCCAGCCCAGTGAACTGTTATTGCAAATGGGAAATAGCATCAGCTCTGTCAGAAGCTCTTTCTAATGCCATGGAGCTGAGTAAAGACAGAGTTACAACTTCTACTTAAAGCTGTCTGATACAAATAATTAAATGGCACAATCTCTGGCACTGATCAGCATTTTGCTAAGTTGAGTAAATGGGTTTTCCCACAATATGGATCACTTATTGTTCAGAGGAGTCAGTATGTCAAGCAAGCAACATCATGAGCTATCCCTCTCCGCCCTAATTTGTTTCAACAAAGTCTACAGTACCCCCCTTTTTATTTTATAGTTAATTTATAATTGATATTCTGTGTCCTTCCCTGGGAAGAAACTGGGGAAGACCCTGGCAGCAGCAGCCACTGCCTCAGACTTTAATCCATGGCTGGCCACTGGCTTGGCCACCACCGCAGACCGGGCAAAGAGCAGAGCTTAGTCTCATATTCACATCCTACAGGGTGTATTTCCCACACTGCTTCTGGGCAGCAGCAGAGCCAGCAAGTTCTCAACAAAGGAATTTTCATGATAAATGAAATTTCACCACTTTAAAGCTAAATAAAATAGTTTTAATTTTTGGTCAAATGTTTGCTTGAGAACTCAATTTTCACACCAATCTTTCCATTTCAGAACATCTGACCATTTAAAAAAATGTGGTAAATGTACCTTAAATATGAACATAGTTACTTTGAATTACTTTCCAAAGATTCAGAATAAAAAGCTGCCTTTCCAGTGATTTGTGCCATTCTGATAATTTGGAATAGTTAGGAAGTGAGTTCATGGCTGCTTTACGTTCCCAAAGTGGCATAAAACAAATGGGTTGTACCAGGGAATTCATCCTAAGTACTCTTCTTACTTGTATGTATCAAGTAACTAATCCACCAAAAAAATTAAAAAAAAAACCAAAACAAAACAAAACAAAAAAAAAACCAAAAAAAAAAACCCAAACAAAACAAAGAACCCAAACTTTTACTGAATAAAGACAGCCATACATAAAAGTTGCAATGATGCTTCACTACCCATCCACTTACACAGAAGCTCAGCAGAGAGGGAAGAGCTCTGAGTCCTAGGAGGGAAAATGGGAGTAGCAGTTTCCTGCGGACCTCTAAGCCAGCACACCATTAAATGTACCGTCTAACATTGTTCTGTTCTTCCACTCTTGCAGCTACCGCATGTGATGGACAAAATCCAAGTTAAACACTCTCACCAGAGCATGCTCCGAGACAGACGACTGGGCCTCGCCAAAACAATGCAGTTCTATTCTCTATTTATTTTTGTAGTTCAAAGCCCTGGCAGTAGCCCATTTGATGCCTGCCATAAGGACCAGAGCACTCCTGATTACTGCCATGAGATTTCCAAGCCCGCAGACAGCATGTATTCCAGCCCATGCCAGTCACCAAGATGGACTATGTACAAACAGCAGCGGGATCCTCTGAAAGAAAGAAAAAAGCCAGCTCCCATTTCCACTTTGAACCCACCCACGGTAGGCTGCCAGCTTGAGGACCTTGCTTTAATCACAGCAACCACATGAAAGGGTTTATTCTGTTTATCTTGGTTCATTTAGGAAACCAGTGATAAGTCTGCCATGAAAAAAATTCCATCTTCTCCTGGAAGCTGGCATACTTGTCCCAAGATACAGGCTTTGATTTCATTTAAAGTGTGGTTATTTAGAGTCATATCACCGAGTGCATGAGTTTTCTCATTCTACCAGATGACTTCTTTTCCCTAATAAGCAAGCTGTGAAAGCTTCAAAATCCTTCTCAAGTAGAGTGGCATCTCTTGGGGGAAGTGGTGGGAAAAGGGCTCCAGATCCTCCCAAAGCCACCTCTGCAGTGTGCAGGCTTCATCCTTGATGCATGCAGCCAGCCAGGAGGAAAGAGGTGCTGGAAGAATTGTGGCCCACACATGGGAGGCAATGAAACATGTAGTGAGACCTACCCTTCCCTCTTGCACTGAAATTCCTGAAGAAAATAGGACAAATGTAGCCTTAAATAAAGACACGAGATTTGCGCCCAACTACTGAACATGAAGATGGAGTATCACCTTACCATGGAACAGCAATAAGAGTAAAAAACCACATTGAGGCTAATTGAAGATAAAATCACATAGCCCTCTCCTGCATGGGCTAGATGTGTATTTCCTGACTGTGGAGCATTATGGGTAACCAGACAGGTCCTCTTGTCCCTGTAAATCAGAGCAGTGTATATATAATATAGTTTAACCATCTATAGACTGCTGGCTGACCTCAGTAGTGTTGGTGTTGTAGCCAGATGCTCTTATATCGTTTTTCTGGGCTCACCAGGTACCTCATAGGGTTTAAGGGTCAATGGACATGGTTCTCTCATTGGACACAGACAGTAGCAGTCTGCTGTAACCAATTGAAAGACATTTATGGACATATTGGATTCCTGCAAGCTACATGAAGCCTCAGCATCTGGCAAAGACATAAATGAGAATGGACAGGAAAACTCGTATTTGCAGAAAGGTGCATAATTTTCAAATTCTGAGGGATCATTATCTTCAGCGGGACCATTTTTCCTCTTAAGATGTAGGTTATATTACTACATTTACTTCTGGCTTCTCAGCCCTTGGCACCTATAATTCAATTTCCCCATTTAAAAAATTGCTGAGGTCTCTATGCTGATATCTCAGCAAACACAATATTTCATTTCTAACTGTACTATGTTAAGTCTGGATTTGTCCGTGTTCACAAGCAATAGATTTGAAATACAGCCTTGCAGAATAATCAGTAATAAACATACAATAGCGACAGGCAATAATTTCATAGTTTTCATGTGAGATAACGTATGATATTTTGCAAAACTTTGCTGTATTGTGTGATTGTGCCAATTTACCTCTCACAGTAAGAGAGAGTTATTCGTATTGCAAGATATTAGGATATGCTACTATAAATCTTGCAGTATCTTGCAAATGGTGCAATTACTCTTTGCAAGTGCCCAGATGGGGATTATATCTCATTATATCAAGTGCTATGCAAAAAACATGTCTGGCTGTAATTAATGGGGTTGGAAACTTCAAGAAGAACAGATCTGCTGATGAAAAAACCACAAACGTTCAGAGCTTCGGCTTGAATAACAACTCAAGTGACTGGATGTTTATGTTAACCTTGTCCAAAGTACGTAATCACCCTGAGAATGAAAAACTGGACTGAATCTCAGGAGTGACCTTCCTTGTAAGCTTTCCACTGTTTCCTTTATCTGTGTGTCTATGCTTTAGAAGTATGTCCAAATTTTTTCCTTTCTGGTGCTACAGTAGCATTTAGATTTCTGATTTCTTCTTTTAGAAACAGAAATAACAGACTCAAAAAAAAAAAAAATCAGTTTTATAAAGCATTAAGATTAGAAAAAGGCCCATTTTGTTGGAAGCTAAAATGAGTTCCTATTTCATGTGAGAACTAATTCACTCCATCTCCTACATTGTGGTTTGCACACATAGGTGTAACATGGTGTTGCCAAATTCCCAATTACAAGTCCTAGCCAAATTTTCCAGCACAAAACATTCCCATTCCTCCTGCCTGGAACCTTAAAACATGTCTCTGAATTCTCAGTTCCTTTCATGTAACAACTGTAAATAGACAACATCCTTGCATTGTCCTGCTCAAGAAATGCTTGTGGCCAATCCATGCACTTTGCAGGATTTCAATTTCATTTGCCCCAAAAACCAGATTTCCCCAAAGAAACACCTTTGCATGATCTCATGTGCAGGTCAGAGACAGTCAGCCTGGGGTTTTCCCTGAAGTTTTCTGCAAAACTGAAAACTGTTAGCCGAATAGGTTCCACTGAGTATGCATGCAGATATGTTTCTATTAAAATTGACTTTTAATATTTGTAATGAATGGATCTTCATAGTTTTGCACATTTTTTTCCCTTAGAGCCAACATAGTTAAAAAAAACTGCATCTGAATAAAGTTAGTCTGAATAAAGTTATTCTCATTGTCTAATAAATGTTCTAAGTACACCAAGTGTGGATCCATCTCTAAAATATTTTTAAATGCTTTGAGATGTGAACTTTCAATTTTCTCTAAAAATAACATATTACATCTATTCCAAAGGAAGCATGGGACAATGAGATCAGATTTTTAAGGTGAAAAGTGAAAATAGCTGAAATTTTTCATTCAAGAAAAATGACCCTTCTCAAACAAAGGCTTCGAATTTACAATTCTACAAAGCAAAACTGAAAATAATTCCTTTTCCTTGCTATTGTAAAAGGAGTCAAAAAGTAGGGATGGGTGAATTTCACTTATCTACCTTTAATTTCACCTTAGTGTCATTTGTCACTCAGAACCACTGTAAGGATTGCACAATTAACTGAACTCCTTTCACTGAATCCTTGCAACTCCTACTACTGAGCAAGCCATGAAACATGAAAGTTCACACTCATTTTGAGTTCAGGTTGCAGGACAAACAACCAGGAAAACCACCTCTCCTGCTTCCCTTTCCCTCCAGCTCCTAAAATCTGTCTTGAAAATATTCAATGACCCCAACTCTGCAAAACTATGGATGCTGCTTTTTAAACAGACTGTCATAAACACATGATGAACAAGGGGATATGTAATGGCTATATTCAGACAGATGGCACCAGTTTCAGAGAAAACTCATTTTTTAAAGACTTTTGGATCAGCTTATCTTGTATACAGCTACATCAATTTACCTCAGCTTCCTGTACAACAACAAAGAAACAGTAAATGACGTCCAGCATCATTCCTGGGCTTTCTGCTGGATGGAGAGGAATTTGTCCTGCTGACTCCAAGGACCAGCAGTTCTCACTTAGCAAGGACTTGGCTGACTGTGGGAAACTCCAATCCACACATTTATTCTCCTGGCTTACTAACTCGCTCTTCTGACTTCTCCTTTCAGTTTCTTCCATCGGGTTTGTGCATAATCAACTCTTGCAGCGCTCAGGATGTGAACCTCAGGTTTTCTTCCTGCTAGAACTCCTTCTTCCTTAGTCCCACTCGCTGTAATTTTGTACTTGTTCTATCTGTCTAACACTATGCTCTGTATAAAGAACTGGTATGCCTGCAGTAATTGGCCCTGAAAGTTGCCCTTGAAGGACCACTGCTGTTTTATATTTGAAAATACCAAGCCTGACAAGACATGCCAACACTTAATTTGTACTTGAACCATTGAGTAGGTGAATTCGCTTTGATCACCGTAACAGTTAAAAGAACCCGAAAAAACAACCTAATAAAAATAATCTACAATGGGAATAAATATGCCGAAATATCTCTGCATTCTTGAACTCTCTTAGACTCTTTTTCTGATCTGTGCAACTCTGAGCAGCATAAGAGGCTATTTATATGTAGCCTGTACCGGAGAATCTCCCTGCAGCTGGGAGAATATGACAGTGTGCACTTACCACAAAATATACAATACTGAAAGGCTGCTCTGAATTTTTTTATGGGTAAGAAGTTAACAAGGCAGAGCTCTGTCTACAGATTAACTAAGAAAGTGTTACCTGGATCTAATGATATGCTCTTGCTTTCAGTAAAATAGGATAATGCAAACCAGAATAAAACTCTGGCTGTATATCCACAAAATATAATTTTTTCCACCAGAAACTAGAATAGTTTAATGTGTTGATTTTTACAACCTGCTACAGTCCTTTAATAAAATCAGCCTGGAGTTTGGAGGGTTCAGCTATTGTATTTAAAATGCATTATTGTCCAGATTGCAAATTTGACCATTTCTCCTTCTCTTCCGCCCATAACAATATTCCAACAGAAAGGAAAGAACCAAACTGCGCTTGTTAACATGTTTACATGATTTTCATCCTAATAAATCCATAGGTTTATGTGTTCTGCTAATTTTTCTAACAAAGCCAGAAGAATTTATTTCTTACAGTTAACTGAGGGTTCTAATCCAATAAAACACTGAGATACATACTGAATTTTAAGCACCCAGGTTGATGCCTTGAAATACCATAAAGCAACTGAAATACCATGACGCAGAATTAGTTAGAAACAGTAATCATAGAATAAAGAATGGTTTGGGTTGGAAGGGACCTTTGAAGGCCATATAATCCAACCCACTGCCGTGAGCAGGGACAACTTCACCTAGATCTGGTTGCTTAAAGACCTGTCCAACCTGACCTTGAACGTCTTTAGAGATGGGGCATCTATTCCATGCCTTAAAAAGCTCTAAAACCCACCAAAACCCAAGAACATCCTCCCTCCAAACCCAAAATCAAACTTCTAAGAAACTAATCCCAAATCTTTACTCCCAGAAACCCCTAAAATATTTCTTTTTTCATTGAAAGGGGAAACAAACAGAAAGTTCTGGCCTTCTGAATGTGTGCCAGGAAAGCTCTTGTCATCTGCCAGAAAGTGAACTTGCAGCAGGAGAAAAGGTGGCTTCAATAAGCTCAAGAAGGGAGCAATAAAAGCAGCAAAATTATTATAAACAGCCTGGTAGGTAGTAATTGCAGCCATAAAACCGTTGCTATTTACTCGCTCATTTTTTTATAGCTGTCGTGGAAAAAGAAATGGGAAAATGTTGATGAGATGGTTTTGAGAAGCTTTAATTGTTGGAGAAGCTCATGATGCTCAAAAGAGCTGTTAAGAATGAAACCCAAAAAGGTTCAGGAAATTTGGTAAATGGGACATCTCCATGTCTCCTCTGGTTTTTGAGGACACTTGGTAAAGACAATTTTATGCATGTGGGGTGGGGAAAGGTCAGTGTAAATTTTTCGGAGTGATGAATTTAGAGATGTTCCTTGAATGAATAAAAACATCAGTAATTATGGGGGAGTTACATAACTGAACTCAATATTTGTATTAACACTTTAGACGTGTCATTGCTGATGCCTGATAAACACTGTGCTGCAAGTATCTTCACTGGGCTGGGTTTAGAAAGAATATCTTAACATTTATAATGGAAAGGTAGCCATAAATTTTGTTTGATCCTGCTTTACAAAAACTATAAAACTGAAGATCAAAATTATAAATGCAATTTTTGACATCTAAACAAGTGCCCAAGGACCTCAAGGCTTCTGCTTGGTGTTTCGCCTTTACTTGACAAAACTGAGATACTGACTTAGAAGGAAAAAACATAATTTGTTGTTTCAGACAGCCATTTCAAAGGGCTCCTGTGGTTTGTGCCCAGAGGTGCTGAGAAAAAGAAGGATTAACATTT
The DNA here is from genome assembly GCA_013397795.1 of Orthonyx spaldingii. Lineage (NCBI taxonomy): Eukaryota > Metazoa > Chordata > Aves > Passeriformes > Orthonychidae > Orthonyx > Orthonyx spaldingii. The sequence continues at coordinate 1,446,135 of VZTJ01003395.1, forward strand.
TCCAAAGGAAGTTAAAGTAATCTGTGCAAATAACATACATTTGTAATGCATTTGGTTGAAAAACTAATTGAAGCTTCAAGGTTAAAAAAAAAAAATCAAGGCAAAATATATACTTGACTATCTGATTTGATACAAGTAATCCTTTCATTCTTCTTGTTGTAATGTCACTTTGGAATTCAATGCCACAATAGAAGAAGTAGCCATAACAGCCATATCCATTGCCAGGAGCTTTCCGTGACGTAGCAGAAGACTGGGTTGTGTTGAATGCTTTGTCAGTGGGAGTAAAGATGGAGATCAAGGAACATGGTGCATCCAAAGTCTATGCTTAGGACTTCTTTTAGCATTTTTCCTATATTTTTGCTCATCACCAGCTAGGCAGTGACAGGAGAAACTATTCCTAATTAGTTTAACTACTCCTAATTAGTTTAACTATGAATTAGTCAATGAAAAAAAGGCAGCCTCATTCAGCAGGGACTTTAATAACCAATAACTAGGTCACATTATCCATAATTACTACAGAGACTGTAGAGTTTCTTGTGGAAAACAACTTCCTATAGTATCACAGGACCTGAATAAAATCTGGGAAGCATCTAGTTCAGTAATGGATTCAGCCAAGCAGAAAATTAACCAACACATGGTCTAACCACTAATCCCATAGCTCTAAAATTCCTGCAGGATGTTAGGTATCTGTTTCAATCAAACCAGTAGTGAGAAAAAGTCCAGAGTTGTCTCATAGAGCATTCGAGGGAAAGAGAATTTTGTTCAGAGGTGAAAGACCAGATGTTTTAACCTACTGATCACTACTTGGTGCAGCAGGTGGGCAGGAAGGACATTGGGGACACTTGGCTCTAATGATCCTTCAGGTAAGGGTGGATTTGGTATGTGTGCCTCATGCCGAATTGCTGGGCACGTCCTCCAAAAGAGTTCCTCAGCCTGGTACAGGGAGTCTTGGCAATTAGCAAAGGAGCTCTCACTGGCAAGGAATTCTGCATGTGGGCTAAGCAAATTTCAGAAAATCCAGATCACAGGATTCCTTGTTATTTCAAATGTCTTCCAGCTGTTTTCTGTCAATCACAGTACTTCTGTATGCTTGAAAGTACCGTGTTGCTGAGGACATCTGCGAATGCAAAATATTGTCAGATGATGAACAGCAAGAAGCTATCAGAAAGGATATATATTCTTACCTCCTAAGGAAAACTCAACACCAAGGTTATGCCTAATCTGTATAATCGGCACACAGAGGGTGTTAAGGTCCTGAACTCACAAATTCCCAACATGCTCCAAGCCCACTCTACTGCTTTGAAGAGTTTTCTGCTGTGCATGGAGAAGTGTGAAGAAAGCTAACATGGCTTTGTTCCCCTCTGTGGTCATAAGGGGACAAGATGATATCATAGGAAACGACATGGGGTAGTGGCTTTAAACCAAAAAGGGGTAGGTTTAGATTGGTTATTAGGAAGAAATTCTTTTTTGTGAGGGTGGTGAGGCACTGGCACAGGCTTCCCAGAGAAGCTGTGGCAGCCCTGTCCCTGGAAGTGTTCAAGGCCAGGTTGAATGGGGCTCTGAGCAACCTGGTTTAGTGGAAGGTGTCCCTGCCCATGGCAGGGGCTAGGAACATGGTCTTCAAGGTCCATTCCAACCCAAACTATTCCTTGATTCTATGATGAGTACCCAGTCCTACAGTTCAGATATAGCTAAGGATGACTGTGAAGCTCCCAAAAACTCACTCAATTAGGCTTTTAAAAGGGCTTATAGTTGTTCATGTACTCTGAGTTAGATGCACAGGAGAAATACCAGCAAGATATTCCAAAGAGGTCAAAACAAACAAACAAAAAAAAAAGACTTTACTGGCAACTTTAGAAAATCAGAGCTTTGATAAAAGGTTTAGTGCAACATTCAGTCAACATAAAACATTTCTGAAAGCATTAATTTAGCCCATTCAACTTAGCAAATTCTAAGCCTGTTCAATTTTATGTTACTCAAAAATTCTGAGAAAAGGGACTTAGAAGAATAAATAGATGAGAGAAAGAAAATACCTAGCAAAGGACACATATAGCTACCAACTCCTGGGTTCTAGTGGTGTTCTGCTGATAGAAATTCCAAGCGGAGGTAGGGTCAAGATGTGCCTGCCCCATTTCTGCTTTAAATACCCCTTGGCCTTCCTGGGCCCTTCCCCCAGGTGGGACTTCTGGTCATGTGGCCACTCAGGAGCTGGGTTAGGGGCTCCAGAGGTGGGTGTGGGGCATTGCCTCTGCTGTGCCAGGGATTGGCAGCCACTGCCAGCCTGGGATACAGGCTCTGGGGTGGGGTACACAGAGCAGGGCACTGCCTCACCAGGACAAGGCCTAACTCACACCTTCCCCTCTCACAGGCACCCAAAATATTTCAAGACATCAATCTTTCCAGTATCTCACAATTACTTCCCTGAAATGAAAGTATGGACAGGTACAGGTTAATCTAAGCTGACACAAGAATCTCATGTACCATATCCTTAAATTCCAGCTAAGTATATAGTCATCAACAGTAAAAGAGAGATTTTTTTTTTTTTACTTTATCAGTATTGCATCAATTTTTCTCACATGAAGAGAAGCAAAGCAACAAAAATATCCAAAGCCAGCCATCAGCAAGTGATCAGTAAGAGCAGATAACATAGCACAGTTAGCATTCACTGATTTACACAGTAAATAAGGCACCAACTTTTCCCTCAGTGTGAATTACTTGCTTTTTTACACTAAATCAAGGTGCTAATCAGCTTTGCGAAATACTTCTTTCCCTTTTAAAACATGTTACCCCAACATTTAAAAATAATTGTAATGAACATAACAAAGAAAAAAAAGTATAACTGACATTTTTCATCTTTAACCTATTTATTTCTTTTCAAGGCCTGGTCTAGCCATGTTAAAGTGCCCTACTATGATATATGTGATCTGACATTGGCATGCCTGCTTAGTATTTCTGGGAGATTATGTGGTTATACACCAGACAAACGTCAAGGTCCTTAAATTTTCACTGAGGTACATTCCCTGTGGTTTCACTGCAGAGGTCAAGATTTCAACTCCCAGGAGCAATTGTATTTTTAAGGTGAGATTATGTATTTATAAGGTTTTCCATTGCAGTTACCTCTTTCTTGTAGTAAGAATTGTTAAGAGCTCTAGTAATGTATAATTTACTAAAAATAGGTGTTTTTTCTTCAGTCATCTTTAAAAATGTGTTCTGTTTTGTAACTATATCTTGCCTTCATAAAGTGACTGCAAGTAAGAATGATATGCATCATAGCCTTTAAAAATAAAAGTTTTCAAAACTGCTGCCCTCATACTGAAACAGAGTTTGAGAGAGGTGTAGTGTTCAATTTGCATGGTAAAAATGCAGAAACCAATTGGAAGGCAGTCGCTGCCAGGAACATTTGGTGTCAATTACATCAGGGCTGAAGAAAAANGTTATCATTATGCCACTTAATGAAGTCTAGCTGGCATGAGTTCTGTGGTGAATGACAATAAAATATATCCATCAATAGCAATACCATGAAAAAAAAAAATATATATATATATATATAATTTGGGGGAGGCAGTTCTTGGGTTTTTCAGAAGTGAGAATTTCCTGCATTTTCTATTCCATCTAAAGGCAGTTTGTCCCAGCAAAAATGTCAAGATATCTTTACCTAAGTAATTGCCCCACTTGCATTCTCAGTAGACCAGAAAGTTGTACTATTTTCATGAGTAATAATGAGAATACTAGAATGTGATTATTAAATGCAGACATCTGAGGGACAGAAATTGTAAAAAATGGAGGACAATTTTCCACTTATTTAAATGGCTCCCACTATTATTCCTGGAACTGTCCCATGACTGCTGCTATTGGTGGCTGCATACCTCAGAGACCAGGTCTGTCTCTACGCCATGAGTAACTCACCCCATTAGTGGTCCCACCGATTTCATTCCCTACCCTACCAATGGGACAGAATCAGGCCCTTTTGATCCAACAGGAAAGTTCTCACAGTGGATGTATAGGGGTGCTGCACTTTTCTGAAAAGCCCTTTTTAAGAAAATAGTAAAATTCCATGCACCCTCGTTTTCAGTTCATAAAGAAAACTAGTGCTTTCTGGGTTGAAAAAATGACCCCCAATGAATAATAATGTCCTTGCTTGTGGGTTCAGAACTTAACACCCATAGGTTTTTCCCATTTTCATCTCAGAGTGCAATTCCTTTCCCCATAAACTGAAGCTCAAGCCCACAACAGTTTTATTACATACCTTCAAAATGTCATTTTAGCCCAAAAATGTGCAAAATTAATTTTAAGTATGTCCTACCAATCATGAAAAGCGCATCTAGACCTCCATAGACAGTGTGAAGAAATTGTGTCATGTTGGGAAAGAAAACAACCATGGCTGTTCACAGACTGGTGGTGAACCAGCAGTCCATCAATCAAGCTACTCTTGGTTCCTCCAAAGAAATCCTTGATTTTTCCTTTCATCCTCTGTGTTCCTAGCACATGGATGCTCCACTGCTGTGCCTACAGCCAAAACAACCACACCTGACCTCTGAGCATGCTGGGTCACCTGATGTGATGAAGGTCTACAGCCTGGCATGAGCAAACCCTAAGTGGACAACTTCTTGTTGAAAAAAGGGGGAAAAAAACAGTGAAAAAAAGAAAAGGCAGATTTTGGAGCTGGCATGGTCTCTTGTGTAAGTTTTGCGATCTTGTATCTCACCAGAGCTATAAAAGGAGGCCCAGTACGTGATCTCATTTCCACCACATCTGGAATGATTCCACTCAAGTCACTAAAATCCCTCTCGTGCCTCCAGAAGAAAAGGCTGCAATTACTTCAAAAATCATTAGCCACCAAAGGGTGGTAGGAATTCTCCTGATCTGGGGTCACATTTGGCTGCAACATGCAAACCCATGCCCCATACCTTAGACTTCTACGTCCTTGAGCAGGGCACCAGCTTTTGGAGTTGCTGTAGAGCACTATTTCACGCCACTGAAACTCAGACAATTTAATTTTTAGATACCTGTTGGGCAGATTGCAAGGTGCAAGGTTGCTGAAGTTTTTAGCTCTTGCTTGTAGGCATAAGGTGATCAATACTGATGCAAAACTTTATTACAAATGAAAATCTACTGAAAGTAAGTCACATTTTTTCCTTCCCTCTCAGACAATACATTGGGTCCCACAATGATGAGGGCAATTCTCATTTATAAGAGCAGTGTGACAAAAATTACTTCGAAGTTGGTTTGGTTTTTTTAAAAGTCCCTAAAATTTTCCTTAGAGGAAAAGCGTATTTTCTGTAAATCTGTGTTAGACCTGATTATCAGGTTTTCCACTACTTTCAAAAGCAATTGCTGCATTTATTTGAGAGGATAGCTGTTAGATTACATTCTCTCACAGTAATATTAGCATTACAATTAAAACACAATCCTAGTCTGGTATCTTACTGTCACAAACCAAGTACAACCAGTACAACTCAACATACAGCCACCTCAAAATAAAGGCCGCCATTTATTCACTCTTCTTTGTTTATGTGACTTTCGAGAAAAACTTCACATATTTCTCTGTGCCAGACACATTTCTTGGTCTAATTAACATCCCTTTCGTTTTTTCTTTTCTATTCAAGATCTTATCACAAAATGTGTGACAAAAACATATTTTTGACTTTCATGTCTTAATTAAACGAAAGGTGTGAATTCCATTTATAGAGATGAACATTCAAATTTAAGGGAACAGACATAGCAATTTCTCTGGTTACCCACTGCCAAGATTGTTTCTAATTTTACTCTGGTGAAATCTGGGAAATATGTTGTTAGCACTTCTCTGTCTCCTTTTTCTGGCATCATAGGGGAAGAGTTGGTATAGTCTCATTTTATTTATTTCATTCAAAGACCTCTTCACCTTCCCTTGGCTTATATTTTTTCCCCTTCTTTCTCCTCCCACCCACCCCCAGTCATAAAGCTTTCTGCAAATTATGGTAAGCTTCACAGCTCTATGGGTATAGAAAAGCCCTCATAAAATAAAGGCTTTTTTTTTAAAGCAGAACACATGCAGGGTGCTTAAGAGAGATGTGAAAACTCTCTCGTTTGACTACCCTCATTTGAGGGCAATTTTTGGCAAGCTACGAAATTCATAAAGAACACAAGGAATAAATTAGCAGGTCATCAACTTCTTTGCAGCCACAGAACATAAGGAGAAAGTTAATAAGGAATAGTTAGGTTAGGTGAATCAATGGAAAAGTAGATGTAAAAAAAACCACAAAAGGAACGCTGCTTGATCCTTATGAAACTATTAAGTCGATTTGTTTTTCTTTTAATTTTACCTTTTTTTTCCTATATCTCATTGCTGAATGCTTGCCTTGGGTCTCCCAAAGCCTGATCTCACATTGAATATTTACAATTCCAAATAAAGTGCTGGGTCACAGCCTCACAGTCAGGTTTGATACACCTCAAGCAGTCACCCAAGGCATGTTACCCAATGTTAGAGGAAACACTGGAAAATAACAGTATAGGTACAGAATGCTGTGTGAAAAAAACCCAAAACTTTTACCTTGTAACAGTTCTATATGCAAACTAAGTATTTTACAAGCATTGTTATATCAGATTACCTAGATTACTTAGAAATGTGGAGGGGTTGTCCTTTGTTTGAGTGGAAAGCGATTTTTCCTGTTTTCAGCTATTTTCCTGTTACCGGATCTATTGCTGCTGCTCCAGAAACAAAGTGAATACATCAACAAAACAAGAAGGGAAGATTTATTTTTCTTAGTAAGCTAAATGGGTAGAAAGTAACATATCTACAGTATTGTCATGCCACAGCTGGCAGTTAAAAACAATTACATAGGAATATAGCACCTTGCTGATACAATTTAAGCGCTCAGAAATTCACCATATGCTTGACATATGCTGAAGGTCACAGACAGCAAATGGCAAAACATAAGAGAGTTTTCTAAATGTTATAAATTATCATCGTGCAGCTAAAAAGGCACCGAACCCAACACATAATAGATTTTAACACTGGAATGACCTGAAGTATGATTATCTTCTAGTCTGATCTTCTGCAGTAAGTATTTGGACTGCTTGTAACTGATAAAAGACGAATTACCCAGTTTTACATCTATCATCCAGCCTTGGATAAACCAGCATCCCCTGGAAGAATTGTATGGAGAGAACCCCCAGATCACGTGCAAGTTAAAGCAGAGAGCATCTGGTTCCACAAGAGCTATGGCAGATTCCCTCCCTCTCAGCCTTCTCCACAGGACCCTCTTCTCCACCCTCCATCCCATCTCCCACACATTTTTCCCTCCCCCCTTCGCTCCCACCACTTACAGGTCCATAAATCAGCTCAGCACAGAGAGTCCTCATGGCTGCTGGAGGCACAAGGGAGCCAGGAGCACAGGAAGAGGGAGGCAAGTCCAGGAGAACACGAGGGAAGGCAGCACCAAACATCAACTGGGACAGCAAGACCTAAAGGAAAGGGAAAAGGCTTTTCCTTATAGGGCAGTGCATGACATGTAGGAAAAATCACACTTTTATGGCTTAACAGCTCACTCTCCTTGGTGGGGTCATGTTGGCATATGAAAGGAAACTCTGGAATTAAAAAAAATTCCTTGGTATTGTGCAGCAGAGTAATTCTGAAGTATGTTAAGTACATAGGCATGTGTGACCAGGTTAATTTATAAAAGTAAATGTCTATAAATATTGGAATTTCATGTAAAATGGAAGTCCAATTTCCATAATAAATCCAAAATGAGCCCAGATTTACTGTGCATTTGTGTGCAATAACCTTCAGCCCTTGACCCCAATCTCAGCTCATTTTTTTCACAGCATTTTTAGGTTTTCCCCCCTAATTTTATCCTCCCCATACACACAGATTGTTCTATTTATTAATTTAAAAATGAATGAGAATTTTCTTACACTTTAAAATTGACCTGAAATTGCCAACCTGGTCATAGATAGATGAAGATAAAGAGACCAATAGCATCATAACATAAACTTTGTTTACCTGAGCCTTCAGTTTATGCCCAATTCAAAAATACTCTTTCTGTTTTCTCTCTCTTTTCTTTTTTTTCATCTTTACAACTCATATCAGCCTTGCAGTCAGAAAAAAAAATCAACCAAATCCAAAACATTTTGGCATGTGCTTTGGTCTTCATTTTGATTTAGCTCATCCTTATTTAAAGTAGCACCAAAGTTATACTACAGCTGCAGGATATGACTCTATGTATGATTGAACTGTAGAGCTGACAAAATGAGACTAAATGCATTAGAATATTTTTTGAATATATTTCTCTGCAGGCTGAACTATGCTTTGTAAAAGCAAGAGGTGTGAATATATAAAAAAATTAAGTCTGACTTTTGATTTTTAGGAATTTTGGACAACTATATTTTTATATTATTTCCACTAGATTTCTTAAACAATATTTTTATCCTTGCAACCCAAATTGGAAGTGAGCTAACATCTAAAATAAACTTCTAGAATTCTAAAAGAAGGATTTTCAAAAGGGACGGCTCATCGGCAGTTCAATTGACTTTAGTTATAGCCCAGCGTAAGAGATAACAATTTCTTGCTCTTTCCACTCTTTTTATGGGAAGATGGACTGACGTATTTACAGTTACACCAGCAAAATAATCAAGTCGTTAAAGCAACATTGGGCCACCTGCATATAAATACTGAGATCAACAATAAACCAAAACTGCTTTGGTTGCCATCAAGCACTGAAAATGTCTAAACTCTCCACTCACAGCCACCTTTGATCTGAAAGCACTAAAAAAAAAGTTTGACATCTGCTCAGGCTCTGTGGGTTGACCTTTATCCACAAGGCACCCAAAAGATATTTTTTCATAGTATAAAGATAAGATAGAAGAGTCCACAAGTAAAATTTCTTGCTGATGCTGCCACACCAGAGGTGTTATGCCAGGACCTGAGGAGGTGGGTGCTTCACAGTTTCGGTGCAATTGGAAGCTCAGGAGGGAGTGAAAGGATGAAGGAGAAGGATGCAAAGGGCTATCTTTGAGTACCCTTGTTGATGATTTACCCTGTTGTGGCAAATCACTGAGAAAAGGAAAGAATACAGCTGGGATGGGGAATGCCAGCTCAAAGACTATTTTTACCCTGTCTAAATTACCATATTATACCCTGTCTAAAACCAGCTGGATGCTAAACCCAGAAACAGGTTCCAGTGCAGCAGGGACACAACCTTCCCATGCCAAAGGGGATGCCACAACCACCAAAACAAAGTTATGATCCCCGTTGGATGCACTTTCACACAGATACCTTCCCTGCTCTGCTCAAATAAAAACAAGGGAACCAACAGGGAGCCACACTTTAAAAGCTAAATCAATACCTAAAAGCACATGTGACAGAATTCTAACTTTTGACGGAGTTCTAGGGGTCTGAACTCAAAGGGAAAGGTTCAGAGTCGTTATAGGCGAACAGAAATATCTTCATGTGATCCAAAGAAGGAACCACAGGGATCCATGCCTAATTCTGCAGCATCCCACCAGCTTAACAGAGTGACACAGCCCTCAGGTGTGGATGTGCTGTCTCTAGAAAATATTCTCAGGTGCCCTGCTCTGCTGATCACTGCAGTGAGAGCTCTCCCTGCAATGACACCCTGCACACCAAGCACCTCTTTAGATTTCTGCAGGCTCCTTTGGCACAGGCAGCTCATAATTACTGCACTGGGACACCCAGCCAGTTGCTTTGCCTGGAGAATATCTGCAGTGGGGCAGATATATCCTCAGCCACCTTTGCTTTCTCTTCAGATGCTAGCTCTGTTATTCATCTGGGAGAGAAATAAATAAGGTACTCTCTGCCGTCCTGTAAGATCCAAGGTACTTCAGAAAACCTTTCTTTCAAAGAAACCTCCTGTTAGAGCTCCCCAGAATGTGTCAGAACTGCATTTCACATCATAGGCAAAATGTTTCTTATTTACTGTACTACGTGTGCATTTACACAGTGCTGCCCATGAGGACCAGCTCTCTTACACATCCGCTGGGATACCTCCTTACATGTGGTTTTCTGATATTTTTTTATATTTATTTATGGTTTAGTGATTAAACTTCTTGCTACTTGATGTTGTTTCATTAATTTAACCTAATTATGATTTTAACATAACAAGCAGCAACTATCCAGACTCTTTAGCTGATTCTTTATCTATTTACTTTTAAAGATTAGTGTTATACTTATTCTGCTTTAAGCAATCTCCCTTCTTTTGGTTTTACTCCTCAAAAGTAAATTAAAAGAAAGCAATTCAACATTTTCTGGTGGATTTCTAGCAAATTAGCATCTTTTCATCATCCAGAATGAAAAGGGGAAAAAAAAGTTTGTTATTTTATTTGTATTACAAGTACCTTCCCACCACCCACCCCCATTTTAACTTTTAGATGGAGTTTTTATTGCTTCTCTTTTCTTCAAATTAGAGTAAGTGCTTTAGCAGCACAATCAACTTTGTGTGTTATGGAGAGCAGCCTGGAATATTGCCAATTTGATACTTCACTACAAAAGCAAAAAAGACTTGTACAAATACTTATCCCTCATGAAATCTGAAAATTAAACCCACAACAGCCTTTTAATACTAAATCCTATTTATTTTTCAATATAACTTGTTTAAGCTGAATACAGGCCATAATTTGGCACTATTTTTCTGTTTTGTTTCATTTCAGCACATTTGTAACAAGCAATCATCCAAAGCTACCAAATGGTCAAAGACAGATTACTGAAGCTTTTAAACAGTGGCTTTTAATACAGAGACAAATCAAACCTCCTTGTAAAACACTGCATTCAGTGAAGAATTGCATGGGAGATACTCCATAGTCAATAAACTACAATGAAATTAAAATCTACTGGAAATCTGCTGCATCTCTCCCTTTTTAATCTTGTGTTTTGCAATCTCTATCACTGTCACATCCAGCTCTATGTGTACTCTACCATGGATTAGGTCTGTCTGCTCCTCACATCGTGGAATCATTAGGCATTTTTCAGGCTAGGAATGTGGTTATATAGGTAGCTTGTTCTTTTTCATATATGTACCTACATTTTTTTCCTCATGTTAAAAGCAGTACGAGGCTAGATCAAATCTGTAATGGTGTTTTCCAAAGAAAACATGCTATTGCCTTAACTTTGCCCACCAAGGAGAGTTGCTGTCCCACAAAGGTCTTGCTAATTGACTCCCTTTTAGGCTGCCAATTACAGCACGGCTATTTCCTGAAGATAATTGATCAGAGCACGAAATCTTCATTAAGCCCTGTAAGAGTTCTCCAGATTTGCATGGGAAAAGTCTGCCAGCTGCAAGGCTCAGGTAATTGCACTATTATGTCCCCCAAAGCAGACAAAACAGAGCTTTATTTTTCAGTTAAATCTATACTAGCCTTTTAAAGGAAAAGACTGTATTCAGAGCCACACACATGCAGCACCCTCTCTGTAGTGCTCTCTCCAGCAGGTCACCAAAGCACAGAAATTGGAGTAGAGACTTACACTAGAAATAACACTGTACAAGTCCTTTGTGAAAGCAAGCATGCAAATACAATCTCAGATTATCTTTCCCGCTAGCCAACACTCATTATGTTGCAAACTATTTGCATCTTCACCATCAAGAAAAAATAATTTCTTACAAAAATGCAGAATTACAGGTATTGCAAGTAGATCCCTCAGTAACATAGGTTCGCTTGGTTTTTAAAATGGAAGATAATTTTTCTCTATCTTGCATGTCTTCTAATAATCATTGTATGTTCAAAGATAATACTTCAAATTTTTACTTGGTTGCCACTGTTATAAATCACTATTTTTATTTAGTTTTGAAAGCTGTTGACAAATTTTCAAGCCTCAGAAATCTTTTTGACAACAAGGATGTGGTGGAGGCGACCATAAAGGATCTCTGTCTTCCACAAAGCAATTAATTACTCAACTTGGAGTAGGATTTTCTTATTCTATTTAAGCAGAAAGAAAACAGAAACCAAAAGGATGAGTATACTATGGCCCAGTGGACTAGTGTTGTTTACATAGCTGAATAAAATTCAAATCCATAATGTATCAGGATTTCTTTTTTCTTTTACCCTGAGGTAACTCAGTTCCACTGAGGCAGGGGGAATCATCCTTGATGTGCAGCACTATCACAACAGGGCTGCTCCAACCCTGCACTATGCACAAGATTTATTAGCAATACAATTTTTCCCTCGTTCTCTTCAAACATTTCACAGCAATTAATTCTGTTTTCTAATCAAATAACACTCTGTAAGGAAGTCTGAAAGTGCCAGGGGTCAGATTTTCAGCTGGTATGAATGAAAGCAGATCTGCTGAAGCATGGGGGAGCCATGTCTGCTTACACATCTGAAGCTGTGCCTTCATTGTGGCTCCTCTCTCCCCGACACGTTCTCCGTCACTTAAATTGTGAAAGCTTTTCAAGTCTCATAAAAAGATATTGTTCTTTTACTTGGCACATTTAAATTTTACTCCAGACTTAGCTCAATTATGAATTTGCCTTTAGACAATTTTGCCAGATGGATATTTTGGTGGGTATTATGAAAGACATTTGTTATCAGAAATCTGTGTGGTTTGCTGTTTCCTAAACTAGATATTTATTATCTGTGAGCAGTTGATTCTGCATCATTAATTCATGCCCTCACGGTTTCTTGCATTTGTTACTGTGGTCTTTCTTAAGTCTTCTTCTAATCCTGTATTTTTATTAGGGAAGATTACTAAACTAGTAATCTAATCTAGGTTTGTTTTATTTGCATTGCTTTCTTTTACTATTTCCATACAGAGGCGTTCTTAGCAAAAAAAAAAAACGGTTGTAGGAGTTTTATCCTTACAATCCCTGGCTTATCAAAGTCAGTGCTGACTGATAATCAGTTCTTCAAACAATTAGTTCCCCTTTGACTCACCACAACGATCAGAAAAAAAAACCCCAAAACCTTACCACTTTCTAAATTCAACTAAAGTTCATTTAACTGCTGAACAGCTGGTTTGGAATGCAACTCTTTCACAGAGTGAATGGTGATTTATGCTATTTAGCATTAAATAATAGGCCTATGTTACATCAAACACATGCATTAAAAATCCGAGTACAAAGAACTCATTTGATGCACAAGAAATCTTGGAAATCATACATAAGGTGAGCTGTGCTTGTTTCTGGCTGAGAAGGCTTCAAATACAAAGTGATATTCTAAGGTTTACAAAGCTCTTCTCTTAGCATCTAATATTTACAGTAAGCAGCATGCTGTATATTGAAAGAATGTAAACTTTAAACTGCAGCCACAAATATTTACTATAGATTAGATACATAAGGAGGATGATGTAGATATGTTAGTACAAATTCCTGCATTCGTGTAGCACAGGGCACGAGAATAACCCCACAAGTAATGTCAGAGTTGCTGTCGCTGCTTCTTCACTGCTGTAACACAGAGGTTTCTTATCCCTGTGCTGGTAGAACACAGAAGGAATTATTGAGAGCTCATTTATCCTGACTATCACGACTTGTCACCTTTGCTTACACCTATCCCTTCCACTGATAAGCTTCAGCTGTAGGAAAATAAAAGCTTCGAGCTCAAGAAAATTTATACTCTTCTTGTAGGTTCTACTGCCCAAGTAGGAAATTTAGTAAAACAGAAAAGACAGGAGCAGGAAAATTTACACAGACTTTAGAAATTGCCTTATTAATAGGATTGTCTATGCCAAATGACAGTCCTCTCCCCTCACCACCACCCTTTGCCAAAAGCTGTTTATAGCCATTTCCAAAGCTACTTAACGGATTTCTTTTATCGTGTCTACAATTACACTGCTCTTCCTAAATGGAAAGTTTGATTTTAAACTTCTCCTGCTTTCATTTAGTGGATTGTCTCATTTGTATAATCCAACTGCTTCTGCTCCTTGGAAAGTATCCTGTTGTTTTTTTAATTTAATATCTCTCGCTTTCGCCAGATTTTAGCTGGGACAAAAACTTGCAGCTGCATTTGAAACTAAAAATAAAACCCAATATATGCTGGAATAATTGTGGTACAGAGGAGCTTGGTCTTGTTCCTAGATTCTGTTCGAGACATTGACACATGGATTGCCATATCATGACACACACCTGCTCAGAGAAATTTTCATCGCTAGCAGCCAAAAATAACAAATATTGGACCACTCCAAAGCTTTCGTTATGTCTGGTCTCACACCCTGATTATTCAACTCAGACCAAAAATTAGACCCATAGGTCACGAGAGATTTTTGGGTGCGTATAAAAGCTTCTTAAAAATTTATCCAGAGACAAAGAATTCATCATGCAAATGGATGGGTGGGGTTTTTTATTTTGCTCCATTCATTCTCATGCACAAGAGAAAGCCTAGAAGTGAGCCTCACTGCCTCTGTATTTAAGGATGGGTTTATCTTTCTGAGTGCTTCTAGGTCTAGACTTTTTCAGGAAAGGCTAAGGGGACCGCAAGATTGGAGGAGGAACTTGCAATGGCTGTTCACCCTTTATAAAAATGGTTTCTGAATGAAGACAAGGTAATCTTTAAAAGGTGCCTGTCTCTTGCCTTTGAGTAAAAAGTAAGATTTTATATATACCTTAAATAAAATAGCCATTTAGGTGGGTAAAAACATGTGAAATGCACAGCAAATTAAAGCAATACTTTAGCTCTCTATGTGTAGGGTAAGATTCATTCTTATGAAGCAAATATAGTTCTTAAAACCCATTTACACACAAATGTTTCAGGATTTCCTGGGTGATTTTTTTCTTATGCTATAACATCGCAACACTACACTGTTCCTTATACTGTGATATTCAAATAACTGTTCCACAGTTCCAGTAGAATTTATAGAACGGAGAGATACTTTGACATAAATTTTACCAACAGAGTAATGACTATTCCATAAATTATTTCAGACCAATTTCAGGGCAACACTTTTACCCCACACCTGATCCAGTGGGATGTACTTCTTTAAAAACCCCAGTAGAGCTTTTTATCTTGTATTCTAAAAATACACTGATGGCTTTTATAGACCAGACAACAGGAAGTACTCACTTCAAATTCCAACCACAATTTAGAAGGGTGCAAAAGAGCAAAATGGACCCCCATTTTAAATAAACACATATCTTTGAAGTCTGTAAAGAATTTCCTTCTTTTTAGCAATTTCAAGCACAGTGCCAGCAGTCATCTCCTGCACAGCTACTTCTCTGAAGTAGCTCCAGTTCCAGTAGATGTAACTTCCTCCATATATCTCTGCCCAGAAAATCCAGCAATCCAGCTAGGCTGTCAGCAGAAAACCTCACCCACCAAGGGTCCAGTTCCTCATAGGTGGATAAGAAGGAGTAAGACATCTTAATAGGAATTGGGTGTTTTTGCAGATCTGTGTCTAAATTGTTTATCGTTATATCAACCACTTCTTGTGAAAACATCAAAGACATTTTCACTGATTTGAAAACTGTCTATTTGTCCAGAGAGTCTGTGGATGTCCCATCTCTGGAAGTGTTCAAAGCCAGGTTGGATGGGGCCCTCAGTAACCTGATCTAGTGAGTGGCATCCCTGCTCATGGCAGGGGGTTTGGAACTAGGTGATTTTTAAGGTCCTTTCCAACCCTAATCATTCTATGACTCTGATTCTATTTCAAGTCACCTTTTACTTCATTCAATGCTCATGCTACAAAAAATCCTTGTGAAGCATGAATAAAATAGTGTATTAAAATCAGGTTTGGCAATTTGCAATGTTTTTAGCATGGAATCATTAATCAAATAAAGTTTTCAGGTTTAAATTCTTGTATATGAGCAGAAGGCTAAATTTCTCAGCTTTGGTGGGTGGTCCTGACATTTAGCAGATAGAAGACAGGTAGAATTAATTCATCTCAGGAATTAACATTTCCTATGCAGACAAACGCCTAGAGAGGAGAGAGGAACTCAATTGCAGTTGTACAAGGGAAAATTCTGTTCCTGCCTGCCACCACTTTATATCTACCTTATATAAACACTGCACCATTTCCTATGGAGGAGGTCCCATATCTAAAACACCATCATCTGGCACTTGAAGAACATGCTGGTTTTAAATCACCCCTGAAGTTCTGAACTGAATTTTGGCACCGCCATCAATGATAGCAATACTGAGTTTTACACAATCTAAATTTCATTATATTAGAGTGTCCTTGTGCAAAAATCTCAGCAGACAGTTAAAAAAAAAAGTAGAGGGTTGTGATGGTGGCAGGCATGTTGTATGCCGTGCTTTCTTTCCAAGTTTTTGCAGAAGAATGTAAAAAATAGTGCTGCAACATCTCCTACCATCTCAAGGGAACAAGCTTCTCCAGGAGCATCTGCAACAGATCAAACAAGTAGTGGAAGCCTCTAACTCCCATCCTTTTTGGAAGAGCTAAAAAGAAAACTCCTGTCTCCCATCCTTGTAATTTACAAATTATTTCAGCAGAAAAAAAGATTCTGAAGTGCCTTCTCCTCTGCCTTGTATAATTTAATTCTCACTTCAGATGTAAAGGATCTGTGGCAAAGCTCCACACTTGTTTACAGAACTTAAGCCCCATGTTTACTCAGTTATAACTAAATCAAAGTTTTCTGCCACAGCATTCTGTTTGCTCGACTCACTTGGCTCCCTTCACAGTGCCTTTAGTGACACATCCAAACGGTTTGTGGTTGGTAGCTGTTGTCCTGTAATCTCTAGTGACAGCTCAGCTCAATCTCTGGTGTTTTCCAGGCTTGGATAGAAGACAGAAAAATAAATAACTTTTTTCTTATCCTCATTGACATTTTTCTTCTTTTTTTTCTCTTTTATCTTTTATTTTCCTGGGTTTTTTTTTTTACCAAAGGCTCTCTTCAACAGAGGTTTTTTGTTTTCCATTTTTAATGACTGAGCTTTCAAATTCTGAATTTTAACTGATCTTCTCGGTGGTCTGAGATGTTCCTCACCATTTACTCATGCCTAGGAAAAGAGGTTTCTGGTGACAAAGAAATTATTAGTTCATTTGATGTCTGATGTAGTAAAATTCCTGTATAAAGAAAGAAGTAACTTTTCCCCCCTTGTTTTTCCTTGCCTCCTTTGCTTTCCATTTTAGAAAGGAAAGTCAGATGGAGACGAGGGGGCAACACCAAAAGAAAAACATGATGAAGAGAACTCTCAGAATATGGTCTGTGAGACAGAAAGCCAGTAGTTTTGAACAGCTCTGGTCACTTGCAGTCATACAAGCCAGAAGAAAGGAAGAATTTATCAAGCCGACACTGTCTCCCTGCTCCGAGCGCAGAGACCGATCATTTTCTGTCTCTTGGCTAGTCTTTGTAATAAATATAGGCTTGGTGTGTAATGAAAACCAGCTGAGTGCTTCTCAAGGTACAGATGCTTTCTTTTCTTCTGATTCCAGCTAAGATTGTTCTTACTCTTCATAATCTCTCACAGCTGCCAAAAATCCATCTTATCGTTGCATGAGGTGAAGTTTCCATTAACAGCTATTATGGTAGCAGAGGTCAGGCGTCCAGTGTCAAATGAGCTGCTAAAGAGAAACACTGTGCTAGAAAATCCTGTACTAGGGAAGAAAACCTCAACTGAGGTGTGTTTTATTATTAATTTGAATCGTTGTTATGTGCAGATGTGGCTGGGCCGTGCTGCTGACAGACTGGTTTCTGATGTCCGGGGAAAAGACAGGGAAATTTGGGGTGTGGATGAAGTGGGAATACACATCCACTTGGCTGGCTGAAGAGGAATTTTAAAATCTTTGATGATGTTCAGTCTGTCAGCCAACCAGACTGGCTGCTCCTTAGGCTGAAGGGCTCTGATGAAGGAAGCTTTGGCCATAAACATCACTTGCCATTTCAGCACTCACGTTGCTGCAGGTGTGGCTCCTGTCTCCCAGTCATCGCAGGGGAATAAAATGAAAGCAATAACGATAATAGCCCTTAGTTTCCAATCACCTAATGGAAAATGAGAAGTTTCCCTCGAAAAGAAACAACTTCATCTCAAACATTTCCATTTTCAAAAGACTTTTCTCTAGTTAAAGTACCTGGATTGAACACATTCTTTGTTGATGGTGAATAACAATATTTTAATGTTCTTCTAGTATGATGGCATAATTTTCTTTTGGAATTACCTACCTGAAACACACACTGCCTGGAAGACATTTTGAATAGGAACACTCTGAATGTGTCTTTATAACTCTCTATCTACATGATAAGTGCACTAAAGCTGTAATCATATGGGTGGGTGCACGGTGCAGTGCCAAATGTT
This sequence comes from Orthonyx spaldingii, assembly GCA_013397795.1. NCBI lineage: Eukaryota > Metazoa > Chordata > Aves > Passeriformes > Orthonychidae > Orthonyx > Orthonyx spaldingii. Next base: position 1,464,306 of record VZTJ01003395.1, read on the forward strand.
AATTGTCAGTGTGCTACACACTGAATAAAGACAGAAGTAACCAAATCAAAAGTTTCAATAAATTTAGGAATTGTTTTGCAAATCCCCTCAATTTTAAAATAATGAAATGCACAATTATTTGGGAAAGCCTCACCAAAATATTGACTACCACAATGTATTTTAAAAATTACTTTTGACATTTGAAAATACACAGGAATTAAATATTTGCAGAAAATCCTGGCTATTTTTTAATGAATCACAACATTATTATTTCTACAATACCTCAATATTGCAGGCCCTAAACTCTAAATACAGACTCTACTAAAAATGACACAACTGTCAGACACCACCATTATTGCAGTATCTCAGCAACAGGAACAGATTGCCCAAAGAAGTTGTGGGTGTACCATCCCTGGAAGCATTCCAGACCAGACTGGATGGGGATTTAAACAACCGGGTCTAGTGAAAAGTATCCCTGGCCATGGCAGGGGGGTTGGAACAAGATGACCTCTAAGGTCCCTTTTAAGCCAAATGATTCTATGGCCTTCGACTTTGGCATCAATTCCAGCAAATCCAGCAGCCAAGACTCTTCCACCAGAACCTGGGGAGCAGTTTACTCTCAGGAGGAGATACACAGATGCTCTGTGGCAATTCCATGACCACAGCCACCTTGACCCCAGGGTCCCCAGGGCCCCACAGGCGCTGCTGGCAGAGAGGGAGCAGTACGGGCTCTGGAGGATAACTGAGAAGCACAGAGCACATCTGTAGTGTCTTTGCAGAGCCCCGCAAACAAAACCCTTAATCTGTACCTTCTATGATGAAGAAACGCTATAGGAGCAGAAAAATCCAGTATTAAGTAGCTTTTTCTACCCTTCTCCCCTGCTGAAAGCAGAGGCGGACGTTCCAGAGATGAAGCCAAATGATCTGAAATAGTCTGCAGCCACTCCTTAGTTCACACAGAGATATACTGTCTTCCTTAGTGCTAAAATGTCAAGAAAAGCATTAACTCATAGGTCTGATTCAAAAGGTTGTTGAATAAAAAAGCCACTATCTTTTAAATGGATAAATGGAAAAGGTTTTTTGCTTGTCTCAACTACACAAAACCTTGTTTTATAGAACACACAGTTGACCTATAGACACCAAAGTGTTTTGGGTTTTTTCTTTTCCTAACTGGGAGAAGACTTACATAGATGTCATGATTTCTGGTGGAAATCTGGTCTGTTTCAAAGTATAGTGATAATAGGAATACCAGATTAATGGGCATCTCAGTTGGATTAATGGAAACAAGGCATGAAAGTGAAAATGTACAGTACTGAACACAAATAAAGAAGATATACTCTACTATTTAGAAATGCACTTTGAGTAACTGTGAGCAACCAATAGGTCACAAAGAACATTTCTCAAGATGTTTTTTACATTAAAACAAATCTTTGGTAACCTGTGTTCTGCTCCTTAATGCTGGGGTCCTCCTTAAATATAAGATTGAAATTACACAAGGATTAAATGGTTAAACACTTGCAACAGTAAAACAGATACAACAGTTGGACTTGATGGTCTTAAAAGTCTTTTCCAACCTAAATGATTCTCTGATTCTACAATGTCAGCACTTCTATTGTCCTCTCAATATTACGAGCAAAAAGAGCAGACTGCATGCATGAATGTCTGACAAAATGATTTTCAAGGTTCCTGTAGTTTAGCACACTTCTGTCTTCCAAGCAAAATGGGAAGCTGAACCCAGCCTGAAAGCAGAAGGAGATGGGTTGGCTGAGGAAGGCTGCCACAGTCTTTGCAGCCAGCCAGCCACATCTTGCTGTAGGGCTGGCAATCTTTTAAGCTTCTCTTTACATGCCAAGCAGATAGAGACAGAGCTGCACTCTCTTCTCAGTCTCTACTCTCATTCTTTTCTTCATAAAAAAGGGAGGATTTTACCGCCCTACTTGCACATACATGCAGAGAAAGAAGTAGGAAATGACATCCAAGGGCCCCTGAGAAATTGTCATACAAATCACTGATGGAAGAGATCAGCAACAATACAAGTATGATAAATTCGAGACAGGAATTGAAATTTAAAAAAATAGCAAAAACAAACTAAAAGCTATTTCTACCATCAAGATGCAAGTGTAGACATTAGTGCCATAGGAAAATGTGGAGACAAAACCTGACAATAAAAAGTTATTGCAGGATACACGAACATAAAAAAATATAGATTTAAAAGTAATGTTAAAAATATTTGGCTTTTAGCAGCCTCACACTCCATATAGCTCATGATTCTTTTACACACTTCGTATCACACACTTCTTTGTGAACTACCACCAAACACCAGCAGCTGCAATGACAGAGATGGGGCTGATTCAATGTAGCAGCTCCCTTGCTCCCTCTAGTTTCTCTCTTCCTCACAGTAGGAATCTATCACATTTATATGCACCAGAGCAGAAATAACAGTATTTCCGGTTAAAACTCTTACACAAATTAAACTCTGCTTTCTGGTTACTATTAAGTCAGGAAATACATTCTTTTCCTGAGAATATTTTTATAAAAATAAGATTATTTCATCCATGTTTCTTAGCCAAACTTTTCATTTCAGTAAAAATTGACTTATTTAAAAATTAAAAGCATGACATTTGTTTCAAAAAAAAGTGGATTGAGAAAACATTACCACAGTCATGATAAAAATGCCTTCTGTCACTGTATTAGCCTCTCTTTATCAGGGTCCTTGATGAAGCAGCTTCTTTTTTGATGTTTTACAATCTCTTCTCTTGTTGAACGGGGTGTTTCACAAGAGGTGACTGAGCTCTGGCCAACAGGGGAATAGAGATGCATAAAAAATCCAATGTAGTTTTCACTAGTCATCATATCCACACTTCCAGACAGATTTTTCATTGGGGCACCTTCGGGTTTCTTTCCATAGATAATTGAATTTCCAAGTAAAACAAGAAATGAACAGCTTTACATTTAGAAACATCTTTGATATATAATTTTCAACCTGTCCTACCTATTATTATACACTTAGTATTGCCATGTGTGCTGGGGAAATGATATTATACCTGGGTTAATCACACGTGCACCGAAATACATAACTGCACCTTCAGCATCTGCAGGAGAGTTCTGACAGGCTGGCAAATAACCTAGGAGCTGCACCAGACCCTGTTTCCGAGTTTAGCAACTGGAAAATAAAAGCATCAGGCAGTAGAGCAAAACAGTGTGTACTGGCAGGCTGAGCTGGTTTTATTCTCTGCATAAAATGAACAGTGCGTGGTTGATTTTTCTGTCAGTGAGCCACAAGTTCATAGGTATTGGGGCTGAGTCCATCCAGAGGTAACTGGAGGGAATTTCACTCACACTCCAGCATTGTCTTTTCAGCACAATGCTGGCTACTTCCAGCAGTTACTTTCTTCTCCCCTCCACCTCCTCTGCCCTTTTCATTATTACTGCTACACTCAATAAGGTAGCAACATATGTGCTGTTTTTTCCCAGTCCAGCAACAGTAAGTGTTAAATAGATGATAGCTCCGAAATGCAACGTGTATATCATATTTTGCGACTAACACGATCTCCCAATCAGGACATTTTGATCTTCCAGTTATAGCTAGGGACTTTGGCAGGAAATGATCTTTTTACATGCTCTCATAAACTCTCAAAAAGTCTGGTTTTGTTTCGCTTTTTCTGCTAAAGAACACTAATAGTTTCTCTTTGGTTTCCCAGTGTATATTTACCAAGCTGACAAAGACTGTAAGACAGATTGAAAGAAACACTGGGTTTACTTTCCTTTATTTTGGCAGTGATAAGAGTGTGGAATCCATTTTGAAACCAGAAGAAAAATAATTGGCATGTCCCAGTTATTTTTTTATACATAGGCACACATGAATGCATGCACACACAGATTTTAGGACTTTTTATGGGTACCGTCTTGACTTGCAGCCAAGCCATGTCAATGCAAGCCAGCTCGTGTATTTAATTGTATCAGCATATAATGGCAGACAGATTTTCTTCCTTTCTGTGCTGCAGCATGAGAAGCTTTCCTGGGAAACAGGAGAGTGCATGGTAAGGGAAGTAAAACCCTGGCTTCCATCGTGCAACAGATTAAAAACGCAGGCACATCTCAATGATAAACTGAAACACAGCATCGTGCCCTCTGTGTAATTTATGGAATACATGCCTGAACTAATAAACGCCTCAGGGAATAGTTAGCGGTGAGTGGAAGCCTTAAGTGCAGTGGTTACATTAAAATCAGGCTAGACTAGCTAATGTTTTGCTTTAGGTACAGGCAACAAAACAGAAGCTGCAGTCCAAAACTCAGAAAAATCTGCTGAACTTTCAGCCCTCTGTGTCTCTGTCTCCCTTTCCACAAACACACAGCCCTCTCAGTATATTCCAACCAGGAAATAACAAAAGGCTTGGAAAACACAGATATTACTGTTTTGTTGTTATGGTCAACATTTAACAGAATATACAAAAAAAATACCCTTTATGCCTTTTAGGCTTAAAACTTACATTAGAGAACAAAAAAGACTGCAAGTTCTTTATCCAGCATGTTGGGTTGAAGGTAAGGTCATTGCTTGCCAGCAGGCTGTGACTGACTCTAATTAAACATTTTTTATACCACTCATCTGCGGCTGGGGAACATGTCATTAAAACACGGGAAACATTAATCTACAGATTAATGCTATAAAAAGAAAACTTTTACACAATCTTTACTCAACAATTAAAAGACACTTACAAAACGTTAACCCTTAGAATACCACAACACCACCACCTAATAAGAGCTCCAGGTGGATGTTACTCTGCTAATTACTTGTTTGCTCATCAAGTCACACCAGTTTTGCACCACTGTGAGTGTACTTATCCCAATACTGGTCCAGTCTTTTGCCTCCATAATCATAGATATTTAATTAGGGAATTGCTTATGTATATTTACTGCACTTTGACTATTTGGAACGAACTTCAAATGCTTTTCAGAGAAATGGTGAGTGATCACTCTATAAAACCCTGTGTTTCAGGCTAGTCAAGAGGCCAGCATATACTGTTATTAATTCATTATTTATTTTTATCAAGCACTGTGGTCCATCTTGAAGCAATTGCATTGCTGTGTGAGGGCATCTCCATGCTAGCTCCATCTGCTTATGAAACCAAGCAAAGTTTTGGACTGGGTTTTGGGGTAGGAGGGTAGAGACAGAGGGGAATTTATGGATGGACACAGATTTCTATGCTCTTGTCTATTTACCAGAAGTATGCAAAATTTGCCGCTGCTTCTGAGGTGATATTTAGTTCTTGCACTGAATTCCTCCATTTATTCTCTTCCCTTTCTGTACAGAGTTATATTTAAGTTCAAATCCTTTAAAAAGGGGTTTATAGAGATTAGAAATACTTTTTTTGAGATAGTGTAATTAGTAACATTTATTTTGTCTTAAATTTTATAAGTCTATATACCTACAGAGTGCACATTCAGTATTTGTCTTGCTATGCAACTGAATTTGAGGACATTTTCTTTCTAACGGTACCTATATATGAATATGTATAGGTGAAGAAACAGAACATTTATATTTAACATTTCAATCTGCACTTTTAGAAATGTAGCACATAGTTTCACCAGTAGCATTTTATCACCGCTCTTACTTTTCAGGTTTTTTCATAACAAAAAATCCGTCATCCAGTCCTCACTGTTACCCAAGCATTTAGTTAAACTAGTTAAACAAGTTCAGATTGTTGCTGGAACCACGGTGGAAATATTTACAGTAAAACTCACCTGGCTTCAAGAATTGTTACAAACTTGAAATTCAGCCCAGTCTTGAAAGTTCACAAAGGTTCATTAGCTTATTTGAGCAAAACCCAGGCTCGTTTTCAAGTAAACTTTGGCTGATATTTAGTTCTAGATAAAGGGCATAATATGATAGTGATATGATTAAAATGGTTTGAATGAAAACCCTCTGTTCCCTCTTGTGAAGTGGAAGAGAAACATTATTGTTTTGGTTACCCATTCAGCACTCATAAAATCGGCCACTCACTTTCGGAGGGAGGTTTACTGCTTATGCTCACAAATACTCACCGTGCAGCCAAAGGATTTACACAGCCAGCTAAGGAAATACAAAATGTGGGCAAGTGAAAACATAGCTGGTTATTTAGGGAGTCAAAATGTCTCCAAAGGTGGAATGAGAAAAGTATATTCTATCTTAGCAAGGGACAAAAAGGGAAAACAGAATCCTCTAAATTCTTACAGACTTAAAACTCTATTCCACGTCGTTATCATCACTTCATGGATTTATAAATGAATTGTTTCTTATTGTCCATTAACCCAGTGACCCAGATTTTACTGCAGCTCAGATCCAAACAAAAATCTTTCTAATCAGCTGGGAATGCAAAATCCTTAATGAAGTTTAAGGACACACTGAAACCTGCTCTGTCCTACCATGCCATATTGCACGCTACTAATCTGCAGAGAGTTACAGCTAGTTTGTCAGGATTAAACAAGGGAGGAATGAGAAAGTATTATTACCTCCTCTGAGGCTTCAAATCAGTTTTCAGCCTGCTGTGATGACCCTGACCACCTTTAAGGTTCCCTGGAGAAAAGAAGAAAAGGAAGTTAATAAATAGGGATTCATAAAGATGGCTGCAGCTCTAAAGAGCATCCACTGCTCTCTTTTTTTGTCCTTTAGTATATTGTGAAGAAAGACTGCCTCAACCATATGAAAATATAATAAAATGCATATGTTTCTTTTATATATGGAAAAGGTATGTAATTAGTTTTAGTTTAAAATAAGAAAAAATGGAGACTGGATGAATGTATGCTCACTATAAAAGAGAAAAGAGCACCTTTTTTTTTTTTTTTTAGAAGGGCTCTTTTTAAAAATTCCTAGTTAAACAAGCAGATGGACTAATTTCACTTAAGCTAAAAATAATACACAAGTTGAGAAAGCCAAACTTGAGTCTCCCTTTGTAGGGAGTGTCAGGTACATATTTAGAGGGATCCACATTTTCCTTGGCGGCTTGGGACAGGAATCAAAGGCATACCTTTGCTGCTTAACAAATCATTATCTTTACTTTTACTGCTTAGGAAAAGAGGACCAGAAGTCTCAGTTGAGTATTGAGCCTTCTGGTTGTCCACATAATTTTTAGTTCATTCCCTGATTCCACTTTGGAGTTTTCCAGCCAGCTCTCTTCAAGGCAAATGTGGAATGGAGAATTTTAATCCTAAAGCAATCTGGATTCAAGGTGGGACTGCTTCATGACTCTGGATGTAGAAGCTCTTCCTTGGTTAGTGTTAATGATATAAATACAGCTGAATGGTTTTTTCCAAGGGATGGTAATGTTTTCAAGAGGCAAGAAAGGCTTTTAGGAAACAGCCTTGCCCTGGGCCCTTAAGGGATGTTAGAAAACTTGGTACAAGTTTAATTTGTATATATTCAGATATAACCGAGTCCCAGTATTACTTCTCTATACTGCCCCTCTCTTTGGCAGGTCATGAGATCAAGGAAATTTCACAAAATTCCAGGTTTGATTGTGGATACTGTTTCATATAGTGCAAAAATAACAGACCTTCTATTTAAAGCATAGATCTGCTCTATCTAAAAAAGTGAAATACACCCGATTTTTGGGTTTCTGCTAATCAGCTACTTGTAACTTTTCTGCTTAAGGCAATTTTCTCTCTTTCAGCTCAGTCTGAGCTTTTCCTTATATTTTCTCTCCCCTGCCCAGCTGAGGAGGGGAGTGACAGAGTAGGTTTGGTGGGCACCCGGTGTCCAGCTCAGGATCAACCCACCACAACAACCAAGCAAACAAAATCACAGGGTTAAGCATGAGGAGGAAGGGGAAGGGAAAAAGGAAAGGGCAAAGAGAGAAAGGGGAATGGAGAAGTGGAAAGGGATATAGACCTTTTTGAGAGGTGGTAAAAAACTACTTAAATCAATCCTTTTACTTATAAAAACTAAACCAAAATTAAAGCAAGCTCAAAAATATAGACCTTCCATATTTATACCAGGTTGCCCTTTGGAATACAATCGCATTTTAAATCATGACTATGCAGAGTAAATAGTACTAGGTAGTCTAATTTGTACTTATAATTTAAAGTATTTCTGAAGTGAGCAATCCCTGAGTGAAGAAAGAATGTAAACTCAGAATGTGTGTTCAGTAACATTTGCTTAGCGAAAAAAAAAATCTTTAGAGTTGCTACTGTTGCTCAGTATTAAATCTGAGTAGCTGAGTCTGAATGATTTATGTGCTAAGTTATTAAAAGTAAATCAAATAAACGCATGGGAACACCAGTCATTCCGTTTGCTCTCGCTAAATCCCCCTCAGGTTATTTCTCATATATCAGCAGTGTGGCCAAGCAGACTGCAGGACTGTTCAAGTGTCATGCTAATATTTTGGCATCTCCAAGAAGCAGTGACAAAGGGGAAGACTTCTGACACTCTTTAAAAGTGTTTTGGAAGTGTTTAGTCATGTAATTATGACAAGTTGTGTTAATTAATGCTGAAGGACCCCTCTCATGTGACTTTCCTAAATTTACACTTATCCTAGTGTCTTGAACATTTTCAGGACACATTTGAGACTCTATGAAATATGTTTATGTATGTGAAACAAAATACATTTTCAGAGTTGCAATCCTGCAGTCTTACTCTATTTTCTGCTTCCAAGTTTCACAGTGATTAAGTTTCAAAATCAGTTTTCTTAAAGAGTCATAATATCTGAAAATGATTTTATTATAATTCATGTTGAATCATAGAATGAATCACAGAATGGTTTGGGTTGGAAGGGACCTCAAAGATAGCTAAGTTCCAGGCTCCCTGCCATGGGCAGGGACATCTTCCTCTAGATCAGGCTTGCTCAAATAGAATGTGTTCCTGAGCATGGCAGGGACAAATTAAAGTTAACAAAGTTAAACAGATTGAAAATATATCTTCAGTTGAAAAGACTTACAGGCATTGTCTCAGGTTTTTTCCCATTGTGACTACTTTGTACAGAATATTGTAAACCATACATAAATTACATTCATTTTTATAAGGATGTCTTTCAAATTATGTTCTCTGTTGTGGAAACTTTCCCATACACAAAACTTCCATTATATTTCACTTTATTCTAATCCCAGTTATGCTTGTCAGGATTCATGAAAACTCAGTGCTCTCATTCAAGCTGTGAGAGAACGGACTAAGAAGACTATGCCTTTTTGGACTGCTCTTCTTTCAGGTTCATCTATGATGAAATAAATAGTTTGGGCCCATGTTGTCTCTCAAGGAGGATTACAAAGAAATTGTCCATATTTAGGATCTCAGCCAGTGAAACAATTTCCCTTTCATATTCTTTCTTACAGAACACCAAGATAGAAAATTTATCATATTTGCTGAAAGAATAAAACATTGGTTTTATGTATGAGCATGCTCCTCAATTAACCAGTTCCCATGCCTATCATAGACACCCATAAATATCACTGGTTTATATCCCTAGATATGTGTTCTGAGCTGTAAAATTATCACCATTTCTAACCTGGGATGTATCGTGAAACTGCCTTTGATGAAGTCTACCCATCACTTCTGAAGACACATCTCACAGTGCTTTTCAGTGTGACCCTTTTATCATGCAGGACTTGAAAAAATACACAAAGTTGTTTGGACATTGTATTCTTACTTCTATCACCACTTCTCTCTAAATTCACACCTACCCTTCATACTCTAAAACAGGTTATGAAGTTCCATAGAGTTACTTCTGAGGACCAACACTGCCAAGCATTTCTATTTCCTGTTATTTATTAATAAAAACAGGACTTTCACATAAAAAGAATATTAGTACTCAGTGTTTTCTTTCCACATAAAATATTTGTTTTCTTAAAAAACAACAAAACCCATTAATATCCCAACATCATTTTCTTTCCAGAGAACCTCTACTGGTGTCCTATGTAAGCTAAGTTGGTTGGTTCGTATTCCCAAGGATTAGGGTCTCACCTAGATTAAAAAATACAAACTCTGGGAACCTTCATGAGGGGGCCACCATTCTTCTCTGAAGGCCCAAAAATGGCAGATGAAAATGGCAGTACATTTTTGCCCGCACATGTAGCACAGACAATTCTCTTAAGGAATCCTCACATAAACTGCAGCCAAAAAAGAGATTTCAGCCAAAAGTTTTCACTATTTCGATTGCCTCTAAATCAACAGACAATATAGCAGAAATATTTCTTATGCTCGGAAAAAATACCTATTTTTTAATAGCTTCCATTTTCCTGTTAAACAGAATAGTGCTTCCATAAAATAAAATACTCACATTGAGCTTTCTGTACTGACCAACAGGAAAAGAGAGAGCAATCACATATGAGATTATTCTTATTGATTCTTATTTCATTACACCCGAGGAATAGTCTGCAGATACCATCTGCAGGTAAATCTTGGAATTAAATTGACACAAACTGCAGTCCAAGACCACCTCAGAGTTCAAAATTCAGTCCTACCCATTCCATTTTTTCCAAGCCATTTTCAAATTCAAGAAGAAATTTTTCAATCCTCAAAAAATTATAATATTATGATGGTGAATAACAAATAACTATTTACTAGTGCTACACCTCATTTCAGACGTCAGCATTCTGAAAAAGTTGACTTGCATTTAAAAACCAGGAATTTTTACAAAAATAAGTTACCATTGGGCATTACAAGTAGTATATAAATAATTCTGTAAGTCTTTGGAAGTTCTGAAGAAAACTATGAGTTTTTGTCTCAAAGTACATGCTGTCTATTCCCCTTCTGATAATCAGAAAAGGTTAAGCTATTCTCTGAGCCACTTATTTTTGGGTCAGCAAAGTAAAAGCACTGCTAAAATGTAAGGTTTCATCTTTCAACAGGAAATGTCTGCCTGCAGTAAGATTTACTTTCGCAGCAGCCCTGAGTTTATGGTAGCAATCACTTACACTACAGGGAAAGTGAGGGAGAGAAAATGTACCAGGTATTGTACACAAAACTTGCTGGAAAAGATGAACAACTTTTTGAAACAGGCTGTTTCCATTCCGGAGGGAAAGCAGTAGGTGTTCTCTGATGCTGCCTGATTTATTTACAGAAATGTAGAAGGTGTTCTTTTCTTGAGCACAAGTAAAATCAAGTAACAAGAGACAGTTTTCCGCTCACTTTTCCAAACCTCTCTCGATCCAAAGGCTCTCCCAACAGCTGTTTCCTCAGGGACACCTTCTCCATGTTGCACTAAACTCTGTCTCCTGTCCCTTTACCAGCTCCTACATCAGATTCTTTCATCTTTTCCTCATCTCTCCCACAGATAGGCAAACAATCAAAAAACGGAGACTGGGAGAATTATTCTTGCTTTCAATTGCCTTCAGTGAGCCTTTCCTGTGTCTTGTGAGGAGACCCTGTATGGGTGACTGCATGTCACCCTTTTGGGTGTCAGCAACAGCTTTACAACTGTTTCATTTCCTTCAAGGCCCTAAAATTGCATTGGTCCACTAATTCACTTAGGTTGCAGAGAAACTTAGCTATGGAGTTTATTTTTTTAATTTGCTTTCTTACATTTAAATAATCTTTACTATATTTATTTTAATAACGCATTTTAAGCACCAATGATCAATTAGAAGAGGGTATTCCCCAGAAAACAGGACTATATGAAGTAAGCAGAATACCTAGAAAGCAACATTAGATTAATATCTGTCAGTTTTTAACAGGAAGAAAAAAAAATTAACCAGAAGGGAATGCTGTTATCTGAAAAATTCAGATGGTTAGCCAGGAAAAGCCAAGAACCTTTTCTGAGTCACTAAGATGAATTGCAGATTTCTGAGGATCTGCCACTCTATTCATTGATTTAGTGGTTTCTCATGCTAACAAACCTCACAGCATGAAAGATAAGGCTCTCATTTCATCATTCACCTCCAAAGCACAACTGGTGGCCATATAAGAAAGTGGAACTACACCATGGATGACTTTCATGAGGCAATGACACTTTTTCTTTTTTTTATTTCAGCCCTAAAAGCAACCAGTAGCGTCAACTTTATATGGGTATCTCTGAGTTACAGCAGCAACAGCATTAGATTATTCTGACACAAAAAAGCTGAGGTGAAGGTACCTCCACTTTCAGGATGGAAGTCCTGTATAAGCCCAGCTGCTGAATTCCAAGCTTGCTGCTGAATTTATATGGAGTGCTAATGATCTCCAGCTAATTCCAGATTGGAGTTAAGAGCTTACAACAGAAAGTGGCCTTTGCTATCCCTGAGGAAAAGAGGGAGTGAAATGATTATTTGAGGCTATTTGTTAGGTCTGGAAACCCACTTAATGGATCAATAAATCAAACAGTGACTGAAGCTGGTTTAGAAAGCAGGTGTGTGAGTTCTAGTACTAAATAGGTGTTTCATGTGAGAGAACAGTGTGGGTTATGTTAGACTGAATGAAATCAGCTGAACTGTATCCTGTAAATCCCCAAAGCAGGATGACATTTGTTCTGACTTTACTATCCCTTCTTGTTAAGAACACAGCAAAACACCCCTGGATGTTTTACTTGCACAAAATGCATCAGCATAACATGCATGTAATATTTGGTAAGTTTTAATGCAGTACACCAGTAATAGATAAATGTATCAGTGTTTATATAGGTAGAACAGTCAAGGGCTGCCAGGAAACATCAAAGACTGCTTAGTGCTCACATTTAGGATATTTTCTCATTTAAGACAGAATAATATATCAATGAACAGCCCTAGAAGAAAAATGATGGACAGGACAAAAGGAGGACAAGCTTGCTTAGGAAAATTAAAAGAAAGGGAAGCCCTAAACCTCATCTGTCCTGTCCTGCACATGGCACAGCATAAGAGCACTCCAGAGACAACTGCTTTTTCCAAGTCATATTCAGCTCACCAGCAGATAGAGGGAAAACTACCACAGAAAATGCTGCAAGAGCCACACACATTATCCCAAGAGTGCTTCATTAGTCCATTGGTAAATCAGTGGTCTTCATTAAAAGAGTAACACGTAAAAGGCTATCAGAATATCTGTCTTGGAATATTTTAAGATGTTTTTGTCAGTTTATACAGTTTATATTTTTTCTAATATCATTATTATTATTAAAACATGCCAGACTGGCATTTTTTACAAAAATGGTAGAAATAATAGAGAAAATAGGCTTGCTCTCTGACAACATATAAGACTTTAGTTTATGTAAATTTGAAAGGCACTGTGTGCTATGATGTGCTGTAGTGTACCACAATGCTTAGAGTGTTCTCTGAGAAGAATGGTTGACTCAGTAAAATTATACATTTTCCAACTCTTTTCATTACATGCTCATTTATTACAGTGGAATAAGGCCAGAGCTTTATTCTATTCCATGCTAAATAAATAAACACAGAACAAGTAGGTAGCATACAAACTTATTTTTCACATCAAAGATCTCTTAAGACAGAGTACATATGAATGTCCCCTTGCCCCTAGAAAACTTTGTAACAGCAGTCTGGAATATGATTCTTGAGGTAAAGCCAGTTCCAAACCCGTACCCACTGATGTGATCACTACAGCACCTTCCTCCAAACAAATATGTCCCAGACAGTATATTTTTGAGCTGAATCCAACAATCATCCTGAAATAGCATTTTCCAAATGTTTCCCAGTCCATAACAGCCAGTGTCTAGTAACTCATTTAGTATAACCTCCGTAGAAGGAAACTTGTACTTCCAGTAAATCTTTCTAAGCATTCAGAAAATATTAAATTGGAAGGAACTGCTAGTCTGTCGGGATGTGATAAAAATTCAGTATGAACCTAGACAATTACAGAAGTTGCTTAGCATCAAATAAAGTCAGGTGCAAAATGCCTAGCTTAGATCAGGAAAATTCTATGCACAAAGCCAGAATGAAGAATGATTAAGCAGCAGCTGTAAGAGGTTTTAAGGAGCACCATGGATCACAAGCTGAACATAAATCAAAGCTGTGTTCAGTGGAAAGAGGCAGGCATCACATCGGGATGTGTTTTACAATATTGCCTGTGAAAGACTGGAGATGGAACCCTTCCTGTGACTGTGCCAGGAGGCTTCTGGACGCCTGCCCTGGAAACACCAAACTGGGAACAAAGTTCACCTTTTAGACAGAGTCTGAGAAGGGGTGGTGAGAATAAGAAAAGAAGATAAAACAAGGAAAAGGAGATGAGGAGACAGGGGAGGGTGAGAAAGGAGAAAGGAAAAGCTGAAGCTCCTTAATTAAGAGAAAACAGGACGAAGGTGACAGTGGTGTTCAAATAACAGAAACGAGAACAGTTCTTAAACCATTTGGAGTTCCAGGAGTAAACAGACATAAAGTTATGGAACTGAACTTCAACAGCAAAGATAAGTTATGCACTGGGGGAAGGCTAATAAAGCTATCAGGCAGGCCCAGGCAAAGCACGGGCCCTCCATCACTGGAAGCCCGGAAGACAAATGTGTTAAGAGACACAGACGTACTTGATTCTCCTGCTGGGGCAGGAGAGACCTCAGCAGGCATTTGTAAGCCTTACATTCAATTATCCTGTGATTCTACAAAACTATTGCCATCACAGTATTATTCATCTCTTTAGAAACAATGCAGCCACTACAGAAATAAAATAAAGGGAGAAGAGGGGTGTTGAGATTTTTAAATAAGTTTCTTGTGATGGATGTTAGTCCCTGATAGGCTCCTTGGTGCATATTAAGGAAACTTCCAGATGGATACAAGTCTAATATTTCCCATTTTGTCTTCTTTTTTACCCTCACTACTATTATTTAGATTCCATTTTGTTTATACTAATCTTAGTGCATCACATCCTCCACAGCAATTTTCAAATATATCCCCTCAGAATAGCCCAAGAGATTCCCTGCATGATAAAGAAGTGCCAGGAATCTTTTTCTTTTTTTTTTTTTTTTAAATGAACATGTTTTTGAGTTAATAATATGCTGAGGGAGCAGCTGCACTCAGCAAAACTCCAGCTATAAAACCCTGAAAAGCTTGCGTTTCTTTCACATCATACTCCAGCCAAGCCAGCTGAGCCTACATCTGCCTCAAATCACTGGCAGGTAAAGTCTGTGTCTCACTACAGCGATGTAGTCCCACTGGGTTATTTTATTTATTTGCAGCAGAGCAAACCGAAACATTTGGTTTAGCTTGAATTCGTGTTTCTCCCCAAAGTTCACATGAATTTCAACAACATTTTTTTTCTTTTGCACTGTTTTGTTTTGATGTATCTGTTTTTACTGTATGTGCTGCATCCTTGCAGCCACAAACAAAAGCCATAAAACTGATAGGGGACTGCCATGGCCGTTTGAGCAGCCATGTGCCTCGAGGACTGTGACAAAGGAACATGGTGCTTGTATTTGTAAATTCAACACAGAAACTCAAGAAGGGAAGCACCAAGGCAATTTGAGTTAACAAACTCTAAAACTGGTGGGGTATACATACATGTAACAGCAATTCAAATATCTTAGCTTTTCTCTTTATGTAGCCCTCAACCCTGTTAGCTTTTATTAGTTTTGACCTTCCTGTTGCTATCTGCGCCCACAGTCGCTTAAATCATTTCTCTTCCCATAAATCCCTTCTGTATTAACAACACTGCATTGAGTTTGTCTTTCCAAATTAACGTTCCAAACAAATGCTGTGAAAAATTGTTTTCCAGTCTCTTAAATCATGCGTGCACACACCACCCAACTGATTTGGGGGTTCTGCTCGACAAAATCATAATATTCAAGGCTAATAAAGCCAGTTCAAGAAAACATTAACCATATCTTGTAAGATCTGTATTTGCCCTAGAATCCTCCCTGCTCATCCTTGCTGACTTTCCTGCTCCCACCTCCCCCTTTCATCTGCTCCTCCTCATGACTCAGCATCTTCAGTCGCATAGATTGGAAAGTTGGCTTTAATCAGTTTTCTTCCAGCATCTCTGCCCTCTCCAGCATCAATGCCTGTTTCTCCTACCTCAAGAGACATCAGATAAAACTGTTTAAGGATTATTCTGATCTGCTTATTTACAGTCTTGAAATTATACATTGTGCTTAGCTTTCTACATGAGAGTTCTATATTCTGAAGTCACTGAGTCAATGTATTTAGCCAGAAAAAAATAATTTACCATAGGAACTTCAACAATTATGTTAGAAGAAATAAACATCAATAAGTTTGACCAGACCAGTCAATTAAAAATATCAGAAGACACTGATAGCAAATATTTGGTTGCTTCTTAATCACTCTGAGAGGATAAAGAGGGACTTCTTTGGGAAAAAGTTTGAAATTAATGGATTTCACTACGTGAATGTAAGCAAGAAATTAGTGCCCAAGCCCAGTGGAAAGACAAAAATAAAACACTTGCACATGGAAATGGAATTCATTTTGCTTGTGTTTATAAATAAAGCATGTAAACAGTTGATTTTGGACTTTGTAACTCAGTGAAAATGTGAGTCAGAAAGTGTGAATTAATGTCACCAGATGTAGACATTGACCTACTTAAATTAAAAAGACAAATTTGACACATTATCAAGAACAACAGAATACAAATGAAAGCCAACAGAGAATGAGTTTTCTACTCATTTTAAAGCATTTGTATGATCTCAGTTTTCAAAGCAGACCTCCTGCAGGTTTTATCTGACTTTCATGGCACAGAAATTGATGACACAGGGATGAATGACAGCTGCCAGTTCTGCTCAGAGCACTGAGAGTGGTTACCTGTAGGCCAGTGCACGTGTAACCCTGGAGTCCAAAAGTCACAGAGACCACAGCTCAATCTGCATTTGTTGTAGACATCAGTAGGAAAAATAAACAACACAGACAGAACATGAACTGCATGTCTAATTTGGCAAACATAAGCATAAAAGCACCAAATGATCTTTCACTGTCATGGATTCACAGAAATGTCAAGGACCCAACCAGTCTTTTCCTTAGCCCAGGAATACCATGAGGTGTATCTTGCTCATCCTCCACACATACTGATCCTCTGAAAAATCTCCTGTGGGTAAAATCCTATAGTCTCTCATTATGGCTTGTTCAAAAGCTTAATTATATGCATAGCTGTCCACAGAAATCCAGGCGGGAGATACTTTGCATCATATTATTATCAACTATGCATGTGACTGACATTTTGACTCTTCCCCACTTGCTCCACGTTAATATCACTGCATTAACCATCGGGACACACTAATCTTTGTTGATAAAGTCAAGAAAAGTCTTATTACCCTACTCTGTATCCCCTATTACTTGTTCAATAAGTATCTGCAAGAAATATTAGACCCGACTTTTTTTTTTTTTTGTTACTTCCATTACCTCCAATTAACTTCTGATCTATTTATAGAACCATTGTTTTATGCCTGTTATGTATGTTTTCTTGATTAATTGATTTATGCTAGGGTGTCTGATTTTATTCCTATAACCTTGTGCTTATACTTTTTCCTGATTCCTTTTGGATTATCAGGACCATTATATATTACAGCCACTCACTCCTCTTGTCACTTTTGTGATTCAGGTTTGCTTGCCAGAATGTTTGTGTTTTCTCCTCGTTTCTTTTCCTTATTTTCCTTTCATAGACCTGGATTTTGCTAAGATATGTTTTCCTGAATCTCTGAAGTGTCTGGTTCTGATGATTTACATTTTTTTAACATGGGGATAAATACTTATTAAGGATGAGGGTGGGTATTCATTTTGGAAATAAAACATTTCCAATATGACATCCTGTCCTCTTTAGTGCAAAATGGTGACATGCATCTCACCTCCTGGTCCCTTGTGTTTGCAACACTTCTTTTTTTCATGTTATAACTCACGTGCACTGCCACAAAAAACCAAACAAGCAAAGGCCAAGGATGTGTAAGACACAGGATTTGCAGATATAAAAGGAGAAAAGGCAAGCTAAATATTGCCTGACAAATCCTCCCCTGACTACCACCAGTGGATTCACAGTGTGAATTATAGAGCACTTGCTGTAGTTTGCTTCTTAACTTTCAAAAAAACTTCTTTTGAGATGTTCAAATTGACTGTACAAAAGGTTTATGGTATTTATTTGCCTTCCTACACTGGAAACGTATAACAATTGCACAGATGGGCAGTTTCACGTGCTTTTCATTAACTTTTTTCTTTTTAAACACACCTTCTTTGCTCAAGCTAGTTTCTGCTGGTTTTGTTTTACAGCATGATGGTTTATAAAATCTCTGTCAAACCGTGTTACTGTTTGATCATGTTAAGAACAATCAGGGTAAGTGTTGCCAGTTACAGTTTTCCATCCCAGCCAAGTCACAGTGTACATATGGTGCAAGATATAAAGAAACACAAAGACTGATTAGCGTGCAAAGTGCAATGCAGCGGTCTTTACTATTCATCATTAATGTCATAGTGGATTTTCAGAATCAAGAGACTTTTCCCACAGCCATAGCAGCTTTGCACATAACCACAGGAAAGAAAAGCCAACCAGAAATTATGCAACCTGTGTGAGCGTGGTCTTCAGCCATGAGCTCCTTTTCCAAAAGAGAAAGATTGTTCCTATCGCATTTTCTTGCTAACTCCTCCTAAAGGTTCAGAAAATATATGTCAGAACAGCTTTCCTTAATTCAGAGCAGTGAACTTTTCCGTGCATTTCCTGGAAAAGCTTCACTTCCTGAAAATGCTGCAGAATCTGCCCCAGAACACCTGAAGCCCTCTCTGAAGCTTGCCACAAAAAAAGATGATCACTGTCATCTTTGGACTTCATGTTATAAATGGAAGTTGATATTAGGAAAAAATGAGAATCATAAAGAAACAAGGCTAGCAAACCAATCTCCTGGAGATCCTAGGGACCTCCCAGTTTTCTTTTGTGTTCTGTGTTTCATACTCAAATGTCCAAGGGTTCGTTCTAATTTTATGTGGGCAAAATCTAAGTTCACACTAATCCCTGCATTTTAAAGACTTATTTGACACACAGGAAATTCTTTGTGTACTTAACCTGTTCTGCATGTGCAGACATTAATGGAGCACACATGATCTATGGCCTAAAAGGCATCTCTTCAGCAGGAACTTTCAGAAGGTGAATCCTCATGAAATTACCCACAGAATGACAAATTTTAAATACCTTTCTTGCCAGGCAGAAATCTCATTTCAAGCAGCCAACACACTTGTATGCTTGACAGGAACGAGCAACAATTTATAGCACATTGCCTGCTTCACTGGTTACTGTAAGAAACTGACACTTAGACATGTCAGAATTCATACAGAGCCGTGTCACCAGAGGAATTGTTTGGAGAACACTGCAGCAGGCACAATTCCATCACAATCTCCAAAAAGTGTTCATAACCACCCCTTCTGTAGGCAGTTTAGCTCTCTGAAACCACTTAGGACCCTCTCAAGAAGACTCTTGACTTTTAGGAGAAGATGGAGGACAAAAAGTTCATAGGCAACAAGTTAATAAAGAAGGCTCTCAAATAACTCCTCTGCCTGTTGATGTTCTTGAAGTGTCCAATGAACCATAATCAAATATATGTGATTAGCAGAAGGTGACTCCAAATATATGGACCCCAAATAAATATAGTGGCTTGTAGCCACCTCATTTTGCCTCCTGAGCCAGTCAGACCTCCCAAGTTAAGCAGTGCTGAGCCAAGTCTGAATTTAAATAGGAGATCCTCCAAGGAAAACTGAGTGCATGTGCTGAGGGAAATAGTGCTGGTAGTCCTTGTCTGTCTGAGTTACTACTGAACTAAGATGCTTGCATGATGCCAATGACACAGGACTGAGACTATAGAAGAAACTCAAATCTTTGAATCCTAGCTCCTAGAGGTTATTAAAAGTTCCTCAACAGTATTTTGAAAATTAATTATGTCCATGTAGCCAAATTTCTTAGTAGATAATTATAATACAACAAATATCCTGCAGTTTGAAGTGGATACAGCATTTTCTTTCACTTCCTCTCTATTAAGTTTCATGAAGTATTACTGTAAGGAATTGCAAAGTTCTACTCAAGAGGTGATTTCACTCATGTTCAAGTGTTAAATAAAAATATTACAGCATATTGTGCTGGAATCACATTAATTATTTTTTTAAGCCCAGTGTTACTTCTTTTGTTTGATTAGTTTCTTACAAAGAGCATAGTAAGCAAATCTCTTTAGAGGACTTTGTAATGCGTGAAGCTAACTGAGTAACTCGTGATCCTTACAGCAGTTTAATCTGGAAGGCTCCTCAAGAATTCATGTAGTCTAATCACCTGCTCAAACTAGAACTGATGTCAAAGTTAGATCTGGGTGCCCAGGGCCTTGTTGTAATATACAGGCACAAATCATACTCTCACAATTTCACCTGTCATGTGAAGAAAAAAAATAAATCTAGGGAGAAATTTTTGTTCTTTACTTGTTTTGGGAAAACCCTGTGCTATAGAAGTCCACAAATTCCTATTCAAACTTTGCCCCATTTTGTTCGCAGTTGAAAGTTTTTGTGCATTCACAGCCTGATCATAAGTGTGATGATAGTTATGATTAATGCCAGTAGTTCAGAATGTTCACTGGCATGGGTCTGTGAAATATACAGATTAAGGGGAGAGAGAGATAAAGAAAACATAGAAAACACCAAAAACTTTGAGCCATGGTCATATTGACAAGAACAGCAAATGAGTTTTTGACACTCTTCTGAAAACTGCTGGTAATTGATTCCCATGACATAGGTGTTAAGTAAATACATTCATATTTCTGGTACCAAGCGTAATGGCAATTACCAGTAGATTTAATTAGATTAGTACATGTTCCTCCATAGAAGAGGCAATTAGCAGTACCTCAGGCAAAAAAAAAAAAAATATATATGAAGAGAAAAATGTGGGAGAGCATTTTGGATTTATATGCCAAACACTACCAAAACAACTTACATTTGTCCTGTACATGACTGCAATACATGGATTATTCATTTGCTCATCCTTTATTAGTCCTAAAAGTGTTCTCCTCACTGCAAAAGCACAGAGACAGTCTGGGCTGTAAGCTCTATCAGCCAGACTTGGAGGAGCCAGAACGCACCAGGAATCTGTGGGATGGGATCATTCAGACTGGTTTTGTGCACGGTTGCATGCATTTGCTACTTAATAGTTCTTCAGATTGCTGTTACCATGGGACAAAAGGAACTTTTTTAGAAGCACTTTGAGTGAGAAAAGGATGATTCCTTTGGCTATGACTAATGTATGATCATTAATACCTAGCCAGAACCATTTCCTGACTTTGTACTAGGGGAATATCTAGGGTGCATCTCCTCCCTGACCTTCCTGTCCTGGCTGCCATGGAAAAGAAAGGCAGAAATGTAGGCCAGAAGGACTGTGGATGATGGGAGACGAGGGTATGGCATGCTACAAACAGCACTAGCCCATACACAGAGTTTGTGAGAACTGGAGCACTGACCTTTCTGATCATGTAGCCTAACAAAGAAAATGAATGGAAATTAGTGAAAGTTACAACCAGCACATGGCACAGACACTCAGGTAGTCCTGCTCTTCCCACTACCACAGATAGCAGATAACTCAGCAGTGACCAAAGTGTGCTTGAATTCAAATTTACTCAAGTAAACATGTCTGATTCTATCTCAGCTTTCTCACATCTGTGTAATTAGACCTCTACTTCAACTTGCTGAGTCCTTGAAGTGTTCTTTGCATGAGCTCAGCAACTCTTTGAGGCACACCTTCCTGACAGCAGCCACAGCTGACCATTACTCCTGCCAAGTGATGACTGCCAGTGCTTACTACTTCTTACCTTTTGTGCCATTTGGATCTGGTTCTCTTCTTCACTTCTGATCTCCAACTCCAAGAGGTAACCTGTAATTCATCAGCTTTGGGGAAAATATGTGTGATCTCATGAATCCTGGATGTTGTAAAGTATTGTTTTGTTGGTGAGGAGACAGAGGTCTGTACACCATTAACTAGTAAAACTTGCAGTTTTCCAGGGGTTTGCCAAGCAAGTCTTGAATGCCTCAAATCTTCCACAATCTGTTCGATATATCAGGAGGGAGAGACAGTAAACTCTCCATGAGGGTAGCTAGCACAGATCGTAGCATCAAATGCATGACATTTATACACTATAAACTTACTTTAAATACCCTGCTACAACAAGTACTGTAACATTAGGGAGGGCAAAGTTGGGGAATACTGATTGTGACCATGTGTAGAACAAGGATAATTTATTTTTAGCATTGTATTTGTGTTCTAATGCAATTCTACCACCCAACACACATGCATATAGATTTCTAAAACATTATCTAATATTTTTAAAAGCTGTCATAAGCAGGAGCTAACAGATGAATAAGTGCATGTTTGGTTTATGTCATATTAGAGGTAAAAAATCCAATGAGAGTGGGGAAAACTTATATTCCCTTCATGGATTCACATGGATTCCAGTTTTCCTCTCCACTCCAAGGTGCAATTCCAAAATTTATTCCATAATAATAATGGGCTGACAATACTTCTGTTTTAATATTGCAGAAGCTGGCAGCCTTCAGAAAGAAACAATTAAATCACTGCCAGTACCTTTAGAGGGCTTCCACTCTTTGCTGCTATGGCACTGAATAGTCCAAGGAAAACAAAGTTACAACAAGGATGGCAATGAGGAGGGAAAAAGACAACTTTCCCTTTACACTTGAGTTTAGTGACAGCCCCGTGTTATTTTATAGTTCTTCACTGATACAAAGGCCTTGTGGCAAGGTTTGTGTACTGCAGTTGTGAAATATCTGAAAGGCAGAAGTAGGGCATCTTTCAACTCCTGCATTTGGTATTTGCTTGCTTCTTTGTAAATTCCACTTAGTCAAGAAATCTACTGGGAAAGGAAACCCAGCAATCAACTTCTGCTCAAATCTTTATGACAGAGGCTCATAGTCCTTCTCATCCATCATCTACAGCTCCAACTAAAATCCCTGTCAAGACAACCATAACATGCTTTAATCCAAATTGACTGTGTCTTGTTCTGCTTCTTAAATCTATATGCAATTAGATTTTTTATTCAAGTTACTAAGACCTTGGAGACCTTGTTATTTGGATGAGTTCAGCAAATCTCTGAGGCTCACGTTCCTGACAGCAGCCACAGTTGGATTTTACACCTATGAGCACATGATGATTGACAACCTATGTAACTTCTGAAATATAACTCTACTGGTTGCACTTTCTCTTTCTTTGACCCCCTCAAATAGTTATTCAAATAAAAAAAAAAAAAGAGTCTGAAGAGAAAATCTGAACACAGGTGACTGTGTACTGCAGAAGCTACTTTGTGAAAATCCAGCTCCAAATACATCGCTATATTTGTTATTTGGGCTAGTGATTACACTAAAACAGTGACTCTTGCACTTCCTGTGGAAAAACTGCAAAGGCATCCGTGACACTCCTGGAAGGGAAAAAAACTTCCTGCATGAGTTTCATCTTTCCTCTTCATTTTTTTTTTTTATCCCTGTCGTGGTTTAAGCCCAGCCAGCAACTAAGTACCATGCAGCCACCTGCTCACTCCCAGCCCTCCCCTGGCGTGATGGGGAGAAGAATCAGAAGAAAATAAAACCCACAGGTTGAGAAAATATAAATTCAATAATTGCAATAAAGTTAATAATAATCACAATAATAGTGATTAAGAGGGAGATAACAAAAAGAAAGAGAGGAGTAAAGCCCAAGGCAGACTAGCGATTCACAATACAATCGTCCATCACATGCTGACTGATGCCCAGCCCATGCCCAGGCACTGATCAGCAACTTCCAACAAACCTCCCCAATTTACACACTGAGTATGATGATCTATGGTATGGGATACCCTATGGAATAGCCCTTTGACCAGCTCAGGTCAGCCGTCCTGGCTGTGGTCCCTTCCCAAGTTCTTGTGTACCTGCTGGCTGGCAGAGCATGGGAAAAGTCCTTGACTTAGCAACAACCAAAACACCAATGTGCTATCAACACCATTCTCATGCTAAATCCAAAACACAGCACTAGGAATAAAATTGACCCTATCCTACCCTAAACCAGGATAATCTTCTACCCTGAATTTTTGTTGTCAGGCCAGCCCTGGCACGCAGCATCTGCAGCATCGGCTCCAACTGTACTGAAAACATGCACAAAAAGGACTGTTAAAAAGGTGGGAGGAGAGCAGATTTTGGCCAGCAGTATGTTCATCAAAATGCTGAACTTCTACCCTAAGAAAATGCCATGGGATCTTTAATCATGAAGCAGATGTTTGCATATTTCCTTACCCAGTTTCCTTACCTTCTGAACAAGGAAGAGCAGAGTCGGTGTGGCCAGAAACAGATCTTTGAGTCCAGATATTACATGTATTCCAAATTTGATGACTCGGTCTCTGAATTATTCCCTCTGGGTTTAGATTTTAAAAGGCCACTGTAATTTCTGCCAGCTGGTAATGTCAGAAACAACAATATTGCTGTTAGTGTTTAGCAGGTAATACCACTCATTTCATGGAGCGGGTTTTGTTCCAGATAGGGATTGAAAGTTATTTGTGTTAATGATTTAACTTGTTGACAAATAAACATTTGACAAAAAAATGTATAATATAATCCTGGCAAACCACACCACGCCTTCAGCTTTGCCTTAAATTTGAATTCAGCTATTTATTACATCACCCTTTGCCAGAATTGGGCAGTAAACTACTTTCATATTCAGAAGAATGTTTCCATTTAAAATTTACATTGAAAATTGCAATAAAATGCTGGATCTCATTCTTTTTGAGAAAACTGTATTGCATTACATTAGCTACATTGCTAGAGAAATGCTTTCTGCTTCCTGGATCAGTTTCAATTATCTGGGTGCATTACTCACCCATTTTTATCATGGAATGTTAAAGTTAGTGTAATTCCAAGTGTCACAAACCACAGCTACAAAACAGATTGGTTAGCTGTTAATTATTTAAATACTGTATCCTGTGCATAATGAATTTCTTACCTAGAGTCATGACATATTATTGACAGTTTGGAAGACTAAATCTATTGCTGCCCAGCCTAATTCTGAAATATAATTTATAGTGGTTATTTGGAGAACTATATTGAGTACATTAAAGCCATATGTTACTGTAGTTTCATCCCCAAGAGATGCCTCATCAGCTAAGAGAAGCATTATGATCAATATGTATATTACTCATTTTTAATAGAGTGTACTAAGCTGCAGAAGATTATTGTTCCTGCCAGTTACTTGAAAATATGAGGTGCAACAATTATTTTAAGATTGTTGGAGAGCTATAGTATTCTCAAGATATAGAAAATATGTCTTTGTTTTGTTATGCTTAAAACCTGAAACATTCTCTAGCAGCTGAAATCCCCCAGAAAATAGTCTAACTAGAAAAGCTAAAACCTATAAAAGGTAAAAACCTTATTTGAGATATAATGCTGAAACAATTTGCTAAATATAGCTTCTCAGAAGGGAAAAAAATGAGAGAGAGAGAGAGAGAGAGAGAAAAAGATGAGAACATTGTCATTTCTTTTGGCAAAAGGACCTAGCATCTACCACAATTATGTTTATTTCACTGTTAAAAATAAAAAGTGGAAAGTATCACAATCATTGTCGCAGCCTTAGCAATCAGAAAATGTTGGCTTTTTTAAAAATTCACATTACATACTCCTCAATACACTGAGAAAAGTACCACATGAACACCAAGTATTTCATTAACCTCTGACCTAGTGGAAGCCTTTGCAACTGCAGACAAAGAGTAAACTGCACTGCCTAGCTAAGGGTGCAAAGCCACAGGCATGGAAGAGGAACATAAATTAAAAAAAACCCACAAAGCCAAATTTCAGTCATTCAATCAGAAACAGCAGAACTGCAAACGTTACAAAACTAAGTGTGAAGAAGATGAGACAAGGCCACATCAGTGGCTGGGGCAGAGGTAGGGGGAATAAGGAGTGGGAAAGTCTGTGCATCACTGATGACCCAGAAGGTAACACAGTAGAGGGCAATTCCTCCAAGTCTGAAGACATGGCTAAGGGACAGGATTCAGGGGGTTTCAGTTGGAACAGGAATCTAAGGACCAGCTAGAGAGTTTAGATTTAGAACTATGTCAAGAAACGCATTTGCATGGTGTTCCACCCAAACTAATAAATCCTTCGGTGACAATTCAGGTCCAGCTCTTTGAATATTGTCTGGAACTTTCACCCCTTTCTGCTTTAAAATCAGATTCAGTGAAAAGCTTTTAAACTGAGTTACTTTACCTTGAAGTGGGGAGGATTCAACACAGCTCAGCAGTCAGTTATGCTTAATCAACTTTAAACATCCTTTCTAAAAGGAGTAGTTCCTTACAACTAGATGTGACTGCATGCTCATAGATTCATCTGTATTTTATTCCAAGCAATTTTCACTGGCTTTTTGAATACTTGTTTCAGTATTTTCTAAAAACTAACTGCTTGAGAAGAAAAACCTTTTTTCAGGATACTAAAACAACACCATAGAAGCACCAGGATAGAAATCCTCATGTCCTTTTTTATCCTATTAAGGGCCTCAGCTGGACTTCAGCTCTCAGGATGCATGATGGCACCCAGGTTTTTCCCATTTGTGTGTTCCTTACCAAAAACTTCAGCAGTCCATGATCTGCTATTTATGAGTCACTCACCTGCCCTCTGATAAACTGGGGATGCCACAAGCCCCTGGGAAGTTCAGCAGACACAAAGGACAGGGCTGTTTGATCAGAAATACCACTGCACTTGTGAGCACAGCTGCAGTTTTTCTGAGCTATCTGTTTTATAGAGAAAATCATTCTCTGAGCCATCCTATTTAGATGTCCCAGAAACCCTTTAAAAAACTGGAAAACCACTCTTACAGACAGTGGGAGCTAAAGCTAAGCAGAGTTTCTAAGCATGCATGCATTTTTCCAACCAATTCACATGTTCTTCCATAATCCTCAGTTTTATTTATTTCCAAACCTTCTCTCCCATCTCTTCCCTTCTGCATGATCTATGTTATCTTACACAATTTATCACTAGCACATTTTTTTGCTTCCCCTCTCAGTTCCAGCTACATTAATGATGCCAATACTTTTTGTGTATTCCTAATCTCTTTGTTTCTTTCGTCATGCATCTTGCATTCATACAGACACTTTCAATACTTATCAATCCCCTTTACCCTCCCACAAAAATCCTAGTCTTTATTGCTATTTCACAAATGTTCTTTCTTAATAATTTTTCCTTTCTTTTTCCTCCTTTAGACCCAAACTGTCAGTTTTAGTGCTGTCCCAGTTCTTCTGGGACAGATCCATCCTTCCTTCCTTCCTTCCTTTCCTTCCTTCCTTCCTTCCTTTCCTTCCTTCCTTTCCTTCCTTCCTTCCTTTCCTTCCTTCCTTCCTTCCTCCCTCCCTCCTTCCATCTCTGTGCCAGATCTTGAGGTTCATTATCAAGACCTACCTCCTGAGACAGTTTAATGCATTAATGCTTCTTTTCTTTTCTTGCAATGCTGTGTGCCCTGTGATCTATTAATTAAACAAGCTGAAGTAACAGTAGCATTAATTTTCTCTGCAAACTATTTTGAAACACTTCAGGTTTTAATCTACCTCGTGTCCATGGTACCAAATTTTGCTTATGACACTAGAAGTGTTCCTGCAAAAAAATGTTTCTGTTGTACTTTTTCAACATTAATTCAGGAGTAGTGCTATATTATGGATTGGAACAAGTCCAGTACTGTTATTTTTGATGATGGACAATACTTTCTTCCTCTGGGAGATAAAATAGTCAAATTATAACAAGCTGTTTTGCCTTGCTGCTTCAGGCTGCCTGTGGTCCAAAAGATGAAATCATAACAAAGCAAATGCCTCAACTAACTAAATAATCAAGCATATCATTACTTAGAGAGAAGAGTAGAAAGCTGCAGGATTGAAGAATCAGAAAGCTTGCAAAAATCAGCCTGTGTACATATGGCAATGTCTTCCTGAAGTTTCCCTCTCTGATTAAAAGAGAAGCAACAAGTCAGTGCTACAGACAAACAAAACCTGATGTACAAAACACACTGCAGACATCCAGTTGCAGATACTTATGGGAAAAGACAAAATTGTCGTGAATAAACAAACAAAGCACCACAGAGAGAAACTTTATACAGGCTCTGGGCTCTCACCATTTCAGGGCCTCTAAACTGCCCAACCTCCTTTCTCTCTTCCCAAATTTTTCAGTGGAGGCAACATTTGACTCTGTAGAGAGAGATAGCCATGGGAAATACAGCTGATAAACCTAAAGGAAAGCCTTTGCATGGTTACATAAGAGAAAAAGGAAGAGATAGGAAAGGCACAGTTGCTGTACAATGCCAACAGTGCAGCTCAATTGAATTTTTCTAACAGAGGACTAAAAGCAAGTATGAAATATTTGGTGAGTGCTCAGAGTACAAATAAAGTGTTGAAATACACAGTTATAACACAAAATTAAGAAATTTATATAGAATTTAAGAATGAATGGGAATGTCCCACCTACACTTACGGTGATACATCTAGCCAAATTTCAAACTATAATTGAAATACTCTGTGCTACCAAATAGAACAAGGAACATCACCACAACTGAACAGATGACATGGATCCCTAGCATTCCTAGTTCAACAGCTGGAAATGTTGACAGGAGAGGGACAATCTTCAGATGCTCATGTGACCAACCTAAAGAGAATTTCTTTCTGCACTTATCTGATCCAACAATGCCCTTCTTATGTTTTTGCATGTTTTAAGAGAATTAAAATCAAACTAATTTATCCTTAGAGATGAAGTTAAATACCTTCATAGTAGCTTCCACCCCTAGTGACAAGGCTATACTCAAAGAATTCCTCTTTATCAGCTGGTCTGAATTAGCAAGTCAAAAGAATGACAGCATATGAATAGGGCAGAGGAGAACTGCTAAACCTGACAAAGACAAAAATAGACTTTTGGAGGCCAAAAGCAGTATCACAAGCCTGATATTAAAATATGAATTTCCCAAAGGTCTAAGACTGTGTCTGAAGTATAGGACCTGGAATCACTTGCCATCTCCTGGTCCCAGATGTATCCTGACTCCACTCTACCCAGGATCCATGTCGGGATGAGTGTCGAGCATGTGCTACCTGACAGTCAACATGATTTCTAAGGGAAAAATAATTAACAAACCTTGTCTCAAGACTTCACATAGATCACATTTACTGCTTCACCTAGACAGAGCCTTTAAGTTCTGTTAGTAACGAGCCAGTTAATTAAATCAGCACAGAGTCCTTTCATAAGTTAACCAGCACAGCAATGCACAGCCTCATTTTCCAACATCAGCCAATCCATGTCCTGGCCCCTGGCTACCTTGAAATAAGAAAGATCCTGAGAGTCTATAACTAATATTTTATCTCAGTTACACTTCCATGAATCTGGAGTAAATTCAGGGAAGAAAATGGAGATATTTCTGATTCCAAGCCATATAATTCAGGTGAAGTTCTGACCACCCAATATGTCTATAGAGAAGCTCTTATGCCCACTTAGGCAGCCAGCTTGCACCTGGCAGGTCTACAATTTCTACCATTTCCTTTTTTCTCCTGTCAAATCTTCCTACCCTCAATAGATGCAATTCATGTTCTTTTGATGGATGGCAAAGAGTAGGTTAAATTCTTGTCCCAGTTCTGTGTATAGAGTTGTTAAGCATCAGAACAGAGACTAGCCAAAAAAGCACTGCATATCATTCTGCAGATCATTAACTGGAAACGTAATCTGCCCCACTCTATGTGTCACATCCAAGATCACAGAGTTAGAAGCACAGTGCTCTGAGCAGGGGAGTACTCGGTGTTCCTCTTTTTGCCCTGTGTGCAAGTGTTGCAGTCAGCAGCCAAGCACAAAACAGCATTTACACAAAACGTCGCAGAACCTGATAGCAGATCCAAAGAGCTATTCAGCGTCACGCACTCTGAAGTGGTCATGTAATTTATATATTATGATAATCTGGTTTTCATCTAACCTACTAATTCAACTGTTGTTTCATTTAAATAATTGGCAATCTAACTCCCCACCCATGTTGAGGAACATGCACATTGCTCTATTGCAGCGATATCATTAACCTAGACAAAATGTCATGAAAAAAGAACAAAGATAAATTTCCAAGAAAAAGAAACAGTATTCACTTTCACAGAAGCTTATCTCACAGTATGTATTTTAAAATAGGTAAAGTTTTGAATATTTAGAATGAGAAATTATTTCTAACATAGTTTGAAAGGATCACTTTCAACACGTTCTTTTAGGAAGTGTTTGGGTTTTGTTTTCTGGATTTTGCTTGGGTTTTTAAACATATTGAGATTACATCTACAGCAAAGATTTTCATTCCTAAAAGTCTTACATATTGCTCTGGTTAGACCCCACCTGGAGCACTGAGTACGATTCTGGTGTCCCCAGCATAAGAAGGACACGGAATTGTAGGAACAAGTCCAGACAAGGGCCACAAAGTTGATGAGGACTGGAGCATCTCCCTACGAGGACAAGCTGAGAAAGTTCGGGCTCTTCAGCCTGGAGAAGAGAAAGTTGAGTGGAGACCTCAGAGTAACCTTCCAGTATCTAGAGAGGGCCTACAGGGAAGTGGGAGAGGGACTCTTCATCAGAAACTGTAGTGATGGGACAAGGGGGAATGGCTTCAAACTGAGAGAGGGAAAATTTAGGTTAGATATACAGACGTTCTTTTTTGTCAGGGTGGTGAGGCACTGGAACAGGTTGCCCAGAGAAGTTGCCTGATCCCTGGAAGAGTAAAAGTCAGGTTGAATGGAGCTCTGAGCAACCTGGTCTTGTGGAAGGTGTCCATGGCAGGGGGGCTGGAATTAAATGATCTTTAAGGTCCCTTCCAAAATATTCCGTGATTTTATGATACTCAGCCTAGCAGTAGCTATCGAACATTAGCATGGGACTTTCAAATCAGCAAAGGCCACAATAAATACAAGAATCACAAGGCCACACAACAATGCTAGGGACATTTCCTCTGTCAAATACTCCTTGACCTGGCTCTGCAAGGCTGTGTCCAGCCTTGTCTTTAAACATTGCTTTTTCATAAAGACTGCTGTGCAAGCAGCATTAAGCATTTTGCTCATTGTGGTTTGTCTGTCTCCCGTGAGGTTGGGGCAAGCTTCCTGTCTACCCAAACACTTCCAGCTCCAGGTTACCTCATGATGCCAGTGAGCTTACAAAATGCAAACAGCCAGTGCTTTCAGCTTGGACAGTCATTTGTACAGAGGGGACACAACCCCTTCCACTTTTACAGCATTTCACACAGTCAGCAAGTGCAGGACAGTGAAGAACCCCATCCACAAAATGCTACTAAGCATTCTTACCCTGATTACGAAGTTTGTGGATTTCTTTCAGTTTTCCACTTCAGTTTGGAGTAGTCAGCCATCTCACACTACTACAAGTAGTATAAAGGACCCTCTGTCCCTTTCAAAACATGAAGAAGAGGTCATGAATTACAATGAAAAGGCATACTCAAACCATTCTTCACTTCTCTTGTTCTGTACCAGTGCACAGTCATTCTAGTTGGTCCTCACCAAGAGATGTAGTGCTGTGAAAGGAAGCAAGAGAAGTTAGTAATGACAAAATCCTCATTCAGGTATTCTACTGAGAATATAAAAAAATGCATATGTTGCAGGAAATTATTTACTCAGTTTAATAGGCAAGGGTATTGAACATGCCTGTTGTACTTCTTCTTTATGTATTAATTAAGAGTTTTTTAAAAATTGGAAGAAGTATGGAATGAGAAAAGAAACAAATTGGGTCTTATTCCAGAAAGAAAAAAAAAAATACAGCCTGGATTTCCTAAGTGTTTATTTAGCACAGTGCTATTTTCACAGCTCATTTCAAATTTTACAAATGGTCTTTTTCATTACAAATTTTCAGACCAATTCTGTTAAATATAATAACTGAAAAGTTTCCATAGACTAACAAATTTTAAGAAGTTTTACTTTTCCTCATCAAAAGTTTCTCTTTTCCCCTTGTTTCCTTTCCATCACGTAATTTAAACCAATGGGTGGAAGTTTGACTCGTAAATAAATCTTTCTTCCCTATTGCTTCCAATGCCACATACGTTTTCTATACAGTTGAGCTATTCACATTTTAGATGGGTTTGTGATGTTTTTCCTTAACTTAGATGTTACTTTCTTCAGCCTTCTCATCGTTTTAGGCTTCCTCTCATGCCTTAGACTCAGATCTAAATACGCTTATAAGCCAATCTGACTCTTCAGAACTCTCTGAATCTCGGACACAAGAAGTGAAGTACATTTGCCTGAGTCGTAGAAGACTGAAAACAGGGCAGCATGAGGAGCTGAACTTTGTTAATCATTTTAGCAGGGCTTCAGCTAAACTTGGAACTTATTTGACAAGAGCCTTAAACTCAAGGGTGGTAGGTACACACAAACTCTGCTGGTGTGGAGAGTAGTTCCTTACTTGACAAAGTAGGAAATAGCTTTCAGTACAGAAGTTGGGTACCAACACTGAAAACATTTACTCCTGAGGTAGCCAGGCTTCTATGTTTGGGTACAGAAGGAAATTCTTTATCATGCCCTTTTGTAAATGCATGTCAGTGGGATCTGGATGTAGAGAAAGTAGATTAGGCAATGGGGGCAACTGTGTGGACCTGCCTGAGCTGACAGTGCCAGTTGTCAAAAATCAGATACAAGCCAAAGGTCCTTCCGTGAGGAATTTTCTGACATGAAAACTGCAAGAACTTAGGGGCAAATGGACTGAGACTGATCTGAGGTTACCATGAAAAGCACCATGAAACTCAAGTGCCAAGCCTGCAGGAACACCATGGGCTTTGATGTCCCCTGGGTATTGTCATTTATGGTTTAGTATAGCCTGAGCACTTTTGGCTTGCTTTTCATGATAGTCCCCAACTATTCCATAGCCTTTCCATGGGGACTTCAACTTCCAATGCCCTCATGGTTTATCTTGCACTGATTTCAAGCCCTCAAAATCCACCAGATGTGAATACTGACAAACAAACCCATTTATCTTGGGAAGACAAACCAAAAGCAAACATGAAAATAACCCTTCTAAAAGTTCCCTCTGGCATCTCTCTTTGGAAACAAGAAATGCAAGACAGAAATTCTTCTTTCTTATTCTTACAAGCTAAGCTAATTTTTCTCAGTCATGTTGAAAGGAGTTGAACAGGCTATCAATATAGCTTAATAACACTGTCAACTCTTTGCTTTCTGCTTCAGCAGTTGGGATGAAAAACTGGTTCATTGTTATCACAGAGATCTGCCTACAGCTCTTTGTTTGCTTTCCCCTCTGCAACACAACAGCTTGTTACTATGGGGTTATGTCAAATAAGCACATATTATTTCTTAGTATCTCGATTCCAAGCCTTCCACATCCTCCGGCTGGGCTTGGTCCCAAATCACGACTGACAATTTCTGTAGAGCTGCAAGGGCACCCATCTTGTTCACTCAGCTCCTGCTCTCCTATTTCCTGAACAAAAAGTCAGTGCCCAAGAGCTTAAATTCCTGATCTCTGTTCACCTGCAAGATACCGAGAGAAAAATCATAAACAGAACTTGTTCTACCAACTACTGTACACTGCAAACCTACATACTGCAACTATGTCTTTAATAGGATTTGTTAAGGTTGGAGAGAATAACCAAAACAATCTATAATTTCCCTGACAGCTCCAGCTGAAGGGCAAATTTCTTCTGCCTGTTCTGCCCTGTGGAGCTTTAATTGTATATTCTATTCCCAGAGGACCAAATTATACTCTCAGTTACAACCATGATATAATTAAAGTTAATGGAGTTGCTCAGGTCTAATTGAAGGCATAGTTTATTGCAGCAAATGTTACATTACAATAAATCATTGAGAAGGATTCCAAGCTTTATATATCACTCAGTTTCCAGAAACCTGAGTTAAAAATCTTTAAATTAAGCTCCACTGTAGTGAATAATGGTTGTTCTCACGAAAAAATCAATGACTACACAGTAAGCAGTCAGACACGGAGTAGCACATTCATCACTTCTATCCACTTCTATAACTATCCTATTTTTTGGTAGTTTGTTTTTGGTGTTGGGCTGTGATTTGTTGGGTGATTTTTTTGTTTGCTTGTTTGGGTTTTTTTAATCCATTTTAAATTGTTATAATGCAAGGAATCCTATTTACAAACAGATATCTGATAAAGAAATAGTGCCACAAACATACCTGTTGTGCTCTACAGACACAGATGTTAATTCCCACCTGTATGTGCATACACAGAAGAGAGAAAGGGCTTGTCCTCATCTCAAATATATTACTGTGCAGCCAGCAAAGGCATCATTCTAACACCTGTGGACAGAAACTGTTGGGGAAGGTGAAATAGGAAAGCCTTATGAATATGATTGCCTAGCAAAAGATGCTGAGAATATATAAACTATAGGCGAGATTGAAATGAGAACAAGCTTTGAGTTACCAAACCCCAGTTACTGAACAACTAGAAAACAATGGCATGGCCGACTGAAGAAATCCCCTCATTGATGAAACAATACCTTCTGCTTGCAGACAGGTCCAAGGGTCAGAGCAGACCCTCCCAACTTACCAGAGGGTCCAGAAAGTAGATTTTAGAGTTTAAAATATAACATCGTATGGAAATGCAATGATTCTTATAGGCTGTATGTAAACGTTATAAGATTTGTAGCTTATACCACATTGGTTAATGAGAATTAGAATATTCAACACAGAAGATGATTTATTAGATTGTAAACGGGAACTGCGGTCACTTTTCGTCACTCTTTTTTGCCTCTCTTTGTCACTTTTTGTATCTTCTCTACTCTTCTCTTACTTCTCTGACCTGCTTCGAGCTCCGTCCAGCAGCTCTTAGTAGGTCCCTTTCACCCACGCTCTTCTACAATAAACTTCATGCGCTAAGACCTGACTCCAGAGATCTCTCGTCTCCATCCATCCCGACCGTCCGAAACCAAACTTCACAGCACCCCCGCAAGAAACAGCACAGCTGAGTTTTAACCCAGATAGCCTGGGTGCCAGTAACTGTAAAACCAGGGCAAATTTGCCCACTTAAAACCCATCCTGTGGTTAAGTGCACATTTAGATTCCAATATTAGCTGCAATTCCCACAGTGCCCATAGCAGAACCAGTGCTTTATGTCTCTTTTGTGTTATTGCACTTTTCAAAGTAGAGTGGATAAGACCTAGAACACGCAAAGTGAAAAGTTTCAGTGTTAAATTGTCACAGCAATTTAGTCTGCATGAACCTGTCTGGACATCTGTATCACCTTGTTCTTACAGATAATCCCTTACCATTATCACAGTTCTACAGATCTCCCATTGTTACCCCTTCAATTTATTATAGGCCCATTAATCTAAACTACTATTAAAATAAAAAGTCTGTACTTCAAACATTGGACAATACTGAGATTTGATTCCTTAAATGCGGTTATTCAAGTTCACTTTATTAACTTCAAAATTAACTTCTTGCATTCTGGTAATTATGAAAGATTTGGAAAAGATAACAGAGTATTTTTAATGTTCAGATTTTATAGCCAACACTCAGAAAAGTTTCTGTCTTCCATTTAATTTTGCCTCGCATCTCTTTTTTGCTTCACACTGCATTTTAACACCTTTACAGAGAGAGTATTTAATTTCCAGGTCTGAAATAGCTGGATACACTTTGTGTGTGTGTGTGCAGCTGTGTGATATCTTTATTCTCTTTATCTTAAATTCTCTTTATGTGTTTCTGGTTTGCAAAACTGTTTCAGGAACTGCTGTTGTTAAAAATCACTTTCTCTCCTCTAGGCATGGTGTTACCACAGGGAGTCTTAGGAGCCCAAACTTCATCCCCAGCTATTAAATAACTCTTCTTTCTTTAGTTCACCATTTTTATTCTGTAAGCGTTGCTTAACCACACTGGAGTTTTTACAATACAGGCCTGAATAATAGATGAGTTATTAATTTTTTTCCCTTTTTGGGCGAGCAACACAAAGAATTGGCTTTTAAAAGTTAAACAAAGGATAATCTCTTGTGACTGGGAGTGATAATTGCACCATTAGCAGTCGTTTATACCATGCTTATGCAGTGCCTGAGGGTCTCCAGATTTCAAGCTCCGGCTCACTTGTATTCTTCTGTTTCATTGCCTGAAGGCAGGGAAAAAGCAGGTCAGGATGAAAGTGAGTTTCTTAAAAGCTCCACATGGCCTCAAGTCCCTGTGCCTCCCCTCCTGAAAGGACAAAATATTTAAGGATCCTTTCACTAGGGATCTCCTTCAGGTAGTCTGTTGGCTAGCAAATTGGAAAACATATCATGTCTACTTATGGTTTTCCCTTGATATTTTGTACTGCCTCACATCAGTGTATCTTTTGAAGATTTCTTATTTTAAGTAGAGCCAACAGTTGGAGACTGCCTGTCTGGTTCTACCACCACTGAGCAAGCTTTCAGTCCTCAAAGGTATTTTAGATTAGTCTCTCTTTCTATATATATATGTGTGTGTGTCTGTGTATATGGGGAAAAATATAAATAGATACACGAAAATGTATATAAGCAAATAAACTGAGACATTACTTATGTAAAAGTTATGTTTTTACACTGCTTATGTCAGAGTTGATTTTTTTTCACTTCAATTCCTTCTTTCTTCCCAGGTCTAGACTACCATAGAATTATGTACCATTTGCCTTCAAGTTCGTCAGTGCTGGGGTTTGTTCAGCTTTGCACAGATCAGAGGTGGCTTTCCAAGTTTCCCTGCCAGCTTCCTTTGGTCTTAAGAAAATTGATTTGTGCAGCTCCAGTTATATTCTTGTCGATCACAACAAAAAGTCCAATTAGTTTTTTATAAGAAAAGAATATACTTATTTTTTCCTCACAGGCTGAAGTACACGACTGTTCTGTTGGCTGGATTCCTATCTGTCTTGGAGTAGATACAAACAGATATCTACAACAGATAATATGTAATAATTATATAATATAGAACATGGAATAGATAATATAGAATAAATGATAATAATAAAAACAGATATAAATAGATATAAATCTAACAGGTTCATCAGTTGCACATGAGTAGCCTACACCCTTCTTGAACTGCAGACACACCAAGCATGGCCCTGCACAAATGGTTAAGCCCAAGTCAACAGCTGGATCACACTGCCACTCAGAAGACTGTGCTGGCAAAAAAAGGAGCAGGAATTCAAATGTCTGGCCATGGAAGGAAAAGAGCCAGCAGCAGCTGCTAAAGCCAAAATCAATGGGCTGCTCAGGGATCCAGCAACACGGCTGGCATGAGCTAGACCTGCTCCACCATAAAGTAATGAGTCCTCTGGGAGCTTTGTCAGCTACTGTCCATGAATCACTCCAGGACCTCCCATTCCCCTCCACAGAGAGTCTGCACCTTCTGCAGCTTTTGATCATACCAAGATTTTGGTATGTGACTCAAGGAAGAAGGAGAGTTAGGCTAACCCCACACTAACATCCAAATACCATGCACATCTTGCAGCATATATCTTCCACACTCGATGGAATGAGTGAAATCAGATATTCCTGTGTTTAGATTATTTCAAGCAAAAGCATCTCTTGAGAAGATTTAGCCCTTTTCCACTCTCTAATATCAAGCACACAGTGATCATGACAGCAATCTTGATCTGAATGCTTTTAGCAGCTGTTTCCACAAAACAGTCTCGGAAATGGAAAAGCATCTTTTAAACTGATTGTTTGTTTCAACAAGTTTTTTGAGGGACAATCTTCATCACAAGTCAGTGCTTCAGTGAACTTAACTGAAGATTGGCATGAAGCATAAAAGATAAATACATGGAAATACTCCCGCTGGTCATTAAATTCAATTAAGTTGTTATGGTTTAAACTTAATTGGACCTTTGGGGTTTTGCACACAACTGTACAAGAGGTATGAAAAATTAAAGGTATAGGAGATCACCAACTGCAGGTGTGTACTCCACTTCTGTGCATGCCATTATACAGCATTTTTTAGGAGAAATACATGACACGAAATTACTGCAGACACACTGTTTACTGCCCAATGCACACTTGATTCATATTTTCTGGAGAGTTAGTAAAGAATAATAATATGTATAAATGGATTATAATGGGCTCAAGAGATCATAGATGGCTTTAGAAATCTTTCAAAGTGCTGCCTACAACTCCTACAGACAGGAAGGAATTATCTGCTTTATTTATTTTTTTAGTAACCATCTATTTATCCAGGATTGTATCAGACTGTTGCTGTAATGTCTAGCCATTTTCCAGGGAAATTATGTGTGAGCATGCCATTTTTTTTAACCTCTGAACATTTCTGAGCTTTTCATCATCTTACAACCAAAAGCGCATTTAGTCTAAGGATGCCTGAAAGGACTATCAAGGGAAAGCTACTCCGAATAATTGGGTTCTTGCATTGAGTGTTTAGAGTGGCACATGTGCTGGTCATTCTTATTTTGTCTGGCAGCAAGTTCCATAGTCTTAGTCCAGCTCCTGTGAACATTTTGTTTCCTGTGGTTACGAGACTTTTCCTACGTTGTTGACAGCTTCATTTTTTCAGAGAAGCAAAGCTGTAGCATGAGGTCATCTTGGTTCATCTGCTATCCCACCAAAAAGAAAGACTGGGAAGAGCTAGTGTACTACAGAAAGAATTGGTGTAGGTTAGAGCATACTTAGACATATAATGTGCGGCTTATTATAATATATAAAAAATGTGTTTACTCATCTCTCAGGAGAAAAATTATAACGTATGGATTTATAACTATAGAATTAATACCGACTATATTATGTGATTATTCTTTCTAGTTTTATACAACATAACAGGGAGCAACATCAAATTCCATTCAGATGAAAAGTCATACAACGAATATACTAAAATGCATTTCTCATCTTTATTCTAAAGAGTGGTGTCATGTATCTTAAAATAACTCGCTCAGGATTTTTTTTTCCTAAGATTCGTTATCCTTTAATTTTGTTTATGCAAGACCTGCCTTGTATGGACACAGTATCATCCACGTTTCCTACTAAAGCTCTTAGTCACCATAAAGATTGGAGAAAATGTCATTACTACTGCCACTGTTGTTACTATTATTATTGTCACTGGCAGTGGAGGAGAGTTTCCCACAAACAGATGCTCCTTCCTTTCTTCCGCTGTGCTCATGAGCCTTTCTACCTTGACTGAAACACAAAAATGGGGGAAGACAAAGGTGCAAGGCACAGGAAAGAATTCCAAAATTCTTAGGCAGAGACAAGTTCCTAAACTCACGGTATCATTGAGAACTTTACCTGCAATGGGCCAGGATTTCACCCTGTCAGTTTCCCCAGTCATCTGCAGGGTCTGTTTTAACACAGGTCATGCCAACTTCCATCTCAACATCTACAGTTTAACAGAGCATTTAAGGCACCATCATCTGTGTTAGGAGTTAAGGGGAGGGTTGAGCCCACTCCCATGAATGGATTCACTGGCTCCTCTTTCCCATAATCAGAGTATCATAGAATATTCTGAGTTGGAATGGACCCACGAGGATCATTGACTCCAACTCCTGGCTCTGCAAAGGCTGGAGATGGAAGCTGTGTAGGGGGAGGGACGTTCTTATCCCATGGCACGAGTTGTTCCCAGAGGCCCAGCTGAGCTTCCCGACTTCAAGCTGAGCAGTCAAAATGAGTGTGGATGGGATGAGGCTGCACTATTCATAGTGTCGTACCAGGCTGCACGGTGCCCTCTCGGCTATCATTTCAATCAAAACAAAGTCTTACCAAATGTATAACTGCCTTGAGTATTTAAGCTGGTAACCTTTTTCTAACATTGCTGTTTATAATTAGATTTCACAGAAAACCAGACTGGTGGGTTTCTTCTAGCCTGACATTTTTATCATGTGAAATATGTTGGATCAGGTAATCAAAAGGTCTTAAGGTCAGGTAGCATGACTGAATTGCTGTTAGTAATTAAATGTGCGATAAATAACAGTACCTGCTGTAGCTAGAAAAGACCATGTAGGTAGCTTCGTGTTCTGTTTTATAAATCATATTAAAAAAAGTGTAGGGCTTGTTTTATATTAAACATGGTGCTTATATGTGCCAAAGATTTATTAGTCCAGTCTGTCTTATGGTGAGTGGCTGCAGTCCAGATTCATGTGGTAGAATAATAAAAAATTTTAAATGGCTGTAGAAGTTGATGGACCAAAATGGAGTTAGTTACTCCATTGGCTGCCTGTGATGTCATAGCCATGGCTGCAGCCTCATATATGTTTCGGAGAGGTTTATTCCCCTTAATTTCCACCTATATCATAATAACAATCAGACATTCAAAAGCAGACTGTTCCTGAGAAATCACCGAACTTCCCTGCTGACTGGAGTCTCTCAGCCACATCTACTTTGCCCTGAACCTGGGGTCTGCAACTGTGCCCCTGAATTTCTCTGTGCCTCAAGGCTGGTCAGCCTTTGCCTCCACACTTTGCTGGAAAGGGACAGCTGTATTTAGGGTTAGGGTTTGGGCAGACTATGGAAGAACTCTCTGTTCCAAGCACTTACCACGAGACCCTGCAAACACTTAAACACATATATAATTTCCCTTTTGCAAGTAGCCTCACTCACTTCAATGTCACCATTATGTGAACAAAGTTATAACCCTTCTTAAAATTTTCAGGAGACTTACTACCTATATTTTCAGAGGCCAAGAATGCTGACGGCTCTTAAAGAAAATAAAATGAAATAGAGACATGCATGATTTGGACTATGTTCAGAATTTTCTCTAATTGCTTTAATCAAATTCCCACTAGGCATTGAAATTAAATTGTCTACGTTAGCTGAATTCCACTGGTCATTACTGGCTGGCAGTGGTTGATGTATCAGATTTTCTATTCCTTGTTTTTCTTATGCATGGATGTGTTATATATAAGCATTACTGGGGTGTCTGGCAGTCTCCCAAAGAAACTGTCTTAACTTCATGGCAGGATTTTGTAAAAATACACTATTTAGTGTTTCAAAATGGCTACAAATTAAAATTTTGGTCTGCCTTTTTAAGTCTTTCTATCATGCAATCTGTTGCATGAATTTTGAATGGTACCTTGTACTTCTATCTGCCTGCCATGAGTAGGCAGATAAGAGTACTTGTGTTCTACTCCATAAAGTACCTCAAGTTGAGAGATTTCCTTATAAATTCAAAATTGGAGAACCTGGTCTGCACTAGGCAAAATACTATACTGAAGGATACAACAAGTTTCTAGTGCTAAAAACCCTAGCTACCAAAAAAAAAAAAAAATTTGGATTAGCATTTAGATGAAAAAAACCAAAAACCCCCAAGGGCAAGAGTTGCTCAGGTTCATGTTTTGCTTGGTTTTTTTTAAAAAACTACTTTATTTTATTGATATGACTTCCAATTAGCATCACTTGTTATAAACAATACTTTACATGTTCTTTTTAATAACCTATTTCTTAAAAACATCTGAAATGATTTTGTGGGGTTGTTTTTCCAGTCAAAATTGTTTCCAACTACAGTAACTACAAAATAATTTGATTCCTGTGCCCAAATAGTAAAGGTCTCTTGTGTCAATACCACATCTCCGCATCCCTGAGGAGCAGATGCTTTGTCTAAATTGAATTATAAATAATACTCTGGTGAAGGAAGTAACAGTCTAGTAGCACTTTACCCTTAATGCCATAGTCGTGTTTATTAGTTTTGGCTGTTTGATAAATAGAGAGAGGTTTTAATTTAACATAATAGTCCTTCGCCTAGATAGAGAGCCATTACTGCTACAGCTAAGTAATATCCCTTCCCATGGGAGACCCTGTCAAAAAGGAAACAATATCAATTTAATTATTTTGTTTTCTGAACACGCTGCAGCCTTGGGTATTGACTTCATGTTTTTCTTCAGTAAATGCAGCACATATTATGGCACCAAATTTAATGAACCTTTACTCTTATTTTTTAAACTGAGAACTGAAAGATTCTTTATTAAACAGACATGTAAAGAATTGTATTAGCTTTCTTCTATGCAGCCACAATTCTTCTTCCAGCTCTGCAATTTTGTTGTAATTTTAGAGCCATACTGTAGCAAAACTCCAGGGATTTTACATACAGGGGTGTTTAATGCTCCAAATGTCTTTAGCTGTGCATTACTAATCACAAAGGATTTGGTTTAAAAACTGTTCTTTTAAGCAGTAAGATATTTTCAGAAGTTACCAAATAAAACTGAAAAAAAAACCACTCTCCAAAATATATTTGAGAGGCCTAATTATCACGCATGAGCTCCTATTAGAAGGCTAGCAACAGCAGTAGAAAATTACTCTTGGATTATTGCTTCCTGTGCAAGGGAGCGTTACTCAAAGCATAATGGAGACAAATCCAGTGCTCGGCGAGTGCTGAAATGTTTGTGACTGGAGAAGGCCAGGCGTTGGAGCTGACCCCACAGTCATTCAAAAACCTCAGAGGGACCATGTGGTGGCT
Source organism: Orthonyx spaldingii (assembly GCA_013397795.1). NCBI lineage: Eukaryota > Metazoa > Chordata > Aves > Passeriformes > Orthonychidae > Orthonyx > Orthonyx spaldingii. The sequence continues at coordinate 1,506,467 of VZTJ01003395.1, forward strand.
GTGCTGAGCGTGTTTTCTGACAGCACTGCAGACGCACACTACGGGGCTGGTATGCCAAGTATCTACAAGATTAATCTCTATTTACGTTCACTGGGATTTCACATTGCGTTGATAAGAGGACAAATGACAGCCTGTGATGATATGGTAATCTCTCTGATATAAGCACTTACAGTTTGGAAACAGTTTGTGTTTTAAGAGGTAGCTGTATCTACAGTTATGGCTGCCAAAGAATTCTTTTTATCTGTTTTCAGTTGCTCACGAGTTTTTTTTCAAAATGGATATTTTAGCCTGATATGTTCCATGCCAGTTATTTTGCTTAGACTCAGATGTTCAGGATAGATTGGCAAAATTCTTGAGACATATCTAGTCCAGAGTTATCTTTATTCTCTATCCCAACTCCTTTTTGAAAAACTCTAATGCTCTTATGCTGTGAAGAAGAAATTGAATTTATAGACCAAGCCGCATGGTGCACTCTTAGGTTTCTGCCTGACAATCCACCTGAATTGAATACATCAGTTCAGGCTTAAGACACATTCAGCAGAGCTTCTTAGATACTAGCTAGGAGCAATTTTTCACACACAATTTGCTAAGAGCAAGCTGCAGCTGCTAGTAACCACCAGTATGCGAAAAATACAGGAATGGACCTGGGTTAGACTGCACAACTTTCTACTAAAAAGACCAGTAGAAGGTTCTACTCACTCTCATCTCATAACAGGGCATCAAACTGGGTGTAGGAGATGACCTTGAGTGGTAACCCAGCCCTTTCCAGTACAATTATGCTTTCAGTACTATGAAAGAAGCTCTCATAAAAAGATCTAACCAGCATTTTTATCCTTAGTCTTACTTGTCTACAGTTCTACAAGCCCAGAAAATTATTACTTTCCAGTTAGAAACCCAGGGGAAAGAATGTGGGATGGGGCACTCAACTAAAGCAAAAAGATCAGACATTTCACAGAAGGCAGACTTTCAGTGGAAATTTCATTTGGTCAAGAAAGTCAATTTTCTCTCACACAGCCAACTATAAAGGAAGCAATTCCAACCAACTCTACTTACTCCCCTTTGCTAGAAACAGATACATAGCAATTGCTCCATTTTATTAAAGAAGAAGCTGAAAGGCTGCATAGGAGAAAATGTCAGGAATCTAAGCTGAACCCATCTTTCTAATATGACCAGTGACTGCCATGCTTCTTTTAAGCATCTGTTCTCCTTGTGAGCTGGAAATACAATCTTCTCCATATCCTTCTCCCAGGAAACGAGAGACAAGACAGAGGGAAATGGCCTCAAGATGCTGCCAGGGGAAGTTCAGGTTGGACATCAGGAAGAATTTCTTCATGGAAAAGGTTGTTAGGTATTGGAACAGGCCACCCAGGGAGCTGGTGGAGTCACCATCCCTGGAAGCATTCAAGAAACAACTGGATGTGGCACTCAGTGCCTTGGTTTAGTTGACATAGTGGTGTTGGGTCAAAGGTTGGACTCGATGACCTTGGAGGGCTTTTCCAACCTTATGATTCTATATAAATCTATATAGGCTCTGTGATTCTATAGAGATCATTGTTCTGCTCCAGTTCCGGAATGCAAATCAGAATTTCCAGTCCCTAACCATTATTTGGCTGCCAAAAAGGGTCCACATTTTTGGAACTACAACCTCTCCTCTGCAGTACTTTATAGAACATCACATTTACTATGAAGACCAAAAGCAAAAAAATCTACAAAACAGAAAGGAATTCAGCTAATTCTCAGAGAGTTGGTGATTTTTTGCTTATTATGCAAACATTACTAAATGTTATTATTTGGTTATTCCTAAAAGCTAGGAACTCAGTTCTAAAAAATATTTATCAAAAGAGGTGCTTCACTTGCAAAATCCAAACTTCAAAGCTTAAAAAAAAAAAATCTACAAATAACCCTCTTGTGCATCCACTGGGGAAGATTCTGCAAAAATAAAATCTACCTCAGCAAACTCTAGAGGATAAAAAAGTAGACATAAAGTCATCTAACCTTGTAATTTGGTTCACTAGATAGAGAGCATTAGGGAGGCAGGCAGGGTAGAAGAATTGCTCTCCAGTGGAGTATCTTTCCCTTACTGACTGACTTAGGCTGACTTCTCTCGGAGATACAATGGATCCCACCAGACCTGTCACTGGGAAAACGAATTGGAAACATCAATCCAGATATACAGTACAAGCCATCATGTATTTCACAAAATCCACTTGAGTTGCACTCAAACTGTTCTAAACCCTTCTACAGCACTCAGGTACTTTTAATATGATTTTTGGAAAGTCTATAAAATAAAGGGTAAATGACAGACTGACAGATACGATCAGCTATGTGCATCAATCAGTCCAGTGACTCGGTATTTTGAGCTATTAGCCAAAGCCTGCACCAAACCCTAGAGACAACTGCTTGAAAAACATTATCACAAAGGACAAGGAAACACCAGCCTCATTGTTTTTAAGTAAAATGGGTCATTTTGGAGACTATAATGAAAAAAAGTAGTCCCAGATGGTTTTGAAATGTCATCACATTGCTCAGTTTAAATGCTCTGAAGGGGATAATGCCAGTCTGGTAATCCTTTCTCCCATAACCAAATAACCTTCATTTGAAATTACCTAGGAGCTTTGCTTATACTGAAATGTTTAGACAAGTAAAGGACGAATCTCATGACCCATTCTTCATGCATGCAACCCACTAACTTGGGTGGCCTGCCCCAATAATACCATCAGTTTCCCTTCCAATTAATTCAGCGCCTTTGAAGACCAGATAATGAAGAGCACGGATCGCTGTAGTGTTACTGGAAAGATTACTGGGACAAGACTTGGCTCTCAGAGTACCTTCTTGTTTCATAGAGAGGCCCTTCCCCTGCAGCTGGTTTCTCATCTTACTGATTACCTGCTACATGAGAAATTTCAGTCTGGCCTCAGGGCTGGACCCAGCCCAGAGGCTTCTGTCGAGTTTGTTATAATTTATTTATTGTAACTCAGAATCCGATTAAACCAAGCCTCTCTCTGGCTTGCTGCACTGGCAGCATTTGGACCTGTTGGTCAGTGAGAGCTGGACCACCTTCAACACCTTATGAAACTTTCAGCTTGAAAGTTAACATGAGGCAGGACCCGCTTCTCAAAGATGTGAGTATATGCTTAAGTCCTAATGTAATGAATGGGACTTAATACCTGCTAAAAGTTAAGCATGTGCTTATGGGTTTTTTTTATATAGGGTAGAACTCCCCTGCGCCTACAGAAATGGAAGTGCTCAAATGTTTTGGAGCCGTCGAGCTTTATTTCTGAAAGAAAGGGGGTTTTGTGACTTTTAAAACATTTTTGACACCTTTTCTGAGAAAAAATATATTTTCAATAAAAGAATTTTCACTGCGATGTGTCAGGTTGAGGAGTCTTTCAAGGCTTAATAATTTACTTATTTTATTAATAGAACTGTAAAAAATGCAAGTCAAACCAGATTTTTCTTCTAGCCCGGGTTTCAGGGGCTAAAACAAAACTGCTTTCGAGCACTTCCTAAAGATCCTGTTCATCTCTGTTATACTGGCACATCATCACTAGGTTCATCCAGAATTCACTTGTGTTTTTCACTAGTCCATAATATGGGATTTATTCCATAACTTATCCTAATCAATGTAGTACAAAGATGAGAGCACTGGCAGAATGATTCTGTTACTACTCTGCTCCTTATTCTGCCTCAACACATATAGTTCAAATACGAACAAAGAAAAAGACATTTAAGCTTTTTTTCAGCTTAAAATTTCAGGTTGGAAATTATGAACAACAATTTGGGATATCAATGGTAGAAAGAAACTGATACAAACTAGAAGCTCACCTCATCATTGTTAGTTCTAGTGACAATAAATATAGCTTCATGTAACTTTCACATTCCTCCTATGAAAGGGAAAATCAAGTGATGTAATTAATGCTATTTAAAGATTGTCTTCCAGATGTTGTCTCTTTCTGTAGAAGAAAGAACCAACACATTTCTTTTGCCAGTTCAGACTTCATCTATAGAACAAGAGAACAGGCTTTCCTTTAGACAGCATGCAAGAGTAGGAAAAAAGATCCCCAGAGCAGTGGGGAGAAACAGAACTGGAATATTACATTGCAGTAATAAAACCAGCTAGGAGATTAGAGGTAGAGCTTTATAAAATACAAGAGCCAAAAAACAGCTTCCTGAGTCTCCTAAAGGAAATATCAGTATGTTGGCCAGTCTACTTTTCATTATCACTTCATGGTTTAGAAGTTGTTGTTTTCGCCCCATGACCCTTCTCCTTCCGCCTTTTACATGAAGTCTTCGGGTCCAAAATCTGTTAATGCATTTATCACACATTTTAGGGACATATTCAAACAGCAACAACTTGTATGAGTACTTTAAATTATCCTGACTAATGCCAGCACAATTTAAGATGCTTCTGGCCAGAGCCATTAATGATGTTACACACCATTAGTGGTGGAATTCGCCCGCACAATTTGCTCCAAAGAAGCATGGAATACACATAAAAATGGATGCCCTGCAGTTTTGGTTTTCAGAGGCAAGCCTGCTGTAGGGTTGCAGTAAGCTCACTACTTCCACAGCATTAACAAAAATAGCACACATCTGAAAGAGAAGTCAAAGTAGTCAAACCCAAAAAACTGATTGAACACACAAACCTTTGCATTATGGCTTCTTCCAGGTACATGACACACACAGACAAAACTCAGTGATGATGTAGGAATTAAGCTGCATTCAAATACAACAATTCCTTTAGGTTTCTGATTCCCCTCCCAACTCTGTACACCAAGTGCCTGTTAACTTATACATTTTTAATTATGTAATGTTACAGCTAGAGGATTTAACTCAAAAAACTTGTCAGTCATCAGCTACCTCAACCACAGTAATACATCTACAAAAACATTCATTATTTTCAGAAAGACAACAGACAGCCACTAGAAGAAAAATTTGACAATCTGGTCCTGTTGAGTGTACTGCCAGCACTTAATAAATAAATTAAATAATACTAGTAAAGAAGGAGTAGCATCAAATAAAGTACAAATTCTCCAACATGTAATGTACTATTACAGCAACTAAATATTGAATGTAAAGAACTGATTAAATGCTGTTTGCTGTATGTAAAATTATTAACATAAGGTGAACAATAATTTATTTTTAAACATACAGAAACAAAGGTTTTCTGTGTAATTACTCGTCTGCAGTGCTGACAGGACAGTGTCCCTTCAGAACACCAACACCTGGCACCACAGCCAAGATCACGCTGCAGGAACCGCAGTTTTCAGTGCTGCCATCCCAGAGTGATGGCTACAGCCTGCAAGCACTAAAACATTTCAGGATAGGCAATAAACACCCTTCGAGTCTTTTAAAGACACTCCTCCACATCTATCATGCACAGTGCTCTGGACTGTCAACATGTCATCTCCTATGCTGCAGCAAGCGGAGCACAGAGCAGCTTTCACTTAGGATGATTTTCAGCTGTCACGCATGAAGAGCAGGCGTGTGTTAGGGCTTGGGAAAACTACACAGGCCAGGGCTCCCCACTCTGAGGATATCTCCAGAATTATCACAAACAGAGGAGACAGCAAGGGAAAGTCTAGGAAAAAAAATGAATGAAGAGTAGTAAATTACAGATCCAGACAGCATTACTTTGAAAGCTCTTCAAATACTTGCAATGTGAAATTGCTGAACTGTAGAATGCAACCTGATGCTTAAATTGGTCTCTTAAGTAAATTTCATAGCAAATGATCCACCTATAAACAAATAATGGAAGATATGCCTGTAGACTGTCATCTGGCAGTTCTAGAAAATCACCCACCTCCCACTCCATATTATCCTGTCCTTTCATTTGAATACCTGTCAAAAACAGGGAAACAACAATCACCCAGCAACTTCTAGATTTTCACAATAATGGAGCAAGGTTTTATTGTTTATGGTTAAAATGTTCATAGTAAAAACAAATATTGATTTGCCGGTGGTAAAACTCAACTGCGTACTGTGCCATTCTTGATTTTACCTTTTATTAAGTAAATTGCCAATCAGTCCTTTGTTTTCCTTTTCCTGTAATGCTGCAGACCTTACTGAAGAACATTCCATTATTAAAGTGCTAAAGAGATTTGCTTGTGTAAAGACGGAGCAGAGGTCTAGGGGATTTGGACTGTAACATGATAATGTTAGAAAGTTGTCAAGCTGTCAAAATGTAAAGCACTCCAAATACTAAAGCGTGAGGGTTTGGGTATTTGTTTCCACTGATATCAAGAAGAGTTACATGGCCTAAATTCTCTTACTTCCCCTCATAGATGCTCGCCTCACCGTTCATCAGAAACCGGAGATGACTCGGCGAGAGATTTGGAACCCCAACTCAAAGCAGCGATTTCACTGACCGCAACAAAGGCATTCGTGCATGAAAGTGCTCATCAGTGGGAATGTCTGGTTCAATGTGATCCCAAAAACACTTTGGTTAGGGAAATACAAAAGCATTACTGTTCTCATCTTGCAGTGCAAGAGAACACTGGAGCAGAGAAGATGACTTTCCTCAAGTATAAAGGGAATGCAAAGCAAAAGTGCTGTTGTATGTTAACAGTTTTACACTATCCTGTTCACCAATTCCTCTGGCACCTTTCACTTGTATGAATTAGAAAATAAATAAATGGAAATGAGAAAACAAACCAGAGCCCTTGGGCTAAATTTTCCAAATTTGGCCCAAAGTGGGTTATTAACTTGGGAAAAATACTGAAGAGTGTGGAAAAATCTATTCTTGTGACAAAAATTTCTCAAGAATATAAACTGGCAAAGCATTAAGACACACTGGTGATATGACTGCAGTAATGATGGAAACAACATGTGGAGAGACCATTGTCATACCAATGTGAGGAATGTAATCAGATTGGTGTCTTGTGATCCTTTTGGATGCTACCTCACAGTTCAACACAACACAGATGCTTCAGTTGTTAAAACACTTACCATCTCATAATATACACAATGCCAAGGCATATTTTGCTAAAGTCAGGGGGGGTTTGCCACTTACTTCAGTAGTAAGTTCGGGCCCTAACTGAAAGTGCAGCTGAATCAATGCATAGATGGGGCCCCGCCCTGAAGAAGTAAATGAAAGTAACTTTTAATTATTTCAGTGGGACTTGGACCAGGACTTTCAATCACAGAACTGGGAGAATAGCCAGAAGACATCTACACAAACTGCAGTTCACCCATTATATTAACTGTGTGCATTCTCCCCTGTATGCACCTCTGTGAACACTCACACACACAAAGCACAAGCGCTGTTCCAGGGACAGTATGTGATGCACATGGGCCGTGCACGTTCAGCACAACTGCTTCCTCAGCAGCTTCACTCTCCTTTTATGTTTTCAAACACAATGACAAAGAATTTGCACATGTGCCCAGGCCACTCTTCATGTACATATATGGCTCCTTGCCTTCCATCTGCTCTTACATCTTATGCTGACAGATGAACAGCGCACAGATCATAAATGGAAGTAACACTGTTTAAAACTAATAAAGCCAAAAGGACAGTACCCAAAATAAATGCCTGAATACAAAAGTACGTTTTTCCCTTCATGTGTAACTCATATAACAATAACAAATCAACAGCAACAATAGTGAGGATCTCCTCCAACGTAGGCAAAGCGATATCTAAAGCTGCGGCGAAAATCCTAGGATTTACTTTTGACAGATCAGATCTTCAGCTGCTGCTAATTGCTTCAATTGCTAGAACTCTGCAATTCGAAGTCTGGCCCAAACTTTATACAATTGCAGGAAGGAGTGTTAAAGACAAGCTTGGCTCTATCACAATGCTGCCATTAAACTACCTGCAAGAGGTTTTGGTAGCAAATACCAAGGGCCAAAGCTTTTTTAGTTCTAGTCCAGCCCAGGGAAAAAGAAACTTGTTTCCAATTAAATAAAATTAATCTGTGGCAGCCAGAGATCTTCAAACTCAATTCCAACAGAAACATCACTAAGTACTGTAGCGTACATGTCTGCATTTTGGAAAAAAGTAAGTCTTTGAAAATATCTGGGCAGACTAGATTCAATATGCAATCAAAAACCTATAGTTCTCATTGCAAAAGTTCTCAACAGCAGCATGTTCCACAGATCAATTTAAATAGTATTATAGGGAAAATTGCAGGGTTTGAATGTTCCTGTGTTTCTTACAGCCCTGGGATGAAAACTGCTTGTAAGATTTTTTCCCCTAGAGAGCCTAAAAAGTTTGCTCACTACCTGAGTGATTTAGTTGAAGATTTAATTTGTATCTGTGTCATTAGGTCAGTGTAAGAGTAATTTGAAAGAAATAAATACCATAGACTCATATAATCACAGATAATATATACAGGTTTGTGCTGGAAGAGGCTTTAAAGATCCTCTAATTCCAACTCCCCTGCCATGGGCAGGGACACCTTCCACTCAGATGGGCTCAGAGCCCTGGCCAGCCTGGCCCTGAACACTTCCAGCGATCCACAACTTCTTTGGGCAACCACCCTCACAGTAAAGAATTTCTTCCTAATATCTAATGCCCACACATCGATTCCATACTGTGTTATGGGATGAGTGCAGCCTGGATAAGGATATACTGTAAATTGTTCCATAATGACTCATGGATTAGCAGGGCTTGCTTTAAAAATAACGTTCCCGAGTGGTAAAGTAAAGCTGCCTCTAACTTAAGCTTACCTGGAAAAGAAAGAAAAAGGAGCATTGAGCTGCTTACCTGGCTTGCACTGGGGTATTTTTAAGCTCTTCTTCATCATCTTGTAACACTGGATAGTTACGTTAGCATAGTGGTGTAAGCCAATTGAATAGAAAATGTGGCTAAAATGTCTTTAAAGTGTAGTGACTAATGGTCAGTAAAATCCTGACAATGGAAGAATCATCGCTCCTTATGTTTTCAAGACACTTTGAGAATTATTTGGTTAGACAGTCATAGGAGTTAAGGCAAGAAACTTTTTACATGCTGACTCCTAAAGGACATTCTCAAGTATAGTGAAAAATTAAAAGGAAAAATACTTCAAGATCCATAAAAATTGCAGCTATCACCTCAGATTTCCAAGTAATGTCTTCAATTTTCAGTGTGAGGAGGATCAGACCTAAAGGAAGAAAGAACACAGAATGACTTTTTTTTTATACAACGCTCAGGTAGCATCCTTTAAATACACACTTTAATCCAAGAAAAAAATGTTCTTTACATTTTATGTCATCTTCTAAGCTTCAGTAGATTTAGATAATAATAGAAATTACCTCTTCAAGAGAAAAACATTAAGAAAAAATCAGCAAACCATCATCTGGATTTTCAGCTTTGCTAACTCCACATCCCCAGTGCATGGATGAGGATCATGGTCTTGTGGCTACCTTGTCCTGCCACTGATATGAAAAAAGTTTAAAAATGCACAATTCTAAAACAGTTTGTAGAAAGCAAGTAAAAGAGATCATGAAAGGTTATAAACTTTTGGATACTGCTGAGGACACTTCTGTTTCCTTAAGCAAGAAGGCAAAGGGAACATCTCTGAATATTTCAAGCCAGATAAATGGGGTTTTGTCTGTACGGTGCCCAACACCTGAGAAAGAAATCCAACACAGGAAACTATCTCCTGGGTTAAATCCAGTTCCCCACCATGCCAGCCACTACATCACATAACCCTTTCAAAACTGCATTAATTCCTTTCAATAAACTGAAGCACAGATATTTTGTCATCAAAACACGCTGTTTGAAAATACACTAACCCTTTTGCTTATTCATATGAGTGTAAGGTTTGAACTTTTCAATGGCAGCTCAGTGGACAATTTGATGACAAATATGAATCAAACAGTGCTCCGTATACCAGAGTGCATTGCATTAATTTAGTTTCAAGGTGGCAAGGCAATGAACTATAATGATTAAGCCTGCATTAAAAAATAATATTGAAAACTCCTAGACAGATGGAAATGCTCAAGAGCAATATTCTTAAAAAATAGCTGGGGACCAACTAGCATCAGAAAAGAGATCTGTGGAAATCCATTCAGTGGTTTAGATGCCTATTTTCAGCATAATTGTAGATGTTATCCAACACTTTGCTGAGATTAACCCACAAACTCACCTTCTTCACCTTCTTTTCATCCTACCTGTAGTACTTTCACTTACTTATTCCATCTAGTTCAGAAAAAAACACAGAGAAGTGCAATGAAATAGCAATATTGTGGAGGATTTCTTCAAGAAGGGGCTATACATATATTTTCCAGAGATTTTTGGCACTGGGATCCATTTCAGATTTCCTGCAGCAGTCTACTTCTTCAAAAACCTTTAATCATCTTCACTGTTGGCAAGACATCTGTTGCAAGTGTTGGAAAACCGAGAACGAAAAAGCTCATAACTCTACAGAAATCACTAATAGCAAGTGAGAAATAGAACCTGCACAGTATTACTTGTAATGTCAAAATGTGCTGATAATAAATGGAATCTGGCTAGAAACAGTTTGGAGTTGAAGCCCTGCAGTAAGCATCTCCAGAGCTACGCAAATCAGTTCTTACACGAATTTAGGAATCTACCTACACTGCAACCTCTGTCTGAACCCAAAAAAAGAAAAGGTCAAAAGTTACTTTTTAGTCATGTAGAGAACCCACTTTCCTTCTCCAAAACATACTCCTATTTTTCTGCCCTCTTACCACAGTTCCTTATTCTACATCTTCTCCAGTTCTCATAGAACCTGTTAATGTGCCACCCTGGTGCACTTCCTGCCCAATGAAGTTCAGTGTTCCCAGAAAATGCTACTCAAGATGGGTATTTTACAAAAGCAAAATCCCCAAATACGAGAATTTCAAGGTCAGCAACACCTAGGAACTTAAGTTCTTGCTCCTGCATCAGAAAATATGTGGCATGTACAGCCCCTGGAGGCTTGGAGAGGTGCTGAGACCATTTGAAAACAAAAAAATCATATTGAGGCCTGCTGAGGAAAGACTTTCTCAGTCCTTGAACATTTGATAAAACTGACATTAAAATTCAGATTGTAATCTTCATCCAATGGATCATATTTCAAGACCTTTGTGAGCAATTCTGCTCTGTTGGGAGTTTCCACATTGTGAGACTGTCCTCAGTCCTCTCACCACTGCTGGTCTTATGTTCCGTAACCATGAAAAACAATAGGTTTTGAAATTTTACCCAAGTTATGTTTGCAGCTAACATCTTACATTATTGAACAATTGTTAGTTAAATAGAACCATAATTCCTATTTTCTAATAAAAAAGAGCTTAAACTCCATGTAGCTCTTGACAAACTCAAATGCTACAGTTGACTCAAACAATGAGCCTCTTGAACTTTGGGAACTAAGTCAAAACTAGGAAATTTTCCAAGCACTATGTCTCCTATGTGGATAGCTGTCAAAAGAAGTAGTGGGTAAGGTCGTGTCTTATACTCTGCCCAGAAAAATGAGGAACAGTTTCCCATCCCCTTGGCGACAGCATGGATAGCATAAGGGAGAATATTCTTCTAAAGTCAGAAAAGTTAAAGAGAAAACTTCTCTTTCTATATATTATGTAAATCTGAAACTAAAAATCTAGATTTTTATTTTAACAAAATGCAGTGGAAAAAAAAAGGGTGGATCAAAAGTGCAGGACCTTCTGAGCAGCCTCAAAAAGGAATCTAAAGAAGCATATATTTCTTTGCTTAACAAACACCAAAAAAAAATTTACTTAGGTGGCACATTGGAATAGAAACATAAATCTGTATTTAGAATCTACATTTTGTAAAATACCCACAGGTATGTACTAATAAACACACACACTACAGATTGAGTAGACTGAAGTATTTCTCATGCAGATGATAGCCAGATTTATCTTTATATTTATAGCAGAGGAGTAAGAGAGGCAAATCTGAAAACATTTAGTTATTTGCAGCAACACATGCAGAAACAAATATGTATCAGCTGACTTGCACTGTGCAGTCCCCATTACGCCTGAGAGGATTTAGAAACCAAAAGCTGGGCAAGCAGTAATTTGCCTGCCATATGAAACTTTTAAATATTAGAAGACTGTTACATTGTTCCAGGTTAAACCCAAACCCCTCAACAATAAAACAGCACCTCTCTGGCACCTACAAGATGGCACAGCGGAAGGAACCAGGGCGTCCATTTGGATTTGGCCCTTCATGACCCACTGTGGTGAATATTAATTGCTTCAGATGTGAGAAAGATGGGAGGTATAGTTATTATAAGAATGAACAGTGAATAAAGAAATAGGGCTTTACTCACTCTCCTTTGTGGGTGGAGCCCGTTATGAAAGTTACAGGCTGTACCCATTGATAGGCAATGACTTGGTTCCCTCTTGGATCCAGAAAAAAAGTGTCTTTGCTTCAGCTGTTGACTGATTAAAACATTATGACCAAACACCTAATGGGATCCCACTGTAGACCAAGTCTCCAAATTCACTTTTGAGCGCCCCTCAACAGGTAAATCAACATTCAGTTGTGCCTCAGCCACAGCACACCAGAGCAATGCGTGCAACTGCTATAAAAGAGCCCTTCACAATCTCAAACAAGGCATTGCCAACCCTCTGCTAAACTTCATGGGATAATTTGAAACATATGCAAATAGATGAATGGCTTAAAATTCCTTTGGATTCTATTATAAAGACAGCATGCCATCAGTTGCAGTAACTGCTTTAACATGCAGAAAATGACAATAGATATGGTGCCTGAAGTAGAGCAGTGAGTAATCGTTTAGGGTTGGGGGAGCCTTTTGTTGTTTAAACTTGCTTCCCTCCTTCAATTTGCAGCCCCTAAGCCACCAGTGTTGGACTGGTGATCACAAAGGAGAGGCAGGTAGTAAGTTGATAGAAAATACCAGAAAAGGGAAGTGCTCTCACAGTGCCTTGATTCCCAAAGCAAATCAAGTATATAACTGATACTGCCTGTAAAGTCTAACTCAGTTATGCTGAACATTTCTGAGATACTGAACTGCATCTACTATCTACTCATTTGATGTAGTAATCTAATATCAAAAAACATTTTATAAGTAGAAATATTCCAAGACCTTGTTACTTTTATGAGTCTGAAGGCTAAATAAATAAAACTGACATATAAAAGCCCCAAATGTATGTCTTTACATTACATATGCCTCATTTCTAAATTTGGACTCAATTTATGAACACAAATTACAAATGTAAAAGGCGCTACTCAGAAATGGAAAGACAGATATATACACAGGCAGCTACAAACCCACAGCAAGCAGTCATCTAGATTTGGAAAAGGCAGTATAATTACAAGCAAAACAAATTTCATTCACAACAGAGCCCCATAGGTGATACCTGGAGTAGAGCAATAGTTGAGTGTTGGGGTATTTTAACATTGCATCATCTAACAAAGACCCACATTCTCTCTACACTATAATTTTACCCCTTCTACTATAACTAATGTAGCCACGCTCGGAATGAAACAGCTTTACCACGTTGACATTGTAAGGCAGGCTAAAGTGTTGGCAAAAGAAAAAAAAAAAAAATAAAAAGGAGACATAATGGTACATGTGGATTTGAAATCAGTAACATTTCATAACTTTTAACTTTTTTTAAAAATCAAAATACAGAGTTAATACATCATGCAGTACAGTACGTAACCCAAACAACAAAGATGTTATGCATTCATCTGAGAGTTGTTGATCTAAACAAAACTCAGTTAAATAAAAACTATTTCTCTCTACCAGCTGTCTATTAAAGAACGTGATAATGCAGCTCTGAAGCTAGACACCTCTTCCAAGTTCCAGGCTGATACTTAGTTATGAAATGGATGGAGATTTCCCTTTCCATATTGCATAAAGAAAAGCAATTTTTCACATAGACAAGTCACTCATCACTTTGCATTAGATGAAACAAAGGCAAACTCTATTTCTATTCTGAATGAACAGACAGAAATTTTTCTGCCACCAGAGAAGGAAAAAAGAACATCCATATTAATCTTCTGGAAATGAGTGAACCTGTTTTCTTCTGAGCCAAAGCAATGTCCTTTAAGACCATGTCTTTAGCAAGAACAGAACCCCAGTTTCAAGACAGCCCCAGCCTGGGCAGGCTATTGTTGAACTGGTACAGGACTCCTAAAAGCAAAATTTAGCTGCCTCTCCTTCATCCCTTGCTTCCCTCAGACCACAGGAAGGATTCAAGATATGGCAGAGCAACCCCTATGGCCAGCATTCAGGTTTCACAGGAAAACTTTCTTTTAAAAGAAAAGTGGGAAAGCGTGGGTAAATAACGTGAAAATATCTTCATGATCGGTTTTACATTTGTAGGTGGTGTATTTTGTTTCATCTAGGCCAAAACACCAGACTAAATAAATATTGAATGCAACCATTTAAAAAGCAACCCTTGGGCTAGTGCATCCAAAAGAGGAAGAATTTTCCTGTACCTGCTTGTGCAATTGAAAATATTAGAGGTCCATGGCCTGTGTTTCATATGCAAATGTTATGCTAAACATGTCAACATTTGTTTTAGTCCAAATTTCACAATGTTTTCACCAGCACTTCTAGCACAGGGATAAAATTTTCCCTCCTCCATTTTTATAAAGAACAAAGGGAAAGGGAAAAAAAGAGATTACTGAAAGGCAGTCTCCCCAACAGACAAGACTGACTTTATGAGTGATTTTATAATGGTGGTTACAAACAAAAGTGATCTTAGCAGTAGCTTACCAAAAAAACTTGCATTTTTTTCTTGTGTAAAGATGCTCAGTGGACTGGCTTTTTCTGGCTTTGTCTCCACATACACAAGACTGCAGTATTCGCACACTCAGTATGAGCGCATTATCCTGAGGTAGGTATGTGCTTGGCCAGAAACAGTAAAACAGTTTGTGACTAGCTGGAATCAGGAAACACTTTTGAGGCTTGGCCATATCTGCAAAAACAATTTTTTCAGACAAAAGGCTGTAATTAGAAAAGAGATATTCTGAAGGGATTTCCAAAGAGCATTAATTTAGGTCAGCATTAATCCAGTCTCAAATGGGATTCAGCCTTTTTTCCTGCATCTTTCCACTGAAATGCTCATTTTAGCAAAGCTTTGAGAAACAAATAAGATGGCATAAATAATCTTTGCAACTTGCAGAATGAGATTTAGAAAGAGTTGCTGTGAATATGCTGCAAACCCATGTTCTCTTTCCTTTTTTCTTCTGTATTTCTCACAGACAGATGTCTCATAGACATTGAAGGTCACAGAAGGGAAGAATACAGTGCAAATCTCTGTGAGAAAAAAAAAGCCAACATTGAAGTTCTGACAGAACATTTTCTTAGTATGGAGTCCTGCTTTTCCAAGATAGCTGAAAAGTAAAACATACAAGCATCAAAAACCAGCAAAAGGGTCAGTGATGTTTACGTACTCCCCCTGCATGCACCTGGAAGAGGTAGCACACCAGTATTACTGTGTGCTTAACATCTAAGCCTGACTTCAAAGTATTCCATGAAATTCACAATAACTTCTTGTTTTACTTATTTAGAAAAAAAGGGCAAAACACAGAGACAAAGAACTCAACCCACCCAATTTACACTTTACTTACATTATCCCTAATCTACAAGCTGAGCAATCGGGCTTCCTCAGTGGCTTGAAATAAAATTTCAATTCTTCCCTCCCAAAAAAAGCACACTGCACTCCCATATGGAAGCACCTAACTCCTCAGCATTAACTGTCAGATGTTTCCAAATACTTCAGGGTGTAACACAAGTATCTCTCATCAACAAAGGTGAGATTCTTTTTTCTTTTTCTAGAAAATCACCCTGCCTATGTTTTAAACATCTGCATATTAAAAGCTAACATTGAGACAGGTTTTAAAACTTTAATTTCAGTATCTGTTATGGCAAGAATTAAGCAGAAATATCTTTCTCTGTCACACTGTTTGGATCTGTAGAAGCCTCTCCTCCCTGGAAATGTCAGTGCCAGTAAAATCTAGCCTTTTCTTTTGGCCCCCCAAACCCCTGACTTTGCTCTAGCAAATTTTAAACGAAATTTCTAGAACATGCTCATGTGCTCTGGAAAGCTGCCATATTCAAGCAGCAGCAGCTGAAAGGTCATGAGGCTTAACATAGAAGTGTATCATAAAATCAAGTTTGAAGGGGCTTTGGAAAAAGAAATATAGAATGCAATTTATGAGGCTCGTCTCCACTCAAACTTCTGTGATATAGACCATGACAAGTTGCCAATTTGCCAGCATAAATAGGAAAACGGTTATAATTATGTTTCCCTGTGCTGCTGTTCTGGAAAGTTTTGACCATTTAGGATGTTCCAGAGCCGGTGGTTATCCAAGAAGCACAAGAGGAAGGCCACAGCAGGAAGGAATTGTGCATCACTAAGCACAAGGGTGCCAGTCCAAACGTGAGGTACCAGCAAATACACTGAGATGTTTGTAAGTGGAAAAGAAACTGCTGAGAGGCCTTAAAAAGGCTGACTTTACCACTGGGCTCCCAAGAGAGCCACATCCTATGGGAAAATGCAGAAATGTGACTCAACTACATGAGGACTTTCCAGAGAGATGGAGTCGGGATGATTGTATTAGTGAAGTGTCTCATAATTTTACCACAGACTGCACAGAAATGACGAGCAGAGTTTTGTTGTTGACTTCTGTGGATGACTACAGAATGAGCAAGATTTTTTAGGTGGTTTTTACAATTTTTTTTGTTTTTGAGTAAGAGTCTAAAGACATCTTTTATGCAGATGTATATGAAGGAAAATGTGATAGAATTAATCCACACCTACTGTCCCAGACAACTAGCTTTCTACATAGCATAGGTTTGTTCAAAAAGGTGAGTCAGAGTGGAAATGTAATTTAGTTCCTTAAAATTAAAAGCTAATAATGTCTCTTTATGTGCCATGCCACCTTCAACTTTCATCCACAGTAAATAAAAAATAAATAAATAAATAAATAAAAAAGCCCTGATTATATGGTTTGCTCCTGAAATTTGTGTCCAAAACTGTATTCATTTGGTGAACACCATCTTTGTGTTAGGTGGCAAATATAAACCAGTCTTCACCCATTTCCATATTTCTGGCTCATATATTATTTAACTGAGACTGGATACAACAACCATGAATAAATGAGGCAAACCAAAACCATATCTGTATATTCAAAATCATAATTAAACACATTTCCATTGATACTTCATTTTCTCACAGTGAGCAGCTTAACAGGAAAAAGACTGACAAAACTGTACCAGAGTAAGTTATTCGTTTGTCCATTTTTTTTCAGGAAAACTGTTCTGCTTAAGAAATATTAGAGACAAATTCTATGGGTCATTTAGGGATTGAAGAAAATTGACAGAGAGGGCTAGCAACATTCATTTTGGTCTCCAATGAGCAGCAATAGCAGAGAAACTGCCAAGGTTTCTTTCCTATGCCAGAAACACAAGCCAGGTCCTATTCATGGACTAGGAAAAGTTAAGTCAGTGCAGCAAAGCTGGCCAACTAGCTTACCTTGGGCAGAAGTTGTTTGGGCAGAAGTTCTAGACTGCAATTCTAGTTTATTTGGGTTGGTTTAAAATACTTTACCCACCCCATGAACCTCTGTGTAAAACCAGTTCTTCCTAAGGATGTTAAAATTGGTGGCATGGGCTTCAGATGGTGGAGCATGATTTCTAGCATTTTGCAGCAAAAAATTGGGTTTAGACCAGCAATTTCTCCTCCACCTCATCAAAACTACATCAAAATGATAAATCACCTACTGAAAATGCTATAGGTCATAATCCATACATTTAGCATTATTCAGTGTAAGAAGGCACCAAGGAAGCCTTGCTCTTCACCTACCGACATTTTTATTTAAGTGAAAAGCAAGAAAATGAATGGTTTCAATGTCAGGAGCTGACACTAGAGGAACCAGGGATTTGCAGAAATGTAGAGAGCCTAGTTGGGCCAAGAAAGAAGAAAAAACATCCTGATTTGAGGCCTCAGAAGTTATCATTACTTCAAATTGAGACAGAACAGTTGGACTCAATGATCTTTGGTGTTTCACAATTTAAATTACTCTAATTCGCTGTCTGCAAAGGGGACAATATGACAATCTGGAGCTGCAGTCCCAAAGCTTGTGCACTTTGTTGCCATTTCATCTCTCAGAAGTGAGGCGGGCAGCAGTGTGAAAGTCTTCCTCTGGTTCAGGCGCCCTCCAAGAAGAAAAACAGAGCAGCCTGAGATGGAGACAGTCATAAATCGTCCATCACCAGAGGGAACAAATGTCCTGCTCCTGCCAGCAGCCCCACTAGCTGCCAACAGCTATCACAGGAAGACTAGGAAACAGCTCAGAGATCACTGAGCCCGCATTCAGAAACGGAGGGATCTCTCTTGTGCAGCAAGAAGACAGCTGGAAGCAGACATCAAACACGGCAGCTGCACGTGGAGCACCTTGTCCAAGCCCATCCCCATCTCCTGGGACATGCAGACCTGCTGGCCCAGGGCTGCTGGCTGCACAAAAGCCTGTGTGGACCAGCCCAGCCACTAAGGACTCCACTCCCTACTGGATTTGGAGAGAGGAATTAGCAGTCCCGGGCCTCTACATAACCCTAAATACCACTGCTCACATGATGATGCCAGAGCACTGTCACTTCCCTCCACCCATGTGCATCTGAAATCACAATCTCACTTGCACAGGTTAGCATAAAGGAAAAGCTTTAACACCAACCCCACCATTACTAGGCTCCTCAAAAGGATACAAAACTAATCTTCTCAGGTCCAGGGTTTGGGACACACATTTCTACCCCACTGGAGTAAGAAGTATTTTCCAGAAATGTACTTTAAGCTCTTTTTTGTGCTGCTTTTCTATAAATTCTCATCTGATTTTGTTCCCCCTAAATCACTGACTTCACTCATCTTTTGCATAAATATTTGTTATTATGCATTTCAAGTAAAAATTATTTCAATTTATTGACCCACAAGAAAATCATTCCATAATTCAATCAGGGATAATAATTGTTCTTGAAGCTGTGAAATGCCTCAACTGCAATTTTCCGTGTAATGAACTATAAACTTTTATATTCAATAATAATGAAGTGTACATTCACCGAGGCATACATTTCTAACCACACAGTTTTGAGAGGAATGACATTTTTAAAAGCAGTTACACTCCACACTAATTAATTTTGAGAACATAAACACTCTCCAAAGTTGCAAAATTAGGCAATTATACAATAATATGTTATAATCATAACAGTT
This sequence comes from Orthonyx spaldingii, assembly GCA_013397795.1. NCBI lineage: Eukaryota > Metazoa > Chordata > Aves > Passeriformes > Orthonychidae > Orthonyx > Orthonyx spaldingii. The sequence goes on from VZTJ01003395.1 coordinate 1,525,592, forward strand.
TTTCAGCTCAGAAGGGTTTTTTTTACTCATTTTCTCACCATTGCTAGGCTCTTGGCGCATATGGATGAGTACTACAAAGCCAATCAGCAATACCAAATGTATGCTTTGCATTTTAGCTTAGACTTCTGGTGTTTGCAGAACAGTGTGTGTCTAACTGCTGTTCCCACAGCTGTAAAGCTTTAAGACTTAAGAATGCACTGAACCAGAGTCTGTCCTCACATAATTGGAGTGGAGCAAAGTTTTGTTTGGTAGTGTTCATTTAAAGCACAAAGCCCCATCTGACGAACCCCAGGTTGTTCCCCACATGATAAAAGTGCAGGGTTATTCATTACCCTGTGACATGTAATTAACATGACGATTGGCTCTATACACCTTATAAACAATGAACACTTCTCTTATTTCCTTTTAACTACTACCATTTAAAATCACTTGGGGGAGGGGGGGGAGATACAGCCACTGAGGGAATTTCTAAATTAAGAGGTCCCTGAGATTCCAAAACAAACCCAAAAAACATAACAGACACTCTTCTCTTCATAAAACACTCACAATAGCAGAGGCCCAGCTTACAACTTTTAACTGCTGCAGCAACCACACTTCACCACACTTCAAGGCAGGATGCTGGGGTTGTACAAAGGGATCCCACAGCTACTGCACATCACGGGCTAATGAATCTTTTCCCATGACAGGTACAGACCTCGGGACTGGGGTGGGAGCCAGGCTGTCAGAGGAAAAGTTCAGTGAATCTGCAATGGCAAAGGCTCAGTGTGCAAGATCCTGTGACTGTCTGGAAGATTTACCTCTGTGCATCTACTTTATACCATTTTGTAAACCCCAGAGCATACCTACCTGTCACCATGTTTCAGTCAATACTATCAAAAGCATAAACAAACCAAAATGCTGTCAATCTTGAAATTACTTCCTGAAGACAAATATACCTATCAGAGCTGAGAAAATTTTCCTTTTGTTCTGTCAAAACCTTCCTTAGTCTCTTGGGTAGTTCAATCCATTACAGGCATTTGAGGGAAACATCGAGAAAACTTTCTTCAACTCTTTTTCTAGTTGCCGTTTATGAAACATAATGGAGTAATTCTGGCCAATTCTCAGTAATTAGTGACTAATTCTACTAATTCTATTTGAAGTCTAGCCTAGGACCCAGAATACTTTCTCCAGTCATGTACAATGTAGCTTTCACTATTATTTTTGAGGACCGGGGTACCAAGCTTGTTGCTGGAGCTAATGCACAGAGATGCAGTGCAGATCTTACCAATCTCTACTTCCTCACAGAACACTGGGATTTCTCACACCCTTGCCACAAAACAGCACTGGCTTTTCCTGAGTGTGGAACCAGTCTAAACTAATACCTTTCCTGTGATGACTTTGCTTGTTTCTGAAACTGAGAAAGCCTCAAAAGGACTTAAAAGCAGGATTCTTCGTATCTCATTTCAAATGGCAGTGTATACATGTCTGTTTTGAGCCAGTCATCAGAACTGCTCCTTTAGCCAACAGGAGAGTAAACACTTCCACATCTGACCTATTTTAATTTAAGCAGTGACTAGTTATGTGCTAGATGCTTCTTTTTTCCTGTGCTGACCACGAAGACTGCTAAAATGACAGAGAAACCATGGTTAACCTACCATTTAAAAGAGCAGGATCACTAGAGACATCTTCTAAGAGTTGTGTGAGGGTACGTCCATTAATTCTTCCTTTTAGTCTTATTAAGAAGAGATCTGAGTGAAACCCTTTTTTTTAGCCAAACTTGTCCTGAAAGAAATCACAGACTCTGGTCGAGAAATAAACAATCACAAACCAGTTACGATTTCTATTACTTCTTTTGGTTGGGAAAATAAAATCTCTTTCTGTTATTCTCTGAAGAGGACATTTCCCATTTGATGTTTTTCTAACTAAATCTTTTGTATTAAAAGCCACATTTTATTTTGAAATTTGCCTGCATTTTAATCACAAAACAAATGCTATTGGAGTGAGCCAAGCAAAAAAGTCAACAACTCTAGTCACAAGACCATGTTCCACATTTAGGGTGTTGTCCTGCTAGAGAACACAATCTCTTTTGCAACTGTACCCTGCCCTCCTTCAGCTTCTCACTTTGTGTCTTAGGCCTTACAGAGGTGGAAGTTTTTGGCATTGCAATTTACCTTCCCGTTCAGCTTTTGGCTCATCCCTAGGGCATATCTGATGGGCACTAATCCACCCTAATTAGCCTACTGGGAAAACAACAGATAGTTTGCAACACTTGAAAGGCTTGTTCAGGAAAGTCGACATCTCTGGCAAAGAGCTTAATGCGTCTGCAATCAAGACAAAAGGAGAGATTGGATCACCATAATGAACTCTAATTTTGTATTGCTCTAGAAGGAGAAAATGAGGGTGAATTGAGGCTCTGAAATCTTTTAGCACAAGAGCAAATGAAAGCCTTAAATTATGCATTTTTTTCTGTCAACTGAATAAGCACGACTTTATAAGCATGATTTAATCCAAAAACCAGATGCACTCTTCCCTTAAGACAGAAACCCAAGCCAACTGGCTTGCATAAGCATTTTCTGTGCGTGATTATTGGACGTGGCAGGTTGAAAGAACCAAGAAGCAGGATTTTGAGCCATGGCAGGAGATGCAAAGAACAGAGGTCCAAATCTTCACAGGAAATAAAAGCAGGCAAGAGAGAGAGAGAATAGTGGGGGAAGATATTCAGCAGCATTTAATCACAGAGTTCAGGAATCAGGCTCTGAATGTAGTGATGACATGCACAAGTGGCGGTAGGTCCTCTTTGTGCGGTTTCGCTGCGCGAGCAGCATTGCAAGTTGTCGTGCATCATCCATAGCCATGGTTACAATTTTTACCTAGTAATGATCCCATTGTAATTAATGGATGTTCCCACTGCATAAGGCAGAATACTGATGAGGAATGTGAAGGGGAGACAATAGTTTAACTATCTTTGATTAAAGTCTCTCTTTGAGTCCGGCAAGCTGCATTCATCATGTTGCCTCTCTCTCAGTTTTCCATTCTTCCCGATTATCGATAAATTGAACTAACAGATTTCCACCCCAGTAGATTTTTGTCTATTCTGTTTTGTGCACTCTCTTCTGACATGTCAAGGCAGACCACCGATAAAAGTAGGAGCTCCCCACACTTTAACTTCACTTTTGTAACAGAATGGGTGTAATTCTGTGCGTATTGCTGCAACCCTGCCTCCAGCTTATTAACAACTAATTACAGAATATCCTGGATAAAGCTGAAAAACGTTAAGCTGTGTTTAATACTGACCTATTACTCTATGCAGAATTTGCTGCTGATTGAACTCTTCAATCAGCCTGAATGTTTGGACCTGTGAATACATACAACCGATGATTTGACAAAGTACAGAGGGACAAATTGTGGCCCACAGAGCACCTACACCTACCTCCAGCTTCAGTAGGAAGAACAACAATTCTCCCTTCAAATTTCTATTAATTACTGTTATTTTTCAGTTTTGGTATTTTAATGTCACTTAATTTTGTCCTGATGTTTCCAGCTGCTCTTGAGAGCTTCATGAAGTTTTTGACTTTGCTGCTTGGTTAAAAAATAAACACATGTTGGTGCTTTCCCTCTATTTATTCCCAATGGAAAGGAGAGAAGCCTGAGGAGTAGCAGATGAAGCAGGACCATAAAAAACAGGAAAGTGAAAGCTGGCTGCTGCCAGCTCCCCACCAACACTCACTACATGAGAACTAGTGCCTGTAATCCCAAATACGTGCACATGCATATGCATGATTGTAGTGCCACTGATGAATAGAAATGTTTGTCTCACTCATGTGAAAAGACATCAGCTGCTTTTGGCTTCAAAGTCAAGATTGTCTGGTTTTAGCCTTTTTTTCTGTCAGAGACACCTGATGGATCTGGACTGAATCCCACACGGATAGATCAGGAGCATTTAGCTAACTTTTCTGTAAATCGTGTAGAGTTAAGGGAAATGTCTAAAGTCACTATCAATGGTTTTAAAACTTTTGTTAAAGTCTCTCTTTTTTCTTTCTTACGGAAGATACCAATATGCTGAGAGCTGTTAAGAGAGAATAGAAGAGCTCAAATCCATGTTTGTCAGACAGAGAAGATGGGCTAAATGTTGTGAACAGAATGAGGAAACCTCTTTAATCCTGGTTGGGTATTTACAGGTAACCAAATAAATAAGAGACATACCAACACAAATATTAACTTAATGTGAAAAAGAAAACCATTAAATTGGTGGGGTTTTCTCCAACCCAAAACAGAACTTTGAGTAATTGTCAGCTTTAGTGAATGAGCAAAGAAATTTATCTCCAAAGAGCTTCCAGTTGCAATGTGCCATACAGTGATAAAAAAGTGTGGGACTACTGTTTAGTCTTGTGTCCTGCCCTGTTTTCATATTCTATTACTCAAAACCTGTAAGAAGTACTTTTAAAGGTAGGTATTTGTTTGTCAGAACCAGTGACAAAACAATGTTTTTAACTAGCTACGAATCTAAACCCAGAAACACCGCTGAACAATTTTATTTCCCATTTTCTTCTTGTTTTTAAAAAGTAATTAAGAAAACCAACCCTACAACCACAATCAACTCCTTGATTTGTTTTAAAATAAAGAATGTAAACATTACCAGATCATTAACTTGGAACATGGTGAGCGGAAAAAGAAATTCTAATTTGATATTTGTTAATCTTAAGCAAGCCATCTCGTACATTATTGGAGAGATCCAAAATAAATTACAAAAAAACTTGACCATTTGAACTATTTAAGTAAAACATGAGAAATAAACTACATGGAAAAAGTGTGCAGAGGTAATGGCAAAAGAACCAGATGTCTTTGTAGGGTTTTCAGTTTAACTTCAGCATCAGTATGATAAAGAGCAACCTGTCACTGCTACAGCCAAGCAAGCACACATACACACACTTTCAGCACAGCCAAGATATGACATTTTTAGGAACATGGAGTGCATCCATTTTGTTCTCATGTTTGTACATTTCTGTAAGCACGGCCAAATTTTTGCAAGGCAGAACTCAAAGAGAAAGACCAGGAGGCTGGATAATGCTGAGTGTAGTCTAACAGGATATACCGGGCTATTGGTTTCCCTCCAGATGTTTTTCAATGGAACCAGTGTTTCAATGGCCAAGTTTCACTAAGCTCCATGATGTCAAACACAAGGTTCCCTACCACATGACTCAAGAAATTAAGGATAAAAGCACTGACTTAAGTGTGATTGTGAATCTGGACAAATTCCTAGGAATAAATTCTTATTGCAGAATGCATATATTGACAAAAGACACACATGGGGATGCTTAATGAAGATAAGTGAAATATTAAAAAAGTAAAAATGCATGAACATATATTAAACAAAACCAGAAGGTTGTAACATTAATTAGGAAGTTTTCCAGAGGCACATAAACTACCACTCAAATCAACGGATAAGTTTAGGTACACAGTTCTGCTGGAAAACCTTTATAATTACTCTAACGGCCAAACTCCGTAGCCTAAATTTTTACTTTTTTTTTTTTTTTTTAATAATATGATCTATATGATTATCCTGTTCTGGTGACCAAAAAACTACCAAAACACATACAAATCTTGCACCAAAAAAAGATAGACGCTGCTTAGTATCACATTCTCTTCCCCTCTTTTAAATTGACACAAGGGATTCTTACATTATCAGATTGCAAAAGAACCTGTCCTCAGAAAGACACTAAAAAATCAGAAAGCTGAGAGACACACAGAATTTTCCTCTGCAGTAAAGTGAAAGGCAGAGGATGGAAGAAAAGAAACAACTCCTGTCTTATTGCTGCTTTGATTACTATTTATGTATCACTTAGTGAAGAATTTGTCATACTTGACACAAGTTGTGACTGCACCAGTGACAGGAACTGAAATACCAGCTGCTGATCCATGAGTCAATCATATATTATTGTCTCTATAGGTTACAGAGGATGTATAAAAAAAAATCACAAAGAAATCCCACCAAACAGGTGGAGATTTTATGACTAATTAACTTCCCAGAACAAAACTGTAAAAATTGTTTCCATTAGAAAATCCCCCTTTTTGGATTTTTCACACTTCAACAAATATTTTAATTTTAAAAAAAATATTATGAGTGGTGTACCCATAAAAAAATTTGACTTTCCTTTCTCTGGTGAGCTGGACACCAGGTGCCTACCAAAGCCGCTTGAGCCCACCCCACCACAACAGGATGGGAGAGAGAATATCTAAGGAAAGGCTCATGGGTTGAGATAAGGGCAGAGGGAGACCACTCACTGATTACTGTTGTGGTGCAGTCAATTCACCACACTCTGTCTCTGCCACTCCTTGTTCCTCAGGGGCAGGACTCCTCACACTCTTCCCCTGCTCCAGTGTGTCTCCCATGGAAGACAGTTCTCCATGAACTTCTCCAGTGTGACTCCTTCCCACAGGCTGCAGCTCTTCACAAACTGCTTCAGTGTGACTCCCTCCCATGGAGCGCAATCCTTCAGGAACAGGCTGCTCCAGTGTGGTTCCCCATGGAGTCACAAAGTCCTGCCAACAAACCAGCTCCAGTGTGGGCTCTTTCTCCACAGGGTCACAGGTCCTGCCAGAAGCCTGCTCCAGCAAGGGCTTCTCATAGGGTCACAGCCTCTTTCAGGCATCCACCTGGTCCTGAGTGGAGTCCTCCATGGGTTGCAGGTGGATTTTTGCTCCACTATGGGACTTCCGTGGGCTGCAGGCGCCCAGCTGCCTCACCATGGCCTGCACCACGGGCTGCAGGGGAATCCCAGCTATGGCACCTGGAACACCTCCTGCCCCTCCTTCTGCACTGCCCTTGGTGTCTGCAGAGTTGTTCCTCTCATGTATTTCCACTCCTCTCCCCGAATGAAGTTGCTGTTTTGAGGTGTATTACCCCTTTTCAAATCTGTTATCCCAGAGGTGCTACCACCGCCACTGGTAGGCTCGGCCTAGGCCTGCGGTGGGTCTGTCTTGGAGCCGGCTGGCATTGTCTCCATCAGATAGAGGGAAAAACTCCAGCCGCTCCCCACAGAAGCCACCCCAAAACCCTGCCCTGCAAACCTAATACATTCTCCTGCTCAAAACAGACACATTCTCAAAGCCATTGCCAATCCCATGTCAAGGATATCTGTTCCACAGAGCCAAGCTGTAAGAGTTGATGGATTGCACCCATTTTTTTTCAAGAAATTTCTTGTTTCACAAATGCTAAGATTCAAGAAAATGGCTTTGTATCAGTTCTTCAGGAAAAAAAAAAAAAAAAAAAAAAAAAAAAGAGATTTCTGTAGAATGCCTGCCTGATAAGCTCCCACCATTCTTGTATCACACTCGGGCAACCTCAGCTAAAGGCCTTGCCACTGTTCCATCTATAATTCTAAACCACAGCATCACATGATTTCACAACTGGCTCTCATTATCTTCTACCACATAAAATCCTTGGGATGAATGTGCCATACTTAGTTAACTCAGGTTTTTTTTTTTCCAGTTATGGAAATAAAGAACATCTACATACCAGGTTAAGATTCCTTGGAATGTTTGAGAAGAGGATGCAAGTCTATAAATCATTTGAAAATGGACATACACAGATGGTTTTAATTGACATAAGAACATGATTCATAGCAGAATATAAGAAAAAAATCTAGCAATTTTATTTTGGTCTACTGATTAACCCTCCTGTGCAATCTCTGCATGCAACCAACTTTGGGACTTGGGGTTTCAAGCACCCTGCTGACAAACTGTCCAGAAATACAAGTGCCTGACACCTTCATGACATTAATATTTTCAAAGCAGACTCTACCAAAAAAAAATTTTCTAGAGAATCAGTTTACTAGAACTCTAATTTCAAAGTTACACCCAGAATTTCAGAAATGCTCCAGACACTACACTGCTCTAGGAAATACACTACTGCTGACACTTGTGAGACTTGAAGCTCTGCTGAATGTTAAAGGACCTCAGTATTTCCTCTGACAATGTTTCTCACATGACTGCCAAATGTGACTTTTAGGCACTGATGATTCCCAAAGCAGAGGGCCTGCTTCACAAGACTTCTGGAAGATTCAGCCAAAAACATTTACCTGTTTCTAAGGAACAGAGAGGGGAAAACACAGGATTTTTGCTCCTGCTGAAAAAAAAATTAATAAGCTTTGCTTATTAAATTGGTTGTGAAACAAAGCTTTGCATTAGACAGGAAAGTTGTTCTGTGTCAAGGATAGCCTTTCAACTACACCTGTAAAAATTTGCCTATACTGGCCCACCCAGAATCCTTACAAAAATAAGAGTCTATTTAAGCAAGTCCAACACGAACTGGAAGTTGGAATTGAACTGCAATTTCCCTGAAGTCTCCTCAGCTCACTGGAACATGCAGCTGAGCAAAACATTTCCTGCAATTAAAGAAGAGAACTTGTAATGACACTTTTTATCCTCCATGACACTTTGGCTTAAGTCTGAAGGAGGAAAGATGTGACTGGATGCACAGTTTGGAAGTGCAAGGATGGAGACCAGCTAGAGACTGAGGAGTGAAGACACTTTGTAAGAGGAATCAGGAGTGCAACTGGGCCTGCTTGGCCAGATACCAAGGATGGAAATAGATACAACAGGCAGGAGAAATTGCCCAGTGGAAACATGTGTGGGAGCAAAGAAAGGAAGGCAAAAAAATGTTGATACATCCCTTCAGGGGCAACCAATATAAGCAGCATAAACCACAAGGTGGTATAAGACCTTGCAGACAACAGGAATTATGTACAGAAACGTAGAGCCTTCTGGCAAAGTTGGGCTTAGGCTACTTGAATATTTTAAAATTCAGCTACAGAGGTAGTGAGAGAAATAAATTTCTCTGGGCAATACATAAATTGGGTGAGACCCAGCATCTTGTGTCCTCCTGTTAACTACAAGCAGATATTTAGGGAAACATGAAGTGGTATTTTACCCAATGCACTCACAATCTCCAGTTTTTAGAAACAGGATCTTCCTGACCAGAATCCAATCAGAGCAGTCTTTCTTTTTTTTTTTTTTCAATGAGTTTAGTTGATTACCTTTCATAGTCAAGTCAATTTTAAGCATCCACAGCGTCCCAGGATACCCCTTTGTATGAAGCTCCTTTGGTTGGTTTTGAGCCTGTCACTGGCCAGTTGCATTTAAAGCCCTCTTTCTTATATTAGAAGAGACAGAAGGCAATCTCTGCCTCTTTTGCTCCCTTCTCCATCACACTTGTCAGTTTATAGGTCTTTACCCTTCTGTTTCCTGAATCATCTGCAGAGCTGTATATATGTGATCATTCTTATACAAAAAAGACTCCTTATTGCCTTTCCCTCTTTCTCTTCCACATCATCTTTAGCAGACACAACAGATCAGAACATCCATCAATATTAAAAAACAATTATATAAATACAGTTACAAAGCACAAATATAACATCAAGATTTTTATTTCTATGAGTAACACTCAGTAAATAAGAAAATATTGGCTGCTGTCATCTGTGCCCAATATTCAATGTTTTCATACAGATATTACAGATGAGCTTTCAAAAAGAAATATTTCTAAGGGAAGGGAAGATACGTATGCATCTGGAAAAGCTCTGGTAAGAGAAGACATTAAATGCATTGCCCAGGTTCACACAGTGAGGGAGCAGAGGAAGAGATTGCTTTGACAAGAGAAACAAACAAGCCGATGGACCCTAAAAGGGGAGAATAAGAAATTTCAATTCAGTGCCAGAAAACTGACTGGGAATATCAATGAAGAGGGAAGGACAATTACTCAAAGATTAACAACTGTGTTCATTTTGGAGGTGAAATGGAGTCAGGGATAGCGGAGGAGCTAACAGGATAATAAATAAAGAGTGGATTGTAGAAAAGCTTTGGTGTGTGATGTTTGGTTTTGATGATAGTGTTTGATGGCACAAGAATTAATATTAAAAAAAGAGAATATGAGATTCCAAAAATTTAAGAAATTTGTGTATTCGGGTGTGTTTCCTTCTTTCTCCAAACATATTTAGCTTCAATCAAGACAATGTTAAAGTGGGGCAAAAGCACACTGGGGTGACCTTGAGAGGAACAAACCATCCAGCAAACAACAACATCATATCATGAGACTTCAAATAATAGGGGAGGTCTTGACATATTCTAAAAGCAAGATGAAGAAAGAGTGAGGTATTAGACACGTTGAATCAAAACATACTCAAACTGTTCTGCATTCCTGAACATCAGCCCTCACATCACCCTTGCGATCACGCAGGACCATCATCTTAACAAGAAAAATCTTGAAAAAGTAGTGCTAAAAGCATTTGAATGGGCTCCAGGGAGTCAGTACAACAATTCTTAGAGAAAGCAGATCAAGCAAAACAACAAGATTATTACAGATTCCCTAAACAGAAATTAAATGTCGGCAGAATCCCTCACAATCCTGAAAAAATAATGATCTACAAAACAGGCAGCTTTTCACCAAAGGGCCTGTTTAGATCTTCATCTGTTTTCAAGAGAGTTACATACATTTTCCATCGCTGACACGGACATCAGTCTTGGGTTCCAATTGTAGGTCCAGAAGCCATTACACCAAATGACAAAAGCTGTCACACAAAAATTACACTGGAATGCATATTCCGAAGGCCAAATTTAACATCATATATTTGGACAAAGAATTCTGGAGCATATTTCCAAGTTATCGGAAGAGAAATACATTTTTGAAAGGATAGAAAACAAATACCAAATGCATCTTTTCTGGTATAAGTATTTGTGGAAAAAAATCCAACAGTTCATGAAGTTCAGCTTAAGGAAATTTCAGTCCGCTTAAGATGCTGATCTGAAATTTTAAAAAAATCCTTATTTAAAATCTTTTAGGAAGAAAAGTGGATGAAAGAAAGTGGATGTAGCACTTCAGCTGATGTTTTTACTGCAAAGGCCAGCGTTTGGGGAATGACTTACAAAAGTGCAAAGCAGGACATACAAGCCATGGACAGAGATCTTCCTCCACAAGAACAAGTGGAATACTAATATGGAGGAGAACTGAGGGAACACACTGAAGTGAAAAATTAACAATCTCAGGAATCTGCCACCTACAAGCTCTATTAATACAGAAATTTTAAAGTGCATAATGTCCCTTTAAATCAGACATGCAATTTTACATAAACCTCAGCATAGAACTTAAATCTACCACAGATCAAGTTACATAAACTGTGTAACAGATGCTTTATATTCATTTTTTCATTCTTGTTTAAGGTTTTGCTCATTCCTAATCAAATGTTTATATGACTAAAATTTGGGTTAACTTGAAATTATGTGTTTTATTTGAATTTTTGAAAGCATGCAATGCCCATGGTTGTCCTGGCAGTATTTAAAAAACTGAAGTCATGAAAATATTTTCCAGTCCAATAGGGAAGAGAGCAAAGTTGAATGTGCTGTATGGTAACATCTTTCTGCAGGAGGTATTGTGGTAGCTAGCAATCAAAATTCACTGTTTTCTCATGCCACAGAGGAAACAATATTGATCCTACAAGTGGGATTATAAAATATAAATCAATATACTTCAATAACAAATCATTAGAAAATAAAATCATCAGGACTATGTCACGAAATATAGAATGCATTTGTATTTCTTCAAGAAAAGAAATTAAATGGGATAAGAGGAATTAAATAGATTTTATAGCTTTAAAAAGTGAAAGGAAGATGTTAGTATGAGGATTCTTAACCAGAATTTAAAGGAAATGTATCAAATGATTATGGCATAGATTGCAAAAAGGAACTTTTTCCTAAGTCACTATGTCCTGAAACTTTAGAGGTCACTTTGATAAATTGAAAACTTCCAAAATAATGTTTCCAAGAAGTTTTTTAACAGCCATTAATACCTGGTGGTATAAGACACTTTTTTCAAGTGTCAGTCTTCACTTCAAGAACTGAGGCTAAAATGCCTGTCAATAGGTTAATCAGGCAAACATTGACTAAATGTCACTTAAATGACAAGAGGACACCAGAAAAACAGATTGTATAGTGGTGATGTTCTGTCTTCTACCATGAGCTCTAAAGTCCGTTGAGGCCATGGCACACACAGCCAAGGGGCCTACACAGTAGATGGTATTTAAGAGCCATCTAAACTAATCTCCCAAATATACCTGGCTCTCAGTTTTAGGGACCTGGACTTGCTGGCCCAGCCTCTATTAATCTCAGCTGTTTTCTTGAGATGAAGAATAGTCAAGCAAGGATTTATTCTTAATATTGGAAATATGATAAATTTCAGAGGAAGGAGTGCCCAAATGAGGGAGAAGAATCTGTGCATGTGTCTGTCAGAATGGCTGTTCATCCACTCTCCATGGTCCAGACTAGTTAAGTTTGTACCTCAGCTTCAAGCCTCTGAACTGTTCTGCTCCACTTACAACTATCTAGACCACACCACTAAGCTCTTCTAGGTGTTGTTCTCATCCCATTATTGTCTGAAACAAGTTTAGCTTAGTTGCAAACATAATCTTCCAAGAAAATATTATTTTTAGAGATAGTTCCTTCTCTGAGTATAAATGAAAGCTAGTAAAAGAAAGAAGATGATGCTGTGAGGATATAAAAGCATCAGTGAGTTATATCTGTCCTATGCTTTTTCCAAAGATGGTACAGATGTTTTGGAAATAAACTGATAAATGTATTGCATCATTTCAGCAAATAGAAGACCTTATCCCTTGCCAAAATCAGTAACTATGTGGCATTTATAAATCAGTATTCATGGTATATGCCTGCAATCCCATGAGGGTAGCACAGAAAAAACAGAAGCTTTGAAACTGTGAAGTTCAAATCCAGACTTTGCCCAAATTTAAAGATAGCTGAAGCCAGATATTGTTTTAACACAATAGAAAGTTTGGAGCCAGCTGCAAATTTTGGCTATATAAATGACTGTTTCTGAAATTCAAGCATGTTCATGAGCTAAGCTTTGGTTTGAGCCATGAGCAAGATATGGACTAGCCACAAAAGTTCAGAAATTAATTTTGGCCCAAAGTATGCAAAAACTAACACTAATTTTTGTCTTTGGTGCAGCTAATCCAAAGAACAAAGAATACACTTTGGATGAACATGAATATTTTGGTTCTCTTTTGTAAAAGTGCACAATTGTGATGTGAAAATCAGCAGTGTAGCAGACTTCATAACAGCCTGTAGAAAATTCTCCAATGGGAACTAAAAATGTGCATTTCCTTTCTAATCTAGATTTATCCAGGTATCAACCCGATCTTCTGATCTTGGATCTTCTGAGAGTTTTCTTGCTAGACTGGTGATCGCAATTTTCAAGTTTTATTCACCTTAGAAATACGCATCAGCATGGACTGAAATACACATTAAGCTTGCCATAGTCAGGAGAAACAGTATAAACATAAATATAAAACACACATGCTTCCTAACCCCTCCTTGATCCTGTCATTCGTTTTCTGATCAGCTTTTGACCATCCAACTTGAAGTCGTGATGTTGTGGCACACTAAAACCCAACGGACACTGCATCAACACCCTGGATTTCTTTGCTTATTTGTGCATGGATCATATCAGCTCTTTTGGCCACTGCAGTAATACAGAAGGTAGCAATCAGGTATTATCTATTTTGATTCCCAATTCTTTATTTACTCTTTCCAAGTTGGAGACCCTTTCCCTGTAATTAGAGCTGTCCCTTTGGCTAGTGGATGTAAGAGGTATTTGGCCATATTCACACTGCTTGCTGCATCCAGATGACCAGATGATCTAGATTTTCCTTTCTCATTAATCACTCCCCAGACTTCATGCCACTATTACACCATCAGTAAAGCTTTTAAGTTTCATTCCAGCAGGTTAATATGGATCAATGTAAAACACAATGTTAAGTAAGTCAATACCTTCTGCAGATACAATCCTGTCTACGGCTGTGGAGGAAGAACATATTTTCACCAGAATGAGGACAACAACATGACCTTAGAAGCCTCTTAAAAACTCCAAAATCCTCAAGCAATGTAGTCTGCCAAGTTCTAAGGTCAGAGTCTCTCACTGAGAAGAAGATACGGAACAAGACAGGGCACTGAGAACTTTGTGAAATTCTCAGGTTACTTTGTCAATATTCCAATTCTCCTTTTCCAGCCCTCCATCCAACATTATGGGATGAAACCATCTGAAGGAGTGAGTTGGAAAAGTCTGAAGGATAACATGAAACTCTTCTTGCCCTCTGGAAAATTCTGAAATCCCTCCTATTTAATTACAACACAGCTTGTATAACACTTTGGCTGCCTTTCCTCCTCTGCTTTGTTTTGTTTGCGTTACTAAGAATATTTGCCTGAAAACAGGATATTTGTTTATTAAGAGCTCATCATCTCCTGCTGTGTATTCTCCAGTTTAAGTCATATTCCTTAACATTTATTAGCAAAGGAGACCATAAATCCTGTTTCCTGTAAAAGTGCCTAATAATAAAACAAGCAAAGAAACTAAAGTGAAGTAGAAAGGAAGAAAGAAAAAGTGAGGAGAGAATACATGATAGATGGTGTAACTTGTGTTTTCAAGGGGAAATGGCCTAAATTGTTCCCCATGATGTGTGACCTTTTCTTTAGCACTTTTTATCCACCCTTCCTTTTCCAAGCAGGCATTTCTCAACCTGGGCAAACATAAAAATTCTATCTTGCCATCAGAAGACAAATCAATAACTCCCCATTGTCCCTTTTAGTTCTACTGATTTTGTCATCACAGAATGCCAACTTACAGGAGAAATATGCAATATGGAAAAGAAGGATTCACACAACTGGTACCAAGGATATGGAACAGCAGAAGAAAAGATCTAAGTGCTTGCCAAGAAAGGACTAAGCAAACCTCAAGTGCAGTCTTAGGTTTAGATTCATACTGTCTTCTCATTTATCATTTTCCTTCAAAATATGGTTTGCATTTCCAAGATATACTAGATTGATAGATTCCCACATGACTAAACATGTTTACAGTTTTGCAGGCTTTTTTTAGCTCTAAAATCTGCAAAGATCTACAAGTGGTTGGCTAGAGAAAATGAGCAAGGAACTATTCTGAAGTGCTAAGCAATAGTCCAAAGCATTCACATATATAACACACACCCAAAGGATTTCCACTTACATCTTGCAGGATAAAAATGGAGACTACATAGAATCACTAAACATTTTCAGGGCTACATATTTATAATGTGTGGGGACAATTTTCTTCCAAATAGGAATCTAGGCATCAGGAAAAAAAAGTAAGCAAAGGACTGGGAATGTTTCCACAACTCTGGCTTACAGTACAACCAGCATTACATGGTCATATCTTCAGAGATGTCATGCAAACAAAACCCATCTAAAATTAGGATAAATACTGCCTTTTCAAAATTGGGTGATTAGCTTCATAGAGTACAATATACATCTATCTAGACTGGTCCCAGCTAGTATAAAGGCAAGAACCTACTTATTTAATAGAAGTATTTTAAATGCTATCTACAAATGAATTGTTTTTATTCTTCTCACAAGAAACTGGCATGTCCATTGTATAATTTTTTCTTTCCTTTGTCTTTCTTGAAACATTACTTTGTTTTGCCTAAAGTTAGATTCAAGCTCGTCTGTCATTCTAGACCTAAACCACATAGTTTCATTGACATAGGGATGATTTCTGCAGTTACATCAAATTTCTCCTCAATATATGAAACTTTCAAAAACACTGAGTCCTAAAATTCTGCCATTTAAAACTCTCACTGGTACAGGGATCTTGACAAGAGAAAACAAGAAACTTGGAGGTCCCCTATCAGCCCAAATATATCAGTAACATTCATGGCATCTGTTTTCATGTGGTGTTTCTTAGCTTCTCAGGTCTATCCAAAATGTTATGCTGGACCAAATCCCATGTTAAAGTGCTGTCTCTCACAATATCCAGTACTAATTGCAAAAAACCCTCATGTTAGACAAATATGAATAAACCCATTGCACAGAAAATTAATAAAGATAACAAAGAGCAGGCTAAGTGCCTGTAATAGACCAGAAACATATATATACTGCTACAGCTGTATATATATAAATACATACTAAAACACATCCATATGGAACAGACATACAACTACAATCCATGGCCCAGATCTTTGGTTCTGTAGTACTCACTATTCAGCCTCCCACCCATTTCTTTTGTCCTGTTCAGCGAATCAAATGTTCTTGCTGAGACACAGATCTCAAATCTCTTGTCTGGGACAGCTGATCTCCCACACAGGGAGACAGCACTAGTGATGGACTCCCTTTAAGAAACCCAGATAAATGGACAGAGAAGGTGTCGCAGGGAATTCCAGGAGCTACCCCAGAAGAAGCAGCTGGGCCAAGACCATGCTCTTGCTTTAAAGCTTAAAAAGCTTGCAAAAAGCAACCAGGGATGCCTTCTCTTATTCCATCTGCTTCCTCCAGGAGGGCTGAGGACAAGACCTCTGCTGATAGTTTCTTACTTTTAGTGGTCTTTCCATTCTTGCTAGGACATAGAGAGGTACAGGCTAAAACATGGATTGCTCAAATTTTAATCAGAGACTTGACTACCTGCCAAACCATCCCAGAATTGGTAAGGAATCAAAAGGTCTTAAATCATGTTTTAGACACTGGCTATAAATCATTTGGACTTTACATTTATAATAAACTAGATGCTTTATATTTTCATATATAAAACTCCATCAGTAACAACTCAAGCCAAATACTCGCTAAAACCAAATTATTCCCATGACTAGAAGTGCAGATTCTTTAAATGTAGTTGAACAGAATTTGAACAAAAGAAGTCAAAGCACTATTTCAAAATTGTAACTGGCAAATTTTAGTGAAAAAAAAACTTATTAGTCTCAGATACCTGCTGTGAGACTCTTAATTCCACATTTATATTACTTGAATACGATGTACTTACTTTTCAGAAGCAACAAGACTAAGTTCCTCTGCAGATAGGGATCTGAAGAACTTGAATAACCATCATTTAGGATAATCTCAGCTTTAGAGCTCTTGTTATTTTCCATTGTGAGGATATAAAGTGCTAACTATTATGTCTGATGCATCTTATTGGGAATTTGGGACCCACATGACTTATGTTAAATAATATTTGTATATTCCATATTTTTGTTGGACTCACCTACATATATGCCTTGTGCCAGAATGAGGAGAAATCAAAAAAGTATTTAAAGAGGTCCCAGTTCTCAAACCATTTAATTTACAAATCAGGGTATTTTCTCATTACCTGACTCCAGCAAAAGAAGGCCAACATGGCTCATGGAAGCATGGAAATAGGCACCATATTTTATTTCAGAAAGAATAACAACCATCATAACCACAGAAAAGAGATTCTTTTGTATTGTGACATGAGTGGCAGAGATTACAGTCTATGACATAGGCCAAGATGGAAGGGCACATGTTTCTGCCTGGGTGCTCACCCACATCCTCTGAATCAGCATCTTCAGTATTTTAAGACCAGACCTTACAGCCGGTTCTGCCTGTGCAGACTCCTGTTCCTGTGCAGCATCTCATGAAGTTCAATGGGACTGTGCATTGTTCCAATATTTGGAAACACTACTGCAGTGTTTGGGGTTTTTTATCTCTGAACAGTATCTAATCAAAGTGTATATAAATCTCGGATAAGATTCTACCAAAAAATATCACTTAAATATTTACTGGAGAACGGAGTGACTTTGATATTATGTTTTTCTACAGGTTTCTTTCTTGTGTCTTTCAAACCAGTGGCAAAATAGAGATAGATAAAATTGATGACTTTTCCTTAACATTGATTTTCCTCTTCAAGACAGCTTCAAGCTTCTTAATCATCCAAGATCACATTAGGAAGAAGGCAATGCAGATCCCAAACTGAGTGAAACTATGCAATCTCAAAGTTGAAACTAGAACTCTATAAAATCAATCTTTACTAAGGATAAGCACGTACAACCAACAGAAAGACTTCTCAAGGTAAAACTTTGCTCCTGAGAACCCAAAGTCCACATACTTAGCACTTGAGGGGCAGGACTACAGGTCTTGCTGAATTTTTTGTTTGGCTAGTTATTTGTTAAGCTTTGGACCAGTCAGATTCCGTGACCTGAAGGCCCTGTAGCAGCTGGAGTGCGTTAGCTGCAATGCTGGAGTGTATCTTGCAGCACAGTTTCATTGGAAAGGAATCTCGTTCACCTGCTCCAAGACCTCTTGCCAATGCACATCAAAACAAGGTAAGTGTGGACAACTGGTAGATTCTCTTCAAAAGTCCTGAGCTGGACTAAAACAGCCGGTAGATGTTCCCTGTTCTTTGCAGTGTGGGGACTAGCAGAGATCACTGACCCACAGTGTTTCACAGGGACAAGGCCATCACTGATACAGCCTTCCTATTTAAAAGAAAACTAATAAATCATATGACCAGAAAACCAAGATAACGTTATTCCTTTCTTATAGTGCAGTTTTTCCACATATCAATTTGCCTGTTTTCATCAAGTCTGCTATGTAAATGTATATGGAAACTAGAGATAGCCAAGCAAGTATGACAAGTATGACTCAAATAAACCAATCAGTTACATAATCCTTCAGTTATGATTACATTATGGAAAAGTCTGAGAAATCTTACACTAAATGTTTCCTCTAGAGTTTCCTTTCAAGCTTCCTTGCAAACAACACACATTGGCTCCAGTGTCATGGCAAGAGACAGCACATTGACCTCAATTTACTTAGCCTATTCAGGAAAAAAAATATTTAAAAAATCTTCATATTCAAGCAATATGACATAATGAAGCAGATTACTCCCTATATGTGTTAGTGTGTAAAATCAAAGGTAACAATTATTTTTAAAAAATTAAACTGAAAATGTCTCCATACACCCTTTTCTATAAAATCTAAACATCTGCTCAAGATCCTGATGCAGTAACACAATATGTCTGCAGCTTTCGTAGTTACCAATAAATGCATCTTAAAACACAATACTGCAAAACCCATTCCTTCTCCATTTGCCTGCCAAATTCAGAGTTCAAAAATCTCTGACCTGGGTCCTCTAATCAATTGCTGGCCCTCTTGCCTCCCATGGGAGCTGCAAAGGTCGAGGTAGCTGGCTGTGGCCAGCATTGCTCCTCAGGATGAGGCCAGCAGGAGTGACCTCACTGGCACTGGAGTGCCAGATCCAGAAACACATTGTGCTTCCCACTGTCCTCCCTGACAAAGGAAGAGGTGTTGGAGGAAATGGAAGAAACGGTAGGGCTGTGGCCAAGGCAGCAGAGCTCAGGCAGGGGATCCCCTTAGAGGACTGGAATGTATCTGTACAGCTCAAATTTCCCGTGGATTTTGTTTGGTAAGAGAGAAACACAGGCAGTAATGATGTCAAAATCACCTTATTGAAACACTTTTAACCTGTCATGCTATGGTCAAAGATATCCCCTAAATACAACATCAAGGGTTTAACAGGTATGAAAGCCTGGACATTATTTTCAGCATACTTTATTATATCAAAAAGAATAATTACAGCAAATACAGCCTTGAATCCTTGAAATGAAAAAAAAAAATTAAATTGGATTTTACGTATTTGTGGGCTAGCCCCAGATTAAAAAACAATTTAATTCACTGTTCTTACAAAGAGACCAAAGACTGTGGTATTTGTTGCCTGGGGCTGCGATGCAAGTTCATGGAACTCTCTTGAAACTCCTCTTTAGTTATGTCATGATTGCTTGATTTGGATTTGGCTCAGTCAGTGACATTTCTGTAATTTACTTCATGGATCCTAGCTGTGTAGCAAGGTAAATGTATGGCAAGATTCTTTATTTGATGTTTAGTATCAACACACCTTGTGACTGTCACAGTATTAAAGCAGCTGCTCTAATAAGAAACACCTTTAAGTTTGGAAGGCTTTTTAGCTGAGTCCAATTTGTTTATCCCTGATAAATTATTTCTGATTTGTTACATGGTTTGGTTATAGAGTTATCAGCTCTTCATGAAAGGGATAACCTCCCAAACCTGCTATTTTTCAAGGGGGCAGGGGTATTTCGTTATTGTGTTCCACTTCATTCCCTTTTGTTTCATTTTTCTCCTGGTAGAAAACTCTGCCAAATATTTCAAAGCCCTTCTTGGCAAGTAATAAAATAATTTGGACAGAGTATACTGCAATTAGAATTTTTTGGCAGGTTTCATATTTTGGATGCTGATGAGAAGCGTATCAGTTTTAGCGTACTTGACCAGTTCATTATTTCAGATAATTTCCTGCCACACAGCACTATTGCTACAGATCGTGTTTGGTTGAAAAACCAGCAAGGAAACACATCCCAATTTCTTTTTTTTTCAAGTGCAGATAATGTTAAATAAATTGTTTTTTCTTCTCCATCTGTCATTCACTCTAACTTAACTCATAAAATCTTATCTCTCTCCTTAACATTGTGTATCCAAAAACTATCTCTTACACTCTAGAATGCAATATCATGTCACTTATTATACAAGAAAAGGTTGTAAAACACACAGAGGAGCACATTTGCATTGGTGTTATTAGGGGCCAAATTCAATTATTCCCTCTTTTGCTTGGCTTTGGCACCACAAAAATCTATGTACATTCCAATAAGACAATTTTTTTTGCTTGTTTTTTTGGAGGTGGGAGGCTTTAGACAAGGCTTGTGACCTTCTGCACTTTTCTGCACATCAGAAGTCATATGCTTTTATTGGATCCTGTTCTAAATTTGTGTCAGCACTTCCTTTATAAATCCTTATTTGATATGGATTATAAACTGTTCATAAAAAAATCCATCTCAAGCTAAAAGTCTATTTTGTTGGCATGGAGAGTGTTAAGTACTAGACTTGATGATTTGGTATTTCTAGACCCTAAGATTACAAACAAAACACACCTTGTGAGAGTTCAGAAACACTTTTTGCTGGTCAGAGATTTGTTCTCTGTATGCTTCACAGTTAAAGTATCAAGCAAGCTGTTTGCTGGAGTTTTTATTCCCCCTACACAGCTTTTCCAATAAAAACTTCCAATTAAAACATCAGTGACAGATCACAACGCAAGGCATGTCATCATGCACATTTCTCCCCCAGCTAGGAGAAGTCCTAGCAGTTTGTGTTACTTCTTCCTCACAGAGTTATCACTTTCTGAGGAAAAAAGCTCGTAATACTAAATCAGGGTCAGAGAGCACTGAGGGGAAAAAGGGGTCAAGATCCATGACAATGTCCTCATTGTCAGGGAGAGTTGTTTTTCTTAAACTTTGTGTCTACATTACAGTATTTCAAAATAAAAGAGAATTGCATTTTTTTACCTGTCACTATAGACAACATTTCTCAAGGATCAGCACCTGGCTTGCCAGCATTCCCAGTTCTTCAGCTCCATCTCCAACACATGCCATGACTCTTTCTGCAAGAGGAAGTGTATTGAACAGACCTTTATAATAAGGTTAAGGAATAAGTGAGACAGTTCTAAAAGTGCAGTTTTCCCCTCCTTCTTTGTTCTCCTTTCCTCAGAAAACATACATGTGCTTTGGGAAGACAAAACTTGGTCTGCTAACACCATAAGCAGGGATTTCTTCAAAATTGCTTCATTGCCAATGATCTCACATTGCAGAGCAACCTAAAGAAGCAAGCTGGAGTTTCATAGCACACTTCTTGATTAGAGTAGATTTGGTGTTTGTCTATCTGTCCTCCACATACTTTTAAGCACTATCAGTATGTTTAAGGAACATGCACACAGTCCTCACTGTGAGCTGTGTATTCCCTACCCACTAAAATGTGTCTGACTGACAACACAAGACACAGAAGTCATGTGCAACACCTCCAGGAATGATCAGCTGCCTCTGAGAGGCCTCAAAGAGAAGGACAACAAACACATCTTAGCAATTTGATAAATTCAAAGCTAATAATAACTTTAGGGACAAAAATCATTATAGAAAATGTATGGAGAGTTGACACTGATCAGTACAGACATTTTTATAAGAAACAAGAAGAGAAACCCACAAGAATTCATAGCGCTGTTCATAGGATTGCACTGAGTTCAGCTTTGTGGGAGCACCACACCGGAGTCCCACGTTGCAGGGAGAGCCATTCGTGTGGTCCCTGCTGGTGGTGTTTTCACAATTCTTGTAATTAATTTGATATGAGCGTTCCTGGCAGTGTTGGTGGCTGAGTACTGCAGAAGCTGGATAACACTTCACTGATGATTTGCAGAAACCCATGTATGTTTATATCTTCAGCAGACCATCAAATCCACAAAATGCTTTGGTCAGTTTAATAATTATCCTGGGAAGCAAAGTAGTGCTGCCATTATCAAAATGCTAGCTTCTGCCTAATGATTTAAACCAGTTTCCTTTCTTTGGGGTGACAGATGTGCTTCAACATTATGCAGAATGCATTACTTCCATAATGGGATTGTGACTTGTTATTGATCTCCATCACTTTCATCACCACAATCACATCAGCTATTTATGTCAGTCTCAATAACCCGTCACATATATGTATATCTGCACGGCTACATGAAGACTGTCAAGAAAACGTGTGAGTCTTGCTCATTGTATTCTGCCTTCTGTTTAATTAACTCTATTTTATGTTGTTTGCTTCTTAAAGTAAAGCAAAGATTTTCATTTTCCTCTTTTTTCTGTTGTTGACTATTAACACCTTCATTGAAACTCTCATAATTGTAGACCTCCTGCAAGGAAGTGTTTTCCTTTAACAGCATTCAGACCTTGGTTGCTGGTGAATTAGAGGGAGCTGGTGAAATCTGAGGTTTCAAATTAGCATCATCACATACAATCAGTAGGGAAAAAAAATACAGGTATTTACATTAGCTACACTCATAAGAATTAAAACAAAGTTTAAATATGCATGGACACAACTGCGACATTTCCCACTGAAAATACCAACCCTAGTTAGACCCCATGGAGCGCAGAGAATGGAAAAAAGCAATACAAGAGAAAGCTCAATGAATTGCATAACTTCCATCCATGTCTTCAGCTTTCTTGTTTCGATGAGGATAAGCTAGGCTCTTAACAAAATCCATGAGATTTACCTGTCCCATACCTGCAAGGACCTGGGCCCTCTCTTCTTTGCATAGTTTCAGCTCCTGATGTTTCACTTTTTCCTGCTTGCAATATATTGATAGACAGACTAATAAATAGAGCTGGAACTGCAGAATTTTTTCACAGTTTTTCATTTTTTCTTCAGTTTTCCTTAAATCCAAGGCCAAATGTGTGATTAAAACAAAACAATTCTAGAACCCTCTCTGTATTTTACTAAAGAAAAGGCAACACTCATGCATAGTAATGACAATTGGAAATATAAATCACAAACTATGGTGCATTCCCCAAAAAGACTAATTTTCCAGAAGACTGAAGATGGGGTCAAAACTGCAGCTTCCTCTCCTAAATGAAGGAAAAAATTGCTTTTCCTTCGTATTATTTCATAAGCATGGAATGAACCGAGGCAATTTCTAGTGCTCACTTCATTATTCAAGGAATTTTCCTCTGCACAGAGAACTGCACACTTAGCATTCTGAATCTAGCAGAACCTCATGATCTTAATAAAGACAATTACATATAATTGTATATAATAAATAATAAAGAGAGAGAATGTCAAATCTATCATGGCCTGCAAAACCATACACACAAGGTGTCACATATTTTAGTATCTTTCAGACAACTGTATCATGACATTGCTGGTAAATTATACTGAAGTGACACTATGAGATGTGCAAAGAAATGAGCTAAATTCTGGTTCACTGAACTCCTTGACATCGAGAAAATCTGGCATCAAACCCACGCTGGCTCAAAAGCAAACTCCTAAATTGAAAAGGGAGGATACATGATTAGTCATCCTCTGTAATTAGGAGGATGATGATGCAGTCTACTGTAGATGACCTTCACTAAGTCACTGCAATTGCAAAACATTGTGTCTTTACCTAAAAAAAGCACTTAATTTTGGCCATAAAACTGTCTTTCCCAGGAATAACTTTTATTTCTGCCCCAGATGAATATTTTGGATGGAACCTGTTTCAGTTTTCAAGTCTAGAAGGAGTTAGTTCAACCTGGTCCTTATTCCACCCACTGGATAGGACCGTTCTGCATTTTTAGGGTCAGAGTGAGGCACTTTAGTGAAGGTATACCACAACAAACCACATTTCCTCCTGTCTCAAGGCTCAAATCATGATCTGCCTCTCTTGCACTTTAAAGCAACAGGCTCCTATTTTAAACCTTCAAGTATTAACATAGATGAAATTTCCCTCCATTGGACTCATTTCTCTACAGTCTTCTAGCTCTTTTGTTCCTCATGGTCTCTCCCTACACTCTCTAGAAGGTGCTGTTCCAGTGCAGGCCCTCTCCCTCACACTCCATCCAGAGGGAGAAGCATGCTGCAGAAGGCTGAAGAAATGCTCACAGTATCCACAGCATGCTGGGATTTGCCATCTCCTTCACTCCTGAGGGAGTCTAGCCCGAGGCCAGACTTGCATACAAGTAATTTTTATGCATTTATGCAGTACCAGACTTCTGTGGCAAAGGGCCAAACATAGCTGTGTCTCATTCCAGACTCCATATAGACTATAGTATCAAGCCCGTTGACACTGTTTAAGAGGGTACCTGTTAAAAGGTCCGAAGAGCAATGTAAAGTAAAACGTGTGGCCTCCATATGCAACTCTGTTCCCCAAACAGGCAAGGATGTAAATCTCTGGTTTCTCAGCAGTTGAAAGGAAAGGCCCAGGATCAGAAACCTGAAGTTCACTACATCCCAATGCCTGCTATTTTCCACTGGCTGGCTGTAAGTCTTCAAAAAACACCTCACACTTGACAGGGATTAATTAGAGATTAGTCTTTCTGACCTGAGACAGAACTTCAGAGAAATACTGACTAATATCCCCTGTAGCTGTAACAGAGTAACATGAAACTGCAGACCCTGGAAAAAAGAGTACTCAGCTGAGTAGAAGAAAAACTACAGAATGCTCTTCATTAGATCCTGTGTAGGATGGGGTTTACATCTAGCCAGGCTCATCAATAAACATACTTGATTCAGTAACCAGAGTCAGTCCAGTTCCAGGAGTTTCCACCCCACTGGTGAAGAAAGTAAAATTTATCATACAGTCGAGACTGCCTCACTGTAAAAGGATGTACCCTACCTGTTGATTCAAGTAACCTGAAAAATTCTCTTTCCGAAACACTACATGTACTGGGTTCTGCTGAACAGGGAATAAGAAAGTATTTTTCTCTGTTCACATGTAGGTAGAAGGAGACTGAAGAAGTTTGGGTATTTCTAGGTAGAAGCAAAAGAAAAAAGGAAATCAGTATCTTTATGCTCCTCTGTGTCCTCAGTCTATTCTACCTATTGCCATTACAAAAGAACCCCACAGATGTTTTTCTGCACTGATAAAGAGAACCTTTATGTTCAAGGAAACATGCACAGAGATGCTTGGGCCAGTTAGCAGCTCCTGGGGTTACCCCATTTTCATGGTGTTTGTGGATTCTCGATGGCAGGTTGGCATCAGCTATAGCCAGTTGAAGTAAACTGAGCTAAGAATTTCCTCTAGAAGAATAAAAAATGAGTAATCTCATGGCATGGAGTTTGGGGGCCCAAAACACTCTTCTATAGATTCTCTGCTCCGTTTCAGCCCTGTCCTGACCAGAGCTCGTGTTTAACTGTGGAGTTGAAAACGCCCTATAATTGTAAGCCTGAGCAACAGATGAGTTTATTTGACTTACACCATACGATGAAAAGACACTGAGCCAGATTAGATAGCTTCGTTTACAAACAATAAATGAGGTCATTTGACCCAGAAATATTTGCTTAAAAGTTTGCCTAAGTAAAACATATGGAATATGCACATAAACATATAAAGCATTAAAAAACGCTTTCCCATGTGTTCTCAAAGGTGTTTCACAAATACGCACTTTTTTCACACAACTGACATATTCATCCGTGCTTGCATAAATAATATTGGTAACATTGTTTGAAAGGTATCTGAAGGTATATGTGAGGGATGTTGGGTTTTTTGTAATTTGTAGAGGTGTATTTTAAGCACAACTGTTTGCAAGTCTGTTTAGCCTGGATGTAATTGTATTCGACCAGAAAAACTTCTGAGCAATGCAGATAATAGCTCTTTCCACATTTGGAGGAAATTATGGAGGTTTTTACCTTATGAGAAAACAGTCTATCTTAAGTTTCTTTCAGGAGTTTGTATTTGTCTTCCAATATTCCTCCCTGAGAGAACATCCAGAACTAGAGAACAGCTCTGTATTATGGTTATGAATTATTTGAGAGCACACTGCAAGTTATTACAGTTTTTACTATCTGAAATGATTTAATGGTCACCCACAAATTGTGCAACTGGTTACCCAATATACATCATGTGACTTTCTCTTCCTTGATTAGATTAAGCAAATCTGAGCCAGGGGCTCAAAATGTGCTTTTCATGACTGTTCTTATGAACAAAAAGGTACTTTCACTAATATTCACAGAAGGAAAATAAAAGCCCCAGGTCAGGAAATCACTAAAGCATGTGTTTAATTCCTCCCCTCCTTAAGAGAGGAGTTATGCTCACACTTAAGTTGCATTGCTTAACTGCTGTCTGAATGCTTTTCTGAACCAGAATGAAGAAAGAGGCAGCCACAGTTCAGTCATCTTTAAACACTAAAACTGGTTTAAAGAGAATGAAGTCTTCTGATTTATTGCAGCAACCATGCCCTTTCAGAAGTTACTAATTTTGCATTTTTCTAACCTCCAATATTCAGTTAATATTGGCTTTCAGCCTTCTGTCCTTAAATTCTTGTGCCCTCATGTGATTGAAACATGCTTAACAGGATAGCCTCCATACGTCCTTTTAGACAAAATTTGTGTTTTAAAGCTACATCCAAGAGTAATTGAAGTTAATGGAAAGATTTAATTGTTTTCAATGATATTTGGATGAAGAACTGATAGTTTAACTCTGGACACTCTCTTTTGAACATTCTCACCAAGGTGCTGATCCAACTCCCAGTGAAGTCAATAGAAGGATTTGTGTTGGGATTTGGATAATAACTCTGTTCTTTTTGGAGTCAAATCCCCTTTGTCAATATGCACACGCACAAATACAGAGATATAAATGAAAACAAATGTTTGGCAACTTGTGACAGAAAGTCCAAATCTGTATCTGTGTATTTGGGCCAAACCAAAATTGTTACGCTTGACAAAAACATCATTATGCTGATGTGGTTTTGGTTTTTGCTTACTAGTAATTGTTTGGTGAGTATAAATCTAACTGCTCATATTTTATTTTTTTGCATAAATGTATTCTACTGTCACTGTAGACAGTAAAATGAGAGGGATTTCTATGTAAAACTCTCTGTTCAGACTTGTCATAACTTTGACAAACATAATCCTCTCAGACCAGAATTTTCCATGCTTGGTCTCCATCAAGAGCAATTCTGTTTTTGCCAAGTATGAAGAAGTTTGCTTCAACTCCTTCTTAGTTTCCAAAATACAAAAGGTTTCTCATTTAGGATCAATCCTACACTCAAAACAAAAGGGATGTGGGCTGGATTCCCAGAGGTGCGGCGCTCTCGCAGTTCTCATTGGCTTTAGTGTTTCTAAAATCAGCTTCTGTGTTTTAAAAACAAGAATTCCAAGCGGATGAGGGAATTCTGACTTGGACACAGCGAGCCAAGTGGAGCCTTGGCTAGCAGAGCTGCAGGGAGTAGACATGTTGCTGATTGCTTCATCTGCTGAGCGTGTGTGTTACGTGCCACGCATTTGTTGTGCTCCGTGCTAACAGAGCAGTGCTTGTGGTAGCACACGAGGACAACAACAAGGTGGACATTGAGGGGAAGGCAAAGGGATGGGAAAGCTTCCAAACCCTTGCAGACCTCTGTGTTCAACACAACGGAAGCAGCTCTTTCTGCTATATAGAGAAATAATTTCACAATTTATGCTGATAACAACTCAGGCCATACCACGCCCCTAAACAGACTGATTTTTAAGACCCAGTGACAAAATTACTGGTTGAGCCCCTAGCACCTTTTCTAGAATGGTGCAGGAACTCTGCCGTTTCAGGCTAAGATGATCCTTTCTGTGTTGTGTTACCCCTCCAAGTACCAGCTCAGGCTACTCATTAAACACTGAGGCCATCCTTCAGTTACTTAGCCTGTGTTCTCCAAGACACTGTGTTGCTGTAATTTTTACTGCATGAAGCAAATACCATCAGATTATCTATCTCACCGTGTTCTCAAGATATTAGGTGACCACCTTTAAAGTACATCCATATCCCCTTAGGATGACAAGGACACAAGAAATACATAGATATTGAAAAGTAGCACCTAAACTCTAAAGATCAGTGAACAAGCACCAAAAAATTCAAGTGAGACTGGCATAGTAAGAATCCTATCCCTATGGTTTGAAAACAATTTAATTAATTTATCAGTAACATACCACAGAAAAGCTTCTGGCTATTCATTCTCTGTCTGACATAGCCAAAAAATACTTCCCTCAACAGGTCTATTTGTTGCAGCAAGAAGGCTTGGATTATTTCCTATGTGTTTTACCTGTGCTTGTTTTTAAACAAAGCCTGCAGAGCCTGAAAAATCTGTGAAATAATAATTACAAAATATAAAGTTGAAATGAGAATTTGGAATTATGTTAAAAGTATTTGCTAAATGGATACTAAAAGAGACTAAAGTGACTGACAATCAAATCTGTGACTTGAAAGTAGAAAAGTCAGAGTCAAGAGAAGGAATTCCATCTCCATGGACAGAAGGTAGAATAGAATAGCTCAGTAGGAAAGGACATACAATGGCAAACTGCTCAGGTGATAGGCCCAGCTGCAAAGGTGATAGTGATTTGAAGCCGTCTGCAGCTAGAGACAGAAAATAATATAGATTATACCAAAATCCTATAGTTTGAGTAGCTACTTACAATTTATGGAAGAAAACTGGGTCCCTAAAATAGTTCACCAGCCTGCTGTGGTGTTCATCTAAGCTTTTGCTTGTTTTATAGACCTCGCCACTGCTTTTAATGACATAAAAAAACCAAATCTAAATAAATGAAAAGAAAAACGTCCCCTAGCAATAAACAGGCTGTGAATTGCAGAACAGCAGTAGCTGCTTTTGAAGGCTGGAATGGCCAATGCACACATGCGGTAACACCCCCAGGGCTTGACAGATGCCAAAATGTCTGGATGATCTGTTCATTCATCTCCAGGTAGGTACTGACAACAGCTCCTCTCTAAAGAGGAGGCTGCATATTGTGCTGACATCCACATCAGATGACTGAAATCCCACCAGGATTTCTGTGCCACACATTTTTTAGCCTGAAGATCAGAGGATGATTTGAAGGCATTTCTCCAATACCTGATTTTTACAAAAGGCAGCAACAACATGGAAGAAATAAGGGATGCCCTTTCAAATACATCTCTAAGCTCAGTTATCAAAGTTGTGCTCAGTTTTGTAGTTTTTCCAGGCTGATCACTTATTTCAAAAAGCTGAAAATATATCTTTGAGGGAAAAACAAAAGGAAAGTCTTTTTCCATAAACAGTTCTTCTGGAAAGAGCATGTTATCACTGTAAAGCGGATTTACATTTTATGTTTCTCAAATCTCGATTAACTTGATCACCTGCTATGAAACTCCCTAACATCTACTGAATCAGGTGGGTAACTTTAGCCTAACTCCTAATTTAAGTCTGAAAACTGTTTTCTGTACCCACTGTGCATTTCAAGTGAATTCTAAACCAGATATTAGAACTCAATATATTTCTGGAGGAGCCACCAGTGTTCTTTGTATTTAACCCTGTGACCTATGCCTCCGTATGGGCCAAATCACCCCAGTCTCCGTGGGAGGAAGATTTAAGCCCTGAGCCACAATCTCACAGGACTGAAGGGGCCTGTCTTTAGAAGAATGAAATTAAGCACACACAATGTTTGAGAAAGTTCAGATTGGTAAACTTGGCAGGACAAAAGGACAAGTCTTCAAACTTGCTTTACTTAGCAAGATTTGGGAGAAATGCGCCGACTGTACATTCTCTACCCTCATTATATTCTTGGAGTTTTGACTTCCTCTGTTGCTCCCTAGCCACAGATAGGTATCTAAACACGGGGAAGGCAGAGTGTTTTCACAGCTGCTGGAACTGTGTTATACCTATGGACTGCAGGCCACACAAGGGGAGCACAGTCGCTCGACTATTAAAATAATAAGATGTTGCTTAAATCAATAGGTTTTAATTGTGTTGCTTAACATTCAGTTCTCTACCTAGGAATAAAAAAATGTTGCTAGCAAAAGGAGAGTAGTTAGATTTCTTTGGGGGAGTCAGAGCAGAAAAGAATACAGTCTTATGAAACCACCAACACTTTGCAGCTCTTTCTCTATACCTGACAGTGTATACGTACCTCTGCATTTCAGAATGTACCAAAGCCTCCCAAAAATCTAAGCACCTGGTAGGGCAAAATGGAATGTCAGGAACTATTTTATTCCCTTCTGAAGTATCACTAAGAAGATGAAGAAGAAATAGAAGAGTCCAAAGTCTGAGACTTCAATTTTTTCTGAATGGGAGACATCATCGTCTTCACAACAGAATATTGCACGTAAAACATCTGAATTTCAGTGGAAAAACAACCTACCTGTACTTGATATAAGCCTCAGTGTATTTTTAGCACATTCAGAGTCTGACTTCACTATCTCAAGTTGGCTCATATTGGCCAATGTCATTTGTGCAGTGGCCTAAAAGAGCACTTATTGCCTTTTATCTATGGAGGGGCAGATTAGCATCACAAAAACCATCTTGTAATTGGTACTGTTGGCAGTGCCAGATGAAAGACAAGGACTCTGAAACACTTAAGAAGCTATTGCCCAAATCTGCAGCTTCTGGAAATTCATGTCCCTTACAATGAATGGAGTTTTGCCAATAGGCCAACTGATGACCTGCCTGCTAAAACAAAAGAAACCCAGCCTTGATCATTCTTTTATTGTTCTGATTCTTTTGCAGATTTAGAAAATGTAACACAACTGCTTAAAATAACCCCACCATTTATTATTCCAGGAGCAATGTTTTCTTAATAATACACTCAAAGTGTGTCTGGAATTCAGAAACACAATTTATTTTCCCACAACACGCCAGGCAATCAAAAAAGTTACATTCCATATCCAAAAGAAAAAATTGTGGCTATTGCAAAACAAGAAAAAGTAAATCATAAAAAAATATACTGCTAAGGCTAAAAATCTATAAAATAACACTGACCTTTTTATATACCTCATAAACAGCACAGAGAAATTTCTGCTTCTGCCAAACATTCCAGTTTGCACCGGTGTTCCAAATTTTCATTAGCACAGCAACCATGCTGCCTGATATCCAGTGGCTCAAACTACTCCCTCACTCTTCCTTCCGAAAAGAAAGGAAAAGAAAAGAAATAAAATAACTAAGAAGCCCAGATTCTAACTCAGATTTTGAAAAAGTCTGCCTTAAAAATAAGACCTTTCCTTAAAAAGGAATGCCCCAACAGTAGCCATTTACCTCCAATGAGGCTGTTAGTGATTTACTCTACCATCTTTTCCCAGATTTCCACAAATCGAATGGCAGGATGAATAAAGGTTCCTTCTCAGTTTTTTTTTTTTTTTTTTTGTCATTTTATTTCTGAGTGAAACCTAGTGAAGAGCAGCATAAGGAGGATACAGAATGTTTGGCTCTGCAACATATTTCCTCATTAGAAACACAGAAATCAGAGAGGACTCTGGGACTACTGAATTCAGTCACTTGTTGTCACAGGCAACCATGTCATAAAATACTTTTCATAATGTATTTCTAATCCATCTTTAAAGTAAATGGAGGAAAATATTACCTTACCAATGACAGTAATGAGTCCCACACTTCCCAGGGAGCATAGAACTTCCTCCAATGAAGACTTTTATTGCCAGACCTCTGTGGAAGGCTAAAAATTCATGATCAGCAACTGTGAAACACTTCACCTCCTATTTTCTCTGATTAGTTATGCCACACAAGCCTCTGGATTTGGGAGTTTATTTTCCCCTTCAACTCTTAGGCTATTTAAATAGTTACAGAGATGAACAGCACTGAGAATCTTTGAAGTAATATTTTAGGCCCTGACTCAGGAAAATAATGAGCATATTAACTTTAAATCTTGTGTGAGGTTCTTCAGACCTGGCACCTGTTGTTAGAACAGCACATGCCTGGATTGGCAAATAAGGACAGTATATTTAACATCATTTTGAGAATAACTTGAAGAATAAATATGTTTGTAGCCGATTATTCTCAGAAGACTGCAGTGAAACATTTAGAAGTTAAACTGTTAATTATGTTTCTTTTTTCCTTTATACCCTGTACAACAAACACATTTAAAAATTTTTCTGTTTCTCTGCCATGACATAAAAACAAAATGCCATAGAAAGCCTTTTAGTTTCTTAGTTTCTCACTGTAAAAAGAAGTTTAGGGGGCAGCATAAGCAATAGATAAAAGTACTGACTGGATAAGATTCAAACTCAGATTCTGATTTTTACTGATCCCAAATTTCCAGATAATTTGATCAGGATTTGCAACCAATAAGCAGATATCCCTTCCAAATATCTACACTCTCAGTTTTGAAGGTCATGGTAATTACCTGTTCATCTCAGGAGACATTTTGATATGTAAGATATTCCAGAGCAAGAAAAGTAGTTGGTGGCTGTTCATGTGTTTCATACTGCTCGTACTGGAATACAAAAGAGTGTGCTCGAATGATCATTACTAAAACAAAATAGGACCAAGATATGATTCCCTTATCATTTCTCTGATGCAAAAAATAAAAATGAAAATCAAACCTACCAAACAAAAAAAAACCAAAACCCAACCAACCAATTAAAAACAACCCGAAAGATGGGAAATGGGAATAGAGAGGAAGAGAAGAGGAAAAGAAAAACTCAGTGGTTCAATGTTTTTCCAGTTCTCTTCCCTGTAATATATAGATGGAAAACAAAACTGATGAAGGGGGCTTTGGGTTGGTGTGTGACATTTAGGTGTCACAAAAAGAGTCTATTAAATCCTCACCAAATATTTTTTCAGCTGCTTCAGAATACACTCTGCAGTCACATAATGTTGAAGGTACCTGATTCCTCATCAGAAATGTTCAACACCTCATGGGCCTGGGTCCTGTTACAAGAGAAACAGTTTAAAGGAACTGGAAGTGAAAATAATCTTTGTAGCAGATGATGTGGACAACACAAGCTCATTGTCAGAAAATACTGGAAATTAACAAAAGGGAACCAAAACTGCTCCTTTGTATGAAGTGTGTTAAGGATTATGTCAGAACACAAAGAATGCCAAATAATGAAGAGAAAAACCAGAATAATCAAATTTAATTAAAAGGTGCAGTTTTAAAGAAAATAATTTCATCAGTAATACTAGGAAGAAAAAAGCATGAAGTCCATAATAACATATAAATTTATCCTAGTCAGCAACATATTTAACAATGCCATGTAAATCAGTAGTGGGATAATTGCTAAGATGTGGCTAAATAGGCAAAATTTTATTATTTTAATATTAAATACAATTATGATTTCTTGTTTTCTTAGTTCTTTCTTTCACAAAGGCAGTCATAATCCATCAAGTTCCAAATTTGGCACGTGTCTGTATGTGACTTTATGATTAAATTCCACACTCAAAATTCACAAAGACTAAACCTGATGAAGTGCACATGCATCTTAATAAGTGAAAGGGACAAATGAATTCATTGTCTATTGAAGCAGTTTTATAATATCTAAACATGTGCTGAACAAAGCTGCAAGCTATTAAAACAAATCATACAGGCTTTAATTACAATCTAAATCTGCCTTATTAAAGTAATAAAATGACCCTAAAAAAATGTTATGGAAGTCATGTTGTCCCTACAAATGAACACAGCATGAGAGAGTGATGCGATAAAACACCCTAACTTTAACATCTTGTATGTACCACTGTGGCTTCCCACAGAGCTAAACCAACAAGACCTAAGTCTTCTCTTCCATAGCTGTGGGCAAAATTCCCCTCTCCCTCAATTTGCCTTTGTTGGCAGCATTCATCAGAGTTTCAGGGGCCTATGTGGGGCAACGTGACCCTGCTGGGCCCAGTCTCCTCCCCAGAGTCCCTGGAGATCTCCAGTTCTGAGGGATGTCAAGGCACAAATCTTACCAGGAACCAGATGGGGCAATGCAGAGCTAGGGACTAACTCAGTTTAACTGCAAAAAGAGTCCCAGTTTAAACAATAAATTTTGGCTTTACTGTGTGGCAGCCAATTACAATGGAGGAGTCATTCTTGAGATTATCCATGTGAAGAACATTATTCATATGACATTTACATATGAGAATTTGGAGGGTCAGCCATAACTGTGGACTTTTTTTCTTCTGGGCAAGCACTGATCTCCAAATGCATGATCTGATATTATTTCCTAAAATAATCTGCTATTTTAGAATACTCGATATGTGCTCATGACATTTATGATCTGTTGCAGAGCCTATACTGAAGTCTAGAAGCATTTTAACCACAGTATTTGCTGCCATTTCCTAAATCATCACATCCCACATTGGTTCTGACAATAGAAGAAAGCATGACAAGGGCACTGAAACAGCTGAATGTGAACAGAAGGCCACAGTTCTTACTTTAACCATGTATTTTCCATGGACTATGAGATAACACAAGTAAAGGACTCTTTTGCCCTCCTCTGTAATTAAGAAATATCCAAATCCAGTCCAATTTAAGCACACGAGGACAACACATCAGGAGGGTTCCTTTGCAAATAAACACTCACAGGTCTCTGCACCTTCTGCCAAACCCCACAAGATCTTTTCTGGATTTCTTCTGAGGGCTGACCCTGAGCACTCGTCCTTTCACCTGAGACATGGTGAACAAGACCGAGCCTCACCTGGCTACATCCTCCTTTCAGGTAGAGAGCCATAAGGTCTCCCCAAGGTTCCTTTTCTCCAGATGAACACCCCCAGCCCCCTCAGCCACTCATCAGATATGTTTTCTAGACCCTTCACAACCTTTACTGCTCTTCTCGGGACAGGCTGCAGTGTGCTTTTTGAAGGGAGAGACCCAAAACTGAACACAGCACTTGAGGTGCGGCCTCACCAGTAACTGCAATATTGGTCCTAAGAAAAAGACTTCTGCCTTCCAAGGGCAAACACTTGAAAAACAGATGAGAAGACGAGCACATATCCTCACTTTCATAAAACATGAGATTTAAACAGACATTAGACCACTTAACCTTGTTGAACACATAGCAGAGACCAGCAGGGTTTTCTGCCACGTCAGAGTGGGCCTAATGTGTTCAGGCCTGAGTAAAACAGGAAGCTGCTCATAGTTTCTGCATTAAGCATGGAGCCTTAACTGTTAATTCCTTGAATTATGTTGGGCTCCCACTGAGATGTGACACTATGCATCTATTCTTCTTCAGATGCATTTATAAGAAAAATATGTGTATGAGAAAAAAAGAGAGAGGAAAGGCAAGAGACTCTAAAACTCTGACTGGCTGAATAACAGGTGTGCAAACTACCTGAGCAGAATTAAAAACTACTGCATGATAATGGTGCCAAAACTGCACACCATCATGCAATTATATTCTATAACTTCATTACAATTTCAGGATATTGATTAAGGTTATTGGTTATACCTGAGTGGGAGCGTAGATTGGTACCTATCTCTTCTAAAAGATGCTAAAATTCTTAGCAGCTTCACTGAAAGCATAGTGATTAGGCATAAGGGGATAATTAAAACATTTTAATTTCTCACAGCAGCATACAACTCTTTAAAGTCAAAATGCATTAGAAGGCTGAATGCCTAACAGGTGGCTTTTATACCTACGTTCATAAATTAATGACTTGCAAAATTTACCAAGACTTAGATTTTGCGCAACATGATTGGATAGGATATATTTTTTCTATTGAAATTGTCATATTGGCTATATCACGGTAAAGTGTTGATTTTTCCAGTTTCACTCAGGGAAAATAAAATCATTCCACAAGATTCAAATATTATGTTTTAATGTGCTCAGATTATCCCACTTGACTTTGCATTGAAAGACGGTAGAAGAGCTCACACACTTCATCCCCACTGTACAGTACTGGCTTTGGAAAATGTCTCTCAGCAAACTCTCAATCTTTTTCTGTGTCAAGTGAAAATGGTCTGCTTAATCCACAAGTGACCACTTCAAAAAAAAAGGCAGATTTATAAACTATTACCTCTCCTCCTCTTAATTACTGACTTCCACACCCATGTTTCTGTACGTTTACAATTTTTTCATCTACTACTGTCTAACCTGAAGGATAGAGGAATCCCAAGTTCATCACTGCTACCTGGCTTTCCTCTGGCTCCAGCAGGATGTAAGGGGAGGCAGAGTTGAATATGTTGGTCAGTAAATTACAGCTCAAGATCAGATGCCAGCAGAGGCTCTGTGTAGCAGGAGTGTGCAATGCAAGTGCCTCTGTAAAAGGCACCTTACCGAAAATGAAATGTCTAAATTAATTCCCGTGGGGGAAGCTGCCTTGGAGTAGCAAGGATGCTGCAAATTCACACTGCTGCTCACTGCACATTCTCTTTTTTTTTTAGGTAGAGGAGTCTAACTGAGTGCAATCTTAGAACACACATGCTGTAATGGTTATAGCACCCTCCTAGAAGGGGAGAGATCAGATTTCAGCTGGGGGCTGTAGCATGGGTCTCCTCCTTCCATGCAACTGTTCCAAAATGCCAAACTACAAACTGTGTGTGCAGTTTAGTCATGCTCTGTGCGTGCCTGCCAGATGAACTCCTGAAGGTGAGGTGTGTGAAGTACCAAAGCTGTACACTGAGAGGCCTGTATGACTTGGGCAGGAATTAGAGGCAGCTGCCTTCAACTTAGGTGGCTGAGAGCGTGCCTAGTAACAGAAAAAGAGGTACTACTGGGACTTTCCTAGAAAGCTTTGGCACCTAAAAGCATTACATACTTATGAGGGCAGGTAAAATTGAATTTTCTGCAGACAAAAGTACATGGAAGTGTTGAAGCTGCTGCCCTGTGTAATTTGCTTTAACGAAGGCCCATCTATTAAGGCATATATAAAACATTTGGAACCTCATTTCATACCTGGTGCCTTTCTCACTAGTGTTGAGTTACAAAATCCTGCTCATGTCAGCCCTGCAAATGTAAGAGTTGGACAGAACAGATGGCAATTTCTAATTAATGCACGTTACCTAAGCTTTTACGGATACAATAGCAGGCAAAATTCATCCTTCTTCATATTTTAATTTGTCAAAGAGCAAACAATCATATGAAAAATTAGTATGTCTGTCTTAGCTTAGAGACTATTTTAAAAGATGGCTCGGATTGACTTAAAGTGCTTGTGACATTTTTATTTTTTAAAGTATTTACACAGCTTAGACATTTAGAATATTTTTTCATTTTAATCTCTAAGAAATATTTTGCAACACAATAAAAGCAAAAAAGCATTCTGATTCTCTTTCCTTTCATTTCATTTAGGATTCTGGCAAAAGTTATTCTTCTTGACTGCAATGTATCTATACAGTCCCTCATTTTATTCTTTGGAGAAATTACTTCACTAAGATTTCAGCAGTTATAAAACATGTTCTTTTATCATTGTGGGGTATCAGTGGGATTGATCACTCTTAACCAGCTATTTTATAGCTGTGGTGTGAGAATGTCTAAGGTTTATTTGGAGTATTGCATTTTTTTTCAGGATAAAGCACAGTAGACCATGTCAGCCACAGAAAAATATTACTCACTTCCCCCTCGTCACTCTTAATTGGGATCAAGTGGTTTTAGGTCAATTACTTTGGTCAAGAAAATTTATGAAAAATACAGGTCTATTTTACACATGATAGAGGTAATTAATATTTTTTACAGACAGTCATTATAAAAGCCCTTCATTCCTCCTCCCTCACTGCATCACTGTGACAAATTCTATGGAGGAGATGAATGGCTGGATTGTAATATTGATTTCCCTGGGTTTTCTGGCATATGCCAGGGTAGCACACAGCTCGGTATCACTCACTTGTTAATCATCAGACACACACATACAACACAAAGCTTGTTTCAGTTTCTAAATTCGTGCAATTTGACCAGATGGTAATGACAGTCTGACAGGTGTGTCCTGAAAACTAATTTAAATATTTGTAAATAGTGGCACCATTCCTGCATTAGGTGATTAATAACTGCTGATCCTGTCACTCTCTTTAACATCATTTCTGCCTTAACAAATGTTGAACTTCATAACTCAAAGGAAACTTTAACAAATACCTTTTCAACCTTACTTACTTGTCTTCATTAATTATCCAGCAACTTCTTTCCCACAAACAGTGAGCAGCATATATCAGGTTGTGAAGATTCTAACTCCTATTTACAGAACTACAGAAATTCAGGTCTTGCTTATCAGCTTAGCAAACATGAGTCACTGGGCTGAAGGTTTTGGATATCTACCTGCCACATGGTGAAATATCAGACTCAGTTCATTAATTAAAAAAAAAAAATATATATATATATATTACCCTGAAAAGAGTTATGAGTTTTTTTATACTTCTCCATTTTAGACCTCTTGGAGAAGGGGAAGGGGAAGGGAGAACAGAACAACTTTGGGAGCACAAGGCAGGGAAGAGTGCAGAACCAGGCTGGGAGGATAGAAGGGCAGAAACGGAAGGAAAGAAAAATTGACACATAGGGAAGGGTATCACAGGTGACTTAAGAGAACAATTCGTGGGAAGGAACAATAGAGGAATGGGACAGACTTTGGGACAGAAGTGGAGACCAAAGCTGGGGAGAATACATGGGCTGGAAAGAGAAGGAAGAGACAGAACTGTGAGAGAACAGGCACTTCCAAGACCCAAGGCTGCAATCGGGACATCACTTTTCTAGGGGCAAAACATGTGCTTCCATTCCCCTCTAGTGGCAGGTACACTTCAAAAAAAAAAAAACACCCATCAGTTTGCATTTTATTCCTGTGGGGTTCAAGGCGACACAGTCACCTAAACCTTGAAAAGCTGCCAGTGACTTAAGTAGGGTCCTAATGCTGCTTGCTTTACCCCCTCATCCTTCCCTATTTTGTAACCTTTTGAAAACCTTTGAAATCACAATGAAAAAAAATTGTACAGATATTAAATACGCAAAATCAAACAAGAGAGGTCAGGAAATTAAGCCTGTCTTTCAGTACCTACCAAAGAGCATAGCTAGGGTAATACACTTTTTAGTAATGCACACCCACATTTCCCAAAGAGCTACAAATCTGTGTGATTCCAGACTGGTTGGTTCCCACTGAATGAGCAGATAACTATTACTGCTATCCCATAACATATTTTGGGAAATTGCCACTTGGCATTCTGGCATTATCCCTTCTGTGCAATGATATCTTTAATTTGCATGTTAATAAATGTCAAACAAGCCTTCTGCTCTGATTTGGTTTCCACTGTTGTTTTTTTTTTTGCCATCAAATTTATATTTTTCTGTATATGCACTTCCTGCGTGACATCAACCAAAGTATTCACCTGGAAAAGTAATAAAAACCAATTCATTTTACTCAATTTGGATTTTTTAGAGGAATAGGTATTTCACTATACACAGGGATTCTCATTATGGTAGGAATTAAGCACTGATCACATCACATACAAGATTGCTTTATATCCTGCACATTCCAGAGAACCACATCTCTCTAATAAGTCCTTTTGTTTTCTTCTCATTCCCTATTCTATTTTCAGAAATATGATTACTTAAGTGGAAACAGCAGTAAAACAGGAACTATGCTGCTTAATATATTTTTCTATGCATTATGTTGATATCTTTATTGAGATTGAATGGAGCACTTCAAAGTGAGTTAATTTTTGCCTTGGAGCTGTGTGTGAAATTAAAGTGAAAGTGATTATTTGTCATCATTATGAATTAGTAACTGTTGGCATTTTATAAATGACCTGATGTGAAAGTTAATCGAGAGCAGTCATTATTTGTAGAGTTTATCAAATGACCCAAAACACAAGCTCAGCCTAACAGGTTCTATAGGAACCCTTACTATTTTTTTTTCTTTTCATATTGTTTAAAGAAACTCACCAGAGGGACATATTCTAAGAGTTAACAAACCAAATTAATTCCATTGACTTTAATTGTTCTTATCCTGAGTTTCTTTGCAGACTTCTAGAAACCTTGCCTTCACAAATCTGAGTAACTTTCGCTTGTGTTTTGATCCCAGAAACCTTTTTTAAGCAGCACTTATACTTCGGAACACTGTCTTCTATTTAAAACCTTTATTTTCACTAAGCACCCAAAATCACTGACAAAGGTTGCACCTGAAGTTGCAGCACAGTCAGAAGGTCTAGCTACGCAGTCTGATTTGTTCAGTTCGGGTTGCTCAGTCAACCAGAAGAAAGAGCTTCAAAGACAAATGTGGTAAATGGTTTGGAAAGCCTGAAACCGCCAAATGTCAGGTTTTTAAGAAAAGTAAATATAAAGGAAGTTCATTTTTGCCGAGACTACTATGGCTTATTTTCAGCTGTAAAGCAGGGAAAACGCTCTCTGCTCTTTAATTGAACGCTCATAAAGTTTTAATTAGCAAAGTTTCAAAAACATGGCAATCGCACTGCTGAAAATCAGCCACAGTTTTGATTTACAAGTCTGCAAAGGATTACTTGGTAGCAATCAGGATGGATTGCAGTGCTTAAGCCCAGAAAGCTCTAATACGTTATAAACACAAGCAAATGATGCAGTAATTGCCCTTGATTGCATTACTTAGCAGACTTTTAGAGGCAACCGAAGGAGAAGTTGATAGTACCTATGTGCCTATGGCAAACAGTATGCGACAACATCAAATCCATGCAGGAATTCCTGAAGAACAGTTTCTTTATTCCTAAACGCAGGTGATACTTAGGAGACCTGAGAAAGCCAGCTCTGGGACAGAACACTGTCAGCTCTGAGGACACGTGGACCCATCACCACCCAAAAGGGGCTGTGGAAGGAGGGTGTGGGTTTCCACAGGGTCTGACAAAGTCAACAGAACCATTAATGCAGATACCACGGTCTTGTCTCTCTGATGGGAGCGAGCTTTCCTTTTATTACATCCATAAACTGGGTCATTAGCCAGCAAGAGAAAGGGGATGGGTGAAAACTGGGAGGGAGTTGTGAAACCTGTTAGGTTATGACATTACATAGCAAGGCAACTTCTGTAAAAGCAATAAACAAAATGGTTCACATTCCCATTATTTATCAATCAGAAAAATCCAGAATGCAAATGATCAATGTAGAACTCTTTCTTTCCCCTCTAAAGATACCCACTCACTAAAACATGAAGGACTTATGTAGGGAGGCCATTTCAAATTTACAAACATGAACTTCCATAAGCTTACAATGTATGAAAATTATTACTAATTCACCTCTGTGTGAAAACCTTTATAATTTATCTCTTCATTGAATTTCTAAGAGTAAAAGTTTCCTGAAGTCTGGGGATGGAGGGGACTCTGCTCAGGAATCTGAGGCAACTTCACTTCCCTTGCTTGAATTCATGTCAGAGAAGCCAAATTTGAAGAAAGCACAGCAGTTCTGGAAGTAGAGGAGGAGGCCTAATATCCACACATGTTAAATTTAGCAAATAATTGCACACAAATTCTAAATTCCTTGAACTGCTGGTATTTCAGGTGGTTATGTTTGCAAATATTTTACAAGTCATTACAAATATTGGATGTACACACCACTGTCAGTACTAACTTCAGTGGCAACAGTACTGTTTAATTTGTTATCAGTACATTACACCTCTGGGCATAAAACTTACAGCTGATAACAGAGCTCAGTCTGATGAAATTCCTAATGACATCATAAGAAATTCTTATGTTGCAAAACAGTTGCAAAGAAACTTTTTACTTCAGAACCACATGCTACCGCAGTCAGATAAAATTACTGTTCAATTTTACTGTTAGATTTGAGAGTACTATTTCTTGAACTGATATTAGGATCCTTAACATTTCTAAATAATTATTTGAAATCAAGAAAGAGTTATACCCCAAAAAGTTCCCAGAGAAGAGCTCCCTGTGGAGCTACAAGGATTTCCCTGCTACGAGAATTTCAAAATCTCATTAGAAAGCATTTCCATGGCTCTTTGAGCTCTAATCCCAAATGGAAAGAGCTAGATAAAAGGAATGTGGATTTAATAATCTTTGTGTCATCCATACTCTTTGTAGGTAGTTTACATTCACCCAAAAAATATTAAGGTGGCCAATGATTCTGGCCTCAAATCTAAAATAGCACCATTTCTCAGCTGGCTTAGCTCTTGGCTAATTTTACTGAAATCTACAGATTTTTTAGTATTTTTTAGGACAGATCACAAAGATT
This sequence comes from Orthonyx spaldingii, assembly GCA_013397795.1. Lineage (NCBI taxonomy): Eukaryota > Metazoa > Chordata > Aves > Passeriformes > Orthonychidae > Orthonyx > Orthonyx spaldingii. Next base: position 1,567,749 of record VZTJ01003395.1, read on the forward strand.
CAATTATATATTTCTTTGTTTATTCTTCTGTTCAAAGCCTTAAGCAAAGCTAATATGTATATCTTTAAATCAAATGCAAAAGTACATTTTTTTAAAAAAAAGACATTGCTTTTTAAAGAACAATTATTTTGTTTCAGTTAGTATCTGCAACAATAAAATAACTATGATCAAAGCATGTTCCAAGTCCTGAGAATCTCGCTTTATATTTAATATGAAATATGTAAGAAATGTACCACCTTTACTGTCTCCCGATTTTTTTTTTTCCTTCTTTTGGTCACCAACAATAAGTTACCATTTCAAGATCACAAAGATAGCACTCCAGCTTCCATTTGATTCATGTTTATACATAAAGCAGGCCAGTTCCTGAGTAGCTTTATTTAAGGCTAACTGGATACAGTCCCAGAAGGAAAATGAACAACTCAAATCGTACCTGAAGTCTTATGATCTTATTTATGAAGACTATGATCTTGGACAAGTGGCCTGGTGGTGCTGAAAAAAATTACATAAATGGGCATAGTTATTCACTTTAGCATTTATCTGGAAATGCCATAATCCTTTTTAAAAATTATAGTCACTTTTATCCCTAAACCCTGTTTGATGTATATTACTGTACGTGCACACAAAGGGGAAAAAAAGAGAGAAGTTTTATGTTCTATAAACATTGTATGTTCTTATAGCACTACGTTCCACTGAAGTTAAAAAAAATGATTGTAAATATTGCATTGAAAAATTTAAAGAACCCTGTCTTCAAAGGAAATGAATACATGTTTATTTGCTCTTAAACACGGAAATTTGTTTATGTCATATATATAAAGAGGGATTCCCACTTGATTTAAACACAGCTAAGACCTAGTCTCAGTCTGGAAATGTTCAAAGGAATCACCAGTTACCTCAAACACAGCCAAAAAGTGTTCTATGGACAGATTTGTACATTTTGAGGCCAGAAGTACACTTTTGATTATCTAGTCTGATATCCTGCATAATAATTAACACATAACTTCCTGTACAGACCCTCACCAAGTAATTTCTTCATCAAGCCTTTATTTTTTGATTTATCTAGACCACATGGTTTATGAAAGAACCAAATTTATTGCATTCAATAATGGCTCACTTTTAAAATTATCACATATAGAATAGGGACTTCTGTGAATACCAGATTTGAAACGAGGTGAACAGGATGAGGGGTCAGCAGGTACACCTTAGAGCTTTACATCTGTCTGTTTCTGAAACTACCAATTCATATCAGTTTATCTTCTTCTCCTAAACCCTAAATCTTTAAAGTTTTTATCAGACTTCAGTCCTTTGATATTGCTGACGAGCTTCAGAACCTTCTCAGAACATTAACACTCCTAGTTCAAACAGCCTAAAGAAGACTTGAGCAAATAATTTTCATTGACAAGTTGAAGACACATTTTCATTGAACTTTTCAATTGCAGAATGTCACCCTGTGGACTTACTACTGCTTTTCCATTCTTTTTTCTGCCTAAAATCAGTATCATTATAAATGGAGCACTTACTTTGAATCTATTCTCTTTCTGCTCACAAGATCAGTGTGTTCCGACAAGGCTGAGGACATTTTGCCTCTGAAACCACCACAAGAGAATTTCCTCAGCTGTAAGTCCACAGAGAAGTGCTGCTAATAACAATGCTAGACTCCAATTTACTTTTTTCTCCATTTCAAAAGTACCTAGACAATTCAAGGTCCTTGACCTGTTCTGATGCATAATTAGCCTGAAGGAAAAACACAACAAACAGAACAACTTGTACAGATTTTTCTTTCTCTCCAGCATTACAAACAGTTTATTCAAATTACCAGTGCCTAACACTTCAGCAGAGCTGATTTATTATACTGCTACACAAAACCAGACCGATATACCAAGTCCCACAGCTGACCTCTGGTTCAGAAACATCTGGCCCAGTGACATGAAAAAGTTCACTACATCTGTACACAGTAAATCAATTAGTCATAATGGGACTTGGCAGCCAGTAATAAGGAAGTCTGGCACACAGGGTAAGTAATGATGGCTTTTACTGAGTTAAAAGACACTTCAGGACACACATGGTTCAAGGGTCTTCTTTCCTAGGGTGTCACCATCTGCGTAACATTAGTGATGAAGGCAGATCCCAGGTCCTGCTTACGCAAACAGAACATATTTTACATTTTTTTAACTTTTACTTTGGGGATCAGGTCCTTATGCTTTGATTATACCATCTCCTGTTGGCACTCCAACAGCAGCAATAGAAAATCCTTCTACAGCTACAGGCAACTCTCATGTTAACAGTTGCCAGTTTATAAACCAAGGGTTATAGAGCCAATCCCTTCTTTAATCCCTTGGATGAGTCTCTCATTTACTTTTTCTGTCTCAACAAAGGAAGTACCTTACCCCATGGCTGCATAGGAAGGGATTTCACTCCTTTAATTCTTCTGTCTTCAGATGGAGAATTCAAGGCTTAGAGGTGAAACCCAAACAGAAACGCACACAACTGAATTTTGTAGGGAAAAAACACCTGAGGAATTTTTAAAAGTGCTTGTTGCTCAGAGCCTTTCAGAGACGTGACCTGCAGGAACACCCCATTTGGGGGCTCAGGGTTGCACACAAACTGGGCACTGGGACCTGTGCCACAGTTAAGTTCATGCATACAGTGAGGTGTAACTAAGAGGGTGCAGGCTTTTGGGAGCTTTTCCTTAGAAGTCTGTTTTGCAATCCACTGTTTCTGTGATTGAGCCTCAAGAAAGTTGAGTTTGCTCATTAGACATGAAGGAATCCAGAATGGATTCTCTACTGTCTGATAGGCCATAGCTCATAAAGAGTTTTTCTGTGGATAAGCTTTCATTCTGTGCCTGTTCCTTCACACTCATTCTGGGATGCCTAGATGCACTACTCCTGATTTTTCTCCTCAGGGGAGGCATTAGTACAATGTCTTTGCTATATTTGGGCCCAGCTATCTTTTGTTTTATATAACAATATCTCTAGACCCCTAATTCTCTGCCAAGTGCGGATAATTGGTTAAAAAATCTAGGAGGGAGAGCATTCTTACACTCTTTATTTTTGTGGGAGACCTACAAACAATAAGTAACCAAAATAAACAACCAAAGCAAAGTGACCAAAGCTTTATCATCTTAAGATATTAGTCTAAAAAGGAAATTATTAAAATAAAAATATTTATTTCTTAAATAGATTATTAAAATTTAAACAGATCTCCTGAATCAGGTGCTAGACACCTGAATCAGGTGTCTGCCAGGAGACAGGTTTGGATCTCAATTCCTGCCTTTCCCCATGTGCTAGCACATTGAGTGCTAATACACACATCCATTTACTATGATTAGTCCTGTCTGTGAGCAAACCTTCAAATACAGCTGGGTTACACCACGGTGTTGTAGCAAGCTTTGTACTCCCAAACTGCTTTTCCTCTGCCCTGACACCTCTCTTCTGTCATTTTCATTTAATGACTGCAATTGTTTTTACTTATTTTTACCTTCCATTGCATCCCTCCAATTTCTCACTTGGTAGAGCATTTTTTGTTGATCATTGTCTTCACATTTGGAGGTAATTCTTCCTCTACCTCTCTGCCTTATCTCTCACCCAAGCAGCTTTGTTAAATGCTTGTTTGGAGACAGCAAGGGCTCTACTGTTGCTCAAGTTAATATTTTAAAGGTTTGTTCGGTGCCCCCTCTGAACGAGTCCACCAGCAATAAATAGCACTATCCAACCACACCACACTCTCTGTTGCATTTACTTTGACTGTTGGAGCCTAGAATTGAAAACAGGAGTTTTAAAATCCCTCCCTGATAAGTAGCTGATGTATATTTAGTTGAGCTAAGGTAGTGTTCTTTCTTTCATGATTCAGTTATATTGTCATAAGATCAGAGGAAGGAACTAATTAATGCACCAAATATCAGTTCCAGCCGCAATATGCTTTGTTGCTATGACTTAGCACTTGTTCTGGTGCTGTGGTGTACTTATGGTTGGAAAAATAAATGGCTATTTTAAAGAACTATTCATTCTAAAGCAAAAAAACTTACTACATTTAGTAGGTTGATCAGGAGAAAAAAGAAAAACAAATAAAAAAGAAAGGCAGCTAGGGAATTTTAGGCTGAAAAGAGGAATATTAGCTCTGCAGCAGGAAAACTGGTAGATTTTTGAGAATGAAATTCAAAACACAGTGGGCTACAGCAAGATCCCCCAACAGCTATACACAGCTCTTTATGTGAGCAGGACTCGTATTTAATTTTGAACTATACAAATTGAAAAACTGCTCCAGGTGACCAAGCCACAATATCTGCAGAGCTTCATTCTGTTTGCATCAGGAGGTGAAGCTGACAGTGGCATCAGGCTCCTCTTCCATGAGATCCCACTTAAGTTACAACAAATGTGCACAAAGTCCTGTCTCCCCTCAGCCCTGCACAGATCCATCAGGAAGAGATAGGGAGTGTTTGCTTATACTTCCAAGACTCTTTCCATCAGATCTCCTACCCCAAATTCTGCCCCTGCATGCCCTCAGTCTCTGAGCATCTCTCTTGTGTGTATTGGTTCTTCTCTGAAGGAAGAATCCATTCTAAGCATTCCTTTGGCTTGGTTTCAGCAGCAGCACAGGCCCCTCTGTGCACTGCCCTGCAATTCTCTTTTTGTACTCACTTTCTGACTCTTTCTTGTACACACATACTCCTCCACTAAAAATATTCCCTGTGTGTACTCAGACCCCAGGGAAAACTTCAGAATCCAATGTGCTTGTGGCCTGGTGCTCTGGGCTTTTCCAGACTAGGCAGAGGCTGCCTAAGTAATAGCAAGATAAAGTGCTTCTGACATTTTGCTAACTGACCTCTCATGCTTATCAGTTCCTATGAGATCTCCAGCTCCCAACATCGTAACGGGCAGATTCAGTCAAAAGTAAGAGTAATACATTAAAATCTTAATTGTAGAATTTTTAACCCGGGCAGACAAGCACTTTTCCATCACCTACAACTCTTTGAGGCAGCAAACTCTGGCAGAACTTTATATCAAATAATCTGGGGACTTGCACTAGAGGCAGACAAACCCAGAATTAGAGTACTTTGGTGCTATTTCAAGAATACCACAGGGATGGCACCTGCTTACCTTAGTTTAGTCTATTTTTACCTTAATTCAGCTGGATAGCAAACTTTGTTGCACGCAGATCTGTCTCCAGAAAAACTAAAACAGCATTTACAAAAACAAGGTAATTGGAAATATTTCTCTGTCTGGTTATTTGCTGACTTAGAATAATTTCCAAAGAGACATTCTGAAAGCTGTCCAATAGCTTCTGGCGTTTAGGAGGGAGGCCACACTTACTTTATGTGGGTCAGTTCTGCCCTCAGATATGTGATTTTAATTTCAGTGAGATTCTTATGCTGTACACTATCATCCAAGAATAAAATTAATTAAGCCCTTTGTGCCCAATTATTGGTTCTCTTAAACTGTGTTGAATTACCTGTCTTCTTCCCAAAAATATGTTATATCTGCACAGAAAATTAGGACTAAATTCACTGTCAGATACTTCTCTGGGAAAAGAAAAACCCAAACAAATGCAATATTTCTCTGGGAAATAAACTAAAGCCAAAAAAAAAAAACAAAACACGCACACACACACAAAAAAATCTCAACTCTTTCCCAGCAGAAAAAAACAACAACAAAAAAGACAGAAAAACCTCTTCCCTTCAAGCCCATTCTATTTCAGTGTAAATGAGAACTAAACCCTCACTGTTTGTGCACAGTTGAACTCATTTTGATGAGAATAGCAGCCCTGTGATTGCCACTCTTGAGTTTTATTTTGAATAATTTTATTGGCGGTCTGGTTGCTGTCTGTAAAGACGAGGCCACATCTGGTCAAGTGTGCAGTCAGTAGGTTCAAGGCTTCAATCCCCAAATGAATATTGCAATATTCAGACACTTTACTGACCAGTTTCTCTTTTTATAGACCCTGGATGTAGAGAATTAAATAGCATTTACCTCCCAGAAGCTGTTGCCTTCTTACACCATCTGGGTAATGAGAGTATCATTTACACCACATAAAACTGTGACATCTGGAAAGGAAAAGGCCAGTCTGATAAGATCACACATACAAGCAGAATGAACCAGCTTTTAATCAGCCTTTCCCAGTTTGTGGGGTGGCGTCGCTTGGGGTTTTTTGTAGTTTGTTTTGGTTTTAAATAGTGGAGTTGAAGTAAATGAGTGTTTGTTTAAAAAAAAAAAAAAGTTGAAAAATAGACAAATAAAGCATTTACAACAAAGAAAAGCATCTCCAATTCACACTGCAAACAACTAAAAATGTGAATGTGATGAACAACCACAGTCAGGATTTGTTTAAAAAACAAGCATGAACAACCCACGAATGTAATGCAAGCCTAAACTTCATAGGCATAGAGGAAAGATCTGTATTTCAGTATTATCAGAGGATGAATGTTGTCATGTCATTACCATTGTATTGGCTCCTGCTTTTCAACACTTACATACTTATTAAAGAATGCAAAGATGAACTTTTAAATCATGCCATTTGACTAAGAGGATTACATCACTAAGAACTCCAAAAAAACCTCGCAGTAATTCCAGTTCAGTTCCCCACAGTAAATTAACATGAACACTCAGTTTCTTACTATCAGTCTGTCAGTCCAAGAGCAGGCATTTTCTGCATGCCATATTTCCCCTCTTTATCTTATTGGAGGTGACTCTTCAGGGGCACAAAATCCCCTCTTATTTCCACGTTCAGCATCACCTCTTTGCAGTCAGACCAACTGGACATGGAAAACAAGTCGATACAAATGTCTCCTGGGGAGCTGCATTAAGGGACAAGATCAAGGGTGCAAGCAGCACCAAAGCTTCCCCTGACATAAAAAAGCACACCTGCATTCAGTAGATCTGTGCCTCCATCATGATCCAGCCAAATTCCTAATTCTGTATTGCTTTCTCCTATACAATTAAGGTGCTTTCTTCAAAAGCAGCATTCCCAGGAAGGCTGGATGGAGCACAGCTGTCCTTAGGTGTTGCGTGAGATGGATGAAGTTCCTTCCCTGGCCCAGATTAATCACTACACATAAGTACTTGGCTTTTCATTATTTTAGGCTCCTATTTTTCCAATAATATGAACAAAAAGTTAGGAGAATCCTTGAGCCTAATTTTTACATGTTTAAAAGTCAGGACTCAAACCCAAGTTGTGCTATGCTGGGATTCCACTGCCTAAGCAAAAGCACTCTTATTCTGGAAATACCAGGTTAAGCACCACATAACTTTACAAAATCAAAACAGCCTTGTACTTCCCAAATACAACTCTCTGCTATATTCTCTCTTTGGATGCAGTGCTGGGAAGATTCCTTACAGACGTTATCTCTTTTGTCCTCAGCATATTTTTCTGGAATTACCTTTCAAATACTTAGCAATGCTAAAATTCTGATCTCCTTATCTGATGACAAGCACCATACCAGAAATCTTACAGGAAATGCCACCTCCTCTACCATTTTGTTTCTACTTCTGTTCAATATCCGATTTACATCAATGCGAAGTAATGAAAATCAGAATTCTTAATTAATTAGGTTTATTTCAAATCTATTTTATTGTGTTGTTGACACAACTCACTGAGGACTCCTTCCTAATATATTTAAGGGCATGAATAATCCAAATAAATAGTCCCAGGGACATCAAAGAGACGCATGAATTAAGTTAAATACAGCTGAAAACAAGACAGGAACCTAAATGGATTGCAGAGATATCCAGAAAACTCATATTTAATCCTTGAAGTGCCCATATTCCTACCAATAAAGTCATCTTTTTCTCCACGTGTTTAGGTTCTGTATCTTTTCTGATAAACACAGAAGTTGAATGCCAACTCCTGTTCCCACACTGATGGTTACATTTGTTGCACAGTAATTTCTTAAACATCCAGTCCAAGAGATCAGGTTTTATTAACAACAAGAACTAATTTCAATGACAGATCAAATGCGATCATGGCTTCCTTGCAGCTGTTAAAATCATTTAAAAGCAGGAATATTTCTTTCACTTGGTGAAAAGCAAGACCAAGCCGTACTTAGGTTTCCAAATATTTTCTTTATATAAAAGCACAAATAAATTTTTCCTCAGAGAGTCTAGAGTAACTGTTTCAGAGAGTGAACCAATCATAAAATCACCACAAAAATTATTCCTGAAGAAAGAGCACTGATAGCTCACCCCACCGGGGTCAATTGTAACTAAAACCATATCATGACATCCAGGAGCATCCTTGGCTTCAGTCACACATCCTGGCCATGGCCTAACTTTGAAACAGCAAGCCTGACATGCACATTCCCACTCTTCCCACACCCTGGTTTCCACATCAAGGAAACATGGACACACAGACTGGGTTTTAGGAGGTTTTCTAAATGAATAATTTTTGCTCTGAGAGAAAAGTTCCGGTATCAGAAAATTCCGTAAATATGCAGCAGTTGTTTAACTCAGTCAGAAAAATGCTGGTCAGCTGCAAAGACCTTTACAAGGGCTAGTTAGTGACAACACATGCATCAGGCTGCTATCACATAGACAAATTATTGTCCTTTTAAACTCAAAATATTGAATCTGCACAGGCACAGCAGATATTTGCACCAAAAGAACAAAATCTAGAGAGATGTAGCAGATACATTTCTGCTTTTCTGTTCCACATCCACCTACTGATTTCAACATGCTGCTGATCTAGCTTTTTAAGGCAGAATTTTTTGCCCCTGACTGACCAAAATCTTTGGCAGCATTGCTGCTTGGAAAATGGAAATTGCACTGCCAAAATAATTGCCTAGGATAAGGATAGATCCAGGCTCTGGAAAAGGCATAATACTTTCAAATTGCCAGTTTTCACCTGTCCAATACACTGTGCACTTTGGCTAAGTAGAGCCTAAGCTGACTCCAGTGAAAACAGAAAAGCTCAAGACCAAAGCTCTGACTGGGAAGGCAACTAAGAGTGTCCTGTCCTGTTTGGGAAAGGAGGCCTGGAGTATAAAGTGTGTGCTGAGTGTACTCAAAATAGCTGTGCAAGTAGGGGAGAAAAAGGGGTTTACTCATTAAGTGTTAAGCTCAACATTTTAATAATTCCTTTGACTTAATATTGGCTACTTTAGGGTAGTCTGGGTTTGCCTTTTTGAGGTTCTGTGCAATTTCCGTTTGACTTTGACAGGTGCCTCAAATTGCTAAAAATAAGCTCTTTCTGTGCCTTAAATTATAATTTTTTTCACTACTTAAGTGTTAGAATTCTGCAGAAAGCAGAGCTTGGCTTTTACTTTAGCATAGTCTCCTTTCTGAAAATCTTTTATTCACAGAATGTTTGGAGAAAGGATCCACGAAGTTATCCACAGTTATCCACTGTCACCTCCTGTAAAAATGCTCCTGCATTAATGTCAACAATTTTCTTTATTCATAAATTCTATGAGAAGCAGCTAAAAGGGACTGTTCAAATTCTCAAAAGTGTTAGAATTTGGCACCCTGGTTCAAGAAATCTTTTCTTTAGTCCTGCACTAGAAAAAGGCTGTGCTCAGGTGAGATTTTCTTCCTCCTCACCTTCCATTGGTTCAGACATAGTTCTCATTTCCAATCACACTAAATGTTCATAATTATTTTTGAAGATTCTTTAGAGACCTCGTGACACATGAGCTGTCTCCACCACCTCAGAGAGCTGGAGTTCTCAAGTCACCTCCCTGCTTCATTGCTACTCTGAACAGGATAGAAGCCCCACTTGGAAATTAATCTCACCTTTGATTATTAACCTGCTTTAACTATTAAACTACTAAACAGAAAAAATTACTAGAACACCAAAGTTCCTGGAAAATATATCCCTTGTCAATATAGGCAATATTCTAAAATGAAGCCTCACATGCAAATTTTCAGAAAAGCTGAAATCCATGACTCCAGCTTGCTCTCAGTATCTTTTCAGCTCGAGCCCAGACAATGCACACATTGTTCTACCTTTAGCTGACAGCAGGAATATCTGAGATGTTCGGTAACACATGGAGCCATCTGATGAGAGATCAGCCAGCCAGCTGAAGGCAGAGGCAGACAGCCTCCTTCAAGAGCAACCTCTGTGGGCCTGATCCTGCAAGGTGCAGAGAGAGCCTCATCTCCCGCCGGCTGCAATGGGAATTGAAAGCAGACAAAAAGTTGCAGATGATCAATATCTCCCAGACACGGGCCCTTAAGGGGTTTGGATTTCAAATGCCTGGCTCTCACTGCAGATGTGCAAGAGAAATAAAACTTCCTACAGCTCCGAGGAGCTGTTACATTGGAACAGAACGTGGCCAAATCTTAATGGTTATAGGGACGTCAGATTTCCCTAAAACATAGGAGCCAGCGAGACAGATGAGCAAGTTTTAAAACCAGGTTGAAAGCAAAGTCCATAAATGCACTAGCCAAGAGTGATAGCTAATTTGCCTGTGGTTCAAATTACAAAAACATCTCTCCTCAAAGGAGCCATGGGGAAAACACAACTGCATAACCCACCAAATGGCAGGTACACAACAAACAGAGCTCTCAGACAACTTTAAATACAAGGCCAGCATTTCTGTTGAAGATGTACATCCATGATGTCAGCAGCACGGGCAGTGACACAGTGTAAATATTAAGGGCATTCAACTGACAGGGACTCCATCTAATTGTGGTGCTCAGGTGTGTTTCTGTCTCTCAAGACTATGATAGCACAAGAGCCAGGTGCTGCTCACACAGCCCTGTCCTCCCCTCTGGACAAAATATGCCAGAACCAGGATCCCCTGTTTCAGAAGGATGCCCTAGTCCAGAGCTTATCTAATTTTTGTTCCCTTTTTGACCCTTCTTCAGATTCTTGCATTACTCCTGGTTGTGTGTGGCATCACTTCAAGGAAAAGATTAACACCTTCCCCCTCTCAGTCCATTTACCACCATTTTGTTACTGTATTTTAGCTTAGTTCTCAAAGCACCTTCAAAATATGGTTTGAAGACCTGAGAACAGAGTTAAACCCTGAATCTACTTTTTTTTTTTTTTACTTTTATTTTTCCCCAGCAAAATGCTCTATACAACAGGCTGTTATGCAAAAGATTTGCACTATAATTATTTTTTATTGAAATTACTATGGCTACAATGCACTCATACAAACTCTGCATTTCTGCCTTCAGTCAGCTTTTTATCTATCAGGTTTTTTTAATTTTTTTTTTTTTTTTTAGCATTTATACTGTTAGGTTTGTACCTAGTCACATTAGCTGGTCGTCTTTAAAAGATTCTGAATTTTTGGTTTATTTACTTGTTTTGAAAAGTTATGTCAAACAACTTAAATATTACAGAAGACTATTTAAAAGCTGCATAAATAAGCAATTGCTCATACACATTATTTGATGGCAGGCCAAGGATCCACTTTACAAATTCATGACCTAATATATATATATATAAGTGAAAATAGGTAGCTAAGCAAGGTATATGAAAGAAGAAAAATGACATATGAAACCAAATAAAAAAAGACCCTTTCAACAAAAAAACCCACTAAATATGTATGACTCTTCCAGATGTTTCCTGAGATGAAACAAAACATGCAGCGATTGTTAACAGATTGATGATCGAGGATTAAAATGGATGGAAAACAAATTCCAAGGCACTGAATATATGTGACACCTGAAGGCTTCAAGGTTAGGCTGGGAGCCCAAGAGAACAGAGGTTCCAGGGCGTCGATCATCCATCAGGTACAAGCACAGGACTAAAGGAAAGCCACGGGCAGGGAAAACTTTAAGGAACATTGGAGAACAGGAGGGGAACGAGCATGGCCAAACACATGGAAGAATTACTGCACTTTCTTCATGGATTTACTTTTACCTCCAAGAAGACAAAGAGCAAGATCCCAGAGCATTTGAATGCATTGTGGCTCGGGATCCAAGGTTTTGGAACTGATTACAAGGCCCGCAAAGGCTGCATTTTTCACCTCTGCAGTAATAAGAACCTAAAGTTACAAGCAGCTGAATTGATTCTGTAACAGACAAAAACCAGCATATGGCATTTTGATGTCTTTGTTTTAATCCTGTAGTTCCCACTTGTAACATTAAAATACATAAAATCCTCTAATAGCTGTCCATCTTTGTTCATTACTCTTGGAACTGTTTAGCTAAACGCGAAAAAACGCACATTTTTTACATGCTACCATCCCATATTTCAGCATAAAATAATAGGCTTGTGTCTCCTAACAAAATAGGGTTCAACCGTGCTGCAGCTCCTAAATTGTGCCCACCTCCCCTCCTGCCCTCCACATCAGTACCAAAATCTCTGTTGTTTAACTTCACTTGTTGCTCTGACTTTCCAATGTGGGTGTTGAACAAATTTAGAATCTCTGGATTATTTTCTTACACTTTCATCCACTCAGCAGTATTTATTTTGAATTCTGGCACTTTGATACTGGGGGAATAACACCAGACCCCAGTAAAATCAAACAGAGGTGTTAGATTCAGGGACACCACTGTTCCCCATGTTCTGGCTATGTTTGCCATGAGGGTGAGTTGCAGCTGAGTGAAGACAGACTCAAATTCCCATTCCAGAACAAACAGGTCTTTCTGTTCCCAAATACATTTTTAGCTTATCATGGAAAATGTTATGATGATATGAGACTCCTATCCAAGATAATAAAGATGAGTTCCAACTACGCAGGGCTAATTTGTGAGCCTAAATGAGTGGGGAATAAGGTGACAGTTTTTTCTCTGTGTTCTATATGCTACACTTATACATACTAACTTTATTCTATCTTAACTTTGTTCACAAAAAAATGGACTCTGAAGTGGTGGTTACCAGTCAGGAACTGAAACCTGGGAGCCATCACCTATACTGTCATGAAAATGAGCTTAGGAGCTTAAAAAACCCCACCAAAACAAAACAAATAAAATTCCAAGGAACAGCCTCACTAAGCCAGCATGGTACTGGACATCCTGAGAAAATTTGTTTCAGAAATATGCTTGCAAAAACCTGAAAATCTTTTTAGATTGGCTGGTGAAGACAGAGCTTCTGCTCCCATTTCCTTATACATAAGCTTGATTGTTACCCACAGGTGAATATCAGTTACTCTTTGCATAATTGTCACTGTTCAGACTCTTACATTTTCCTATAAAAGCTACTTCTGGCCCCAAAGACAGGATCCTAGCTAAGAGATCTGACCTGGTTAAACTGCTCTTAGCTGCTGTTCTCCCCTCAGAAAGGAAATGAATCAAAAGCTTCCACAGGGATGTGAAGACTGATTTAATTTATCTGCATTTTCTCCTGCCAAAGCAAAAGCACCCCACGGTAATGAGGGGCATAAACGTGCCCAGTTTCAGAGAGAAATGGAAATAATTGACTGCTCTTACAAAACTTTCCCGAATAAATGTGAAAATTTTGATACAATCCTTCACAGTGAGTAGTGACAATATTTTCTCTTTATGCTTCACTCACTGGAGAGCTCTCAAAACCAGCACCCCTATGCTACTTTCAGCTAGCACTGAAATCCCTCAACTCTGCAGAGTTCTTACAAAAGTCTCACCTGATTCTCACAACTGAAAGTGGATTCAAACTGAAGCTTTCGAGTTTTACTCATTACAAATCTACAGGAGGTGTCCCTGGGTAGGTAAGAGCACAGGACTAAGAATCACACACAGTTATTATCCATTTTACACACCATGGTATCTGAGCACTTAAACAAGATGACAATCAATTCCTCATTTTCCAAGATTAAGTTTTATGAACTGTGGTCATTTATTACCAATTTTAAGACCCAGGAAGTGTCACAAACACACTTAAAATCAAAACTACTAGAAAACTAATTTATTAGCAAGATAAAATGAATTAGGTGAGATATATTATGTGAAATGTATTCTGCTCAAGAATACGGTAAAAAGAAAAATTATTCCCAGCACCAAGAGAAGGAAAAGAGAGAACCTTGGGGAATGAGAAAAATGTAGGTGGATGCACAGAATTCTTTATCCACTTTATGCTTTTATAGGTTTCCCCCTCCACTCCAGGTAGTGAAATAAGGCTTCTTGAAATTTCTGGCATAAAATGCCTTTGCTGACGCTGAAGGAGAATTGAAAACTACTAACCCAAAACATCAAACACTGACACAGATCCATTGCACGGAAAAAAAAAAAAAGAGTTAGAATCCCAAAGAGGTTTGCAACAACCACGCTTAAAACCTCGATGTTGCTTTGTTCTGTGCTAGATGGTGTCATTCTTGTCCTTTCTTGCTCTGCTGGAGCCATTATCAGTGCACCCCATCCAGGGCTCTGCTGGCTCTCCCAACTCCCACAGCAGATTTAGGACTTACTGAGAGTAATTCAGTAGTGCTGTATTTCCACAGAGGAAAACGAACAAAAAAAAAAAAGCTCAGTAAATCCAAAGTAAAAAGAAACTGAACAGAGTCAGACTAGGAAGGATTTTCTAGGGATATTTTTCAGTTTCATTGCTAAAAACATTTTAGGTTCAGAGGTATAATCAGGATAATTTAGTCTGACTAAATTTTATGGTCTCTTATCCAGCACCTCCAGCTCAAGTTGTAACCCACTGAGTAACCTTGTCACTTCCCCTCTCAACAGCCTCTGCAGGGGTGAGAATCCCATTTATCTCCTATGATCTGAGATCTCTTGATCTCCAAAAGCTGGATGCCAGCCTTAGGAAAACTTGGCTATTTGCCAAACAGCATTAAACAACAGGCCCTATACTGATTCTTCATATGAGAAATAGCTGAGCAAACCAAGTGCCATTTTGTGGAATCTAATAAAAGTGTTCCTTTCTTTTTTTTTAATCAGTATTATCTCCTTTTTACTGTCGGGCCTAAGTCAAAGCAAGCACATTTTGGCCCACAAAAAAACTTCAGGGGAAAAAACCTGCCATTAAATTGAAGTGACAACACAATTTTTCAGGGCACCTGATGAGACAAAAAATATTTACAAAATACTAACAACAACAACAAATTAATATTATCCTTACAGACATGTTGAAAATACTAGTCAGTTAAAGAGTGCCTGCCTGAGATTCTCAGCCTATCTTGTCCTGGCTTCTTTTTTCCCCCCTGTCTGCTACAATTAAAGCTCCATTAACCGCTCTAAAGAAAACCTTCCATAGCAGCACCTTCCCCTTGACCACCTAAGATCCTTCCTTGCCAACCTCATCATCTCCTTCTAAGCACAACACTCATTTTTCCAAAGTTCAAAATTTATATTTACTCAAATTTTCCTTGTTGAGAAATGGGTCTGAATTCAGGAGTTTTTGTGGGCACTTCAAGGGTACCCTAAAACTGCTTTTCATTGAATATTTCTCACGTAAATCAAAGCTCCTGATTCTCTCCAAAATTTAGACAGCTACATTGCAAAAAGCTGAATTGTTATTTTGAAAAAATAGCTTGTCTTGCAAAACAACCACTTCATAAACACTAAAAGCTTTCTTTGTGTTGATAAGCATTAGAGTAAAGTGATGCAGTTAAAAATTAGATCAAGACAGTTTAATGCAGACTTGAAAATACAATTTTCTAAGGCAGGATAAAATTAAATATAAAAGAGTAATTTTTTCTTGTTTTACATTGAACTCTAACTATCAAGAGTATCTTTATAAATACACTATAGTATGGAAGAAACCTATCACTAGGAAATTGGTAGTTTTTTACTGTACTAAATTAGGCTGACCTCAGGCAATGTGTTTTCCTCCTTGTACCTCAGTCCCTACCCCATCTTCCTCTTGCAAAATATTTACAGTAGGATCCTATTCACTTATTACTTCATGAGGACACTGTGTATTTATTTTTGCCAGCAGAAATCCCAAAGTATGTCTTTCTTTCCTCAGAATAATCTTTTCAACAGCAATAAAGAGGAATGAATACTAAATCAGCAGCAATGAAAAGAGCTGTCAGAAGACATCAAGGAAAATATTCCAGGGACCCCTGTGCTCTAAACTATGCACTTCCCCTTTTAAGCAGCTGTTCTTAAAAAAAAAAAAAAAAAATTCTTTATCTGTTTGATATTTATGTTTTCTTACTAATTTAATAGATGTCAGTGCCATGGTGGCATCAGTGCCCTGTCCTGATACCCTCAGCTGCACAGTCTGGAGGAGGCTGTGGCCTGCTGGTATCAACTTGGCTCTCCAGCTGAGAAAACTCTTCAGTGCAGGATTTCTTTCCTCCTTGCAGCAGTATCATTTCCCTCCTCACGCAGGGGCAAACAGTCCCCAGCTGTTCAGACAGCTATTATTAAAATACCAGATTATGAAAATTAACTAAATCTTCTCTCTGCACATCCTTTCCAAAAGAAGGCCAAAAAAAAAAAAATAAAAAAAAAGCAAAAAAAAAAAGCTAGAATCAGTGAATGCTACAGTCATTTTAACTCAGCAGGAAGACCCTTTCTTTCCCTGCCTAATAGCCTGAAGACTCTCCATTTGTTTTCAATTTATTTTATTTTAGACTATTTTTCAAATCTCTAGTTTAGATTATTCTCAGTCTCTCTAGCTGATTAATTGGCACCTCTTACCACAATGCATGAAAGCCTCACAGTTTTCACTGGAGGCCCTTCTGTGAGTGAAATCCAGCCCACCAGCACTGCTGCCTGCTCATTGTGATCCTACTCCAGCCTCACAGCCCATCTGAAATCTGCGGTCATTTGCAACCCATCACACTCTGTTCCTATTCTGGTAATTCCCAACACCTTCTGGGAAGGAGTGAGTGATGATCCCCAAATTATCAGCTTCCTGCTGCTCAAATAGAGCCAGTCAGCTGATGAAAACAACAGGCTGAGCACCAAAGGGCACCATTTCATAGCTTTGAAATATGATCAAAAACTTACAAAAGATACGTAACTGCTGCTGCAAACCAGATTGACTGGCACCCCCTCTTTCCAAAGGACCCTTTAATCTGGCGTGCTAGAAGTCCTCACACACCAAGTGTAACACTTTGAAATGGTGTTAGAGCTCAAACAATGTGCACTGAAAAGAGGTTACACACAGATATGTATGGAGAGACAGCCAGAGGGAAGGAGAGATGGCTCATAAAACGGGCTCAAAGTACTTCATTTTGCTGCCTTAGACAATTCCTTTAATAGAATGTATTTCTGCTCCAAGAAAGAGGCTTGAAGAAGTCCTTGCATAGAGCAGTCCTTTTAATGTGTATATTTATTACTTTCCCGGTATAACCTCATGAAGATTTATGACTGGCTGTGGCAATCCCTCCAAGGATGCCTCCTTCCTCACATGTGCTAGTCCTTTCCAGGCCTTTATGCAGGCAGAGTGATTGCTGCTCCCAACTACTTCCACAGCTCATGGCTTGTGCCATTTAAAAAAAAAAAAGAACAACCTTGAATTTTTGAAATTATACCAAGCTTCCCTTCTCCCTGTCCATTTCTTTACCCCAGTGCACTGGAAAAAGCTCCTTGCCACACACTGGCAGCTAAAAACAGTTTGAGCTACAATTTTTCCCCTGCCCCCTCCCTGTATTAGTTCATGGGATTTAAATGACTGTAAGAAGACAAATGACATATTAGGATATATTCGGCTTTTGGCAGATTACCTAACAAGACTTTTCAGCAGAGTTTATGTCCTGTCAGATCTTATGCATGATAACTATTGAGTATTTATGTAATAGTATTTATTCATTAAGACCTTTGCCTCATCTTCCAAATTTCCTTCTCTTTTTACCTAAAAAGCACTCCTATGATGTCTCTCAGCTCCTCTAAAAGCACCTGAGTGACAGCACTAAGCAGCAATGATCTTCTTGGAAACATTGCTACAGCTGAATTATGCCTCTAAACATTGAATCTGATTAATTAGAGGTTTTGTGAATGTTTCTAATAAAGGTTGTAAGTAGTCATCTCTTTATCACTTGGGCCTCTTGTAACTTTTTTTACCTCTATTGATTTCATGTTAAATTAATTACCATTAACTATATCTCTCACTTAAAAACTAAAATAGTAAATTTTTTTAATATCTTACTCTAAGATTAATCCAGTAAATTGTCTTACAGAAAGCATTTTGTTTTCTCCTTCACCTCACACTCTTCACCAGAGCCTTTCTGGCCCTATCTACCCCCATCCCAGTACAATCCCACCGTACTGTTTCAGTAAACAACCTAATTTACAGTTTCTCAAGTGCCAGTGCCAAACATAGTTTAAATAATGTAGCATATTTCATCTTTACCTGGTGTTTTAGCCACCTTCAGCAGGGGTGAAAATCCTGACCTCCAGAGTGGCTGTGGAATAGGAGAAAGAGAATAAGAGAATAACATCAGCAGGCAATATTCTCCACCTGAAAGAGGCAACAAATATCACCACGAGAAACACCTGTGCTCAAGCAGCTCCTGATGGGGGATAATTATTGTACAGCTGTATCTCTCAGGATCTACTTTATCCATTCCACAGAACACCTGGCAACCACTACTTTTCATTTCCCTCCCTGCTTACAAACGTATCCCTGCCATGTGCTCCACACACATAAAACACAGACATGCCCCTGGACTCAGAATTAGTGACAAGGACAGATTTTAACTGCAGCTCTGCAGCATGTCCAAAGATTCCAAAAGGAATCCTCAAACCCAAGTGAGTCGTACAAACCTTTTGAAGCAATCTATCTAAAATCTTTATAGGAATATTAAAAAAAAAAAAAAAATCACACAGCATAAACCACTAATTATTGTCCTGTAGCAATAAGAAGTCTTTACTGAAAGCGATGCAGAACCTCCACTCTCTCCTCATCTGTTGCTGGAGCTTCTCAGTTGGGACAATGTCTGTCCCTGAAAACAGCTATCAGCTGCCCAGAATTTATCTGTGAGACATACTGCTTAAATATCACTTAGAATTGTCACTTCCAAAAACCTGAAGTGATCAGATAGAAAACTTAGACATGTTCTGATGAAGAGAAATCACTGTACAGAACAACTGCCCACCCGTTTCCTTTCATTAGTGAACGCTGTCCACTGGTTCTCATCACTACTTGTGAACTACTTTTGGAGGATTTGTGGAAGGCAAGCCTAACAAGAAAGCAAGTATTATGTAGCTTAAATTCTCTATAAAAGTATCCATACCAGCAACAGAAAATGTTTCCATGCTGTATGCTCTCATTTAATTTCTAAGCTTCCTTACTTCTGTGATCGGATGCAAACTCCTTTCCAATTCATTCTGTTAATTCCACTATTTCCTCTCCAAGCAAATAAATCCTTTCTCCTATGGAGGTGACGTTGGTGGGGCCAAGGCACACTGACTATTCTAACATTCACCAAAGGGATTCCCTGAGCCAGGCAGTTTTTAGATAAAATGCAAGGGAAGGTGACAGGCAGGCTCAGTCTGGGTGATGTTTAACACATTCCTGGTCACCTCTCTTCCATTGGCACACAGGAAAGTCTTTCACATGGATTTAACTTCCCAAGAGTAAAAACAATAATCCCAGTGGGCGTACTGACTTCTTGGTGCTGAAGTCACCTCCCTGAAGTGAGGAGAGTTTTGCTGATATAATGCAGTGTAATTTATGAACCACTTCAGACACAGTTTGTCCACATGTCTTTTGAAAACTTGGCCTGGCAAGAGCTACATTAGCACTGTGCTGCTAAAACTGCCTCGAGGGTTATCAAACTATCAAACTATCCATCTATCTTTCATGGAAACTGGGGGTGGAAAAGAGCTCGTAGGTGCTTAGCTCATATCTCCGCCAACACAAAACTGCTCCATGCTGTGTTCTGAGAGTTTTGTCCAGTTTTTAATCAAGTAAAGAAGCTCCCACCATTTCTCCCAATGGAGAAACTATTGTCTGTCATAAAAGATTTCACTGCAAAGAAATAATTCCTGACACTTAGCCTAAAATATTCCCTTGCTGACATTTTTACATTCATCTTTATTATACACACACACACATATATATATATAGATATACATGCTATACAACAAAAGCCAAACTGCTCCCACTTACATCATACAGGCCTTGAAAAGTCAGTCACATTGCCTTGGTGTAATGCTGGAAAGAATTTGGTCTCACACTTTCTTCTTCAGGAAATCTTGGTGGGGGTAACAGCTTGATTTTCATGGCACACATTAAAAGAGTAAACGATATAAACTGTCAGAAAACCTCACGTCACACGAAAATCTGCAATTCTGCATTAGCCAGGCCCTTGTTGAAAGTTATTTTATAAAGCAAAAGGTGCTGGGGGAGTGTGTAGGTAGTAGAATGATGTAACTTACCAGCAAACAGATGCAGTCTCTGCAAATTTTTCTCATTGCAAGAAGTTCATTCCTGTGTAGAGCTGCTGCATCTTAGATTTCTTTGAGCCCATTAAAAGGTACCATGAATAAAACCAGCAACAATAACATTGTAAACATGTAGATCACTTGGCTCCCTACAGTAGTATTTAATCAGGGAGTGTTCTGTATTTACACATTCTTAATTTCTGAGCAGC
Source organism: Orthonyx spaldingii (assembly GCA_013397795.1). Taxonomy (NCBI): domain Eukaryota; kingdom Metazoa; phylum Chordata; class Aves; order Passeriformes; family Orthonychidae; genus Orthonyx; species Orthonyx spaldingii. The sequence continues at coordinate 1,588,105 of VZTJ01003395.1, forward strand.
CATTTTTAAGGATAAGGAACTGCTGCAGCTCCATGGCACATGTGGCCCAGGGATTCACAAATCCTACATCACCAGCTGCACAATGGTTTTGCTAATCCTTTTTCCCTAGATATTCCTTAAAAATGGTCTTTTTAAGAAAAGTCTGTTCCTTTCAAAAGTCCAAAATTCCTTTCAAAGTGGGAACTAGCAAAGCAATTTGTCTTTAAGTTTTAATCTGGATCACTCTGATTATTGATCAGATTGTTTAATACAATTGCTGAAAACTTGCACCATAAGTAGTTCTAGAAATAGGATTGTATGCTTCAGAGTTAACATCTTTATACGTGAAATAAAAGCTGAATTTGAGCCCTGGTTGATATTAAAAGCAGAGGAATTTTTTCTGACTTTCACTGACAAGTCCTTCAATTAGTTTGCTCTTTAGTTTTGCCAAAATTACTTGTGACATTTTATTCATTGGCACAATAACTACAGGTCATTTTCAATAACCCATGGCTAGCCCCATACAAAGAGATTAAGCAAATTCCCTTATTTCTCATGGGAAACGTTAAGGTCGGTGTTAAGGCTGTAGAAAGATGGAAGGGTTAAAATTCCACCACTAGGGCTTCTCCAGCAATTCCAAATGGAAAGCAAAAGAAATCAATGTTAATTACACCAGTCCCTCAGGAAGGGGAAAAAAAAATTGTACAATGAAGAAATATCTTTCCACTTTTAAAACTGTTCAACTGAAGTACTTTATTATCCTCTTTTAGTCACAGCTCCTGTGAGGAAGGAATGCTGCAGAGACCTCAGAATCAGAACACCTGATATGGTACCCCTGACCCAGCTTTGGCCATCCTTACCTCCTGCCATCACTCTTATTTTCAAGAAAAACGCTACTATGGCTGAAGGTGTAGGAACAATGGCAGAAGCCCACAAAAGTCTCGAGGAGATTCACTGACCTTGCTCTCTTGATCTCTCACAAATCACTGTTACAGCTGAGACCAAGACCTAGGCTGAGCCCATCTCCTGATGGTTTGGGTGTCACTAACTAAGGAAGAATTTACAACAGATAAGAAATTTGGGCAATTTCTCCTGAGATACAGAACCTGGTACTGCAGGGCAACTCCCAGCTCACCCCAGTTCCGCCCTTCAAATGTGTTTGTCCATTCATTCAGACTCCAGGTGACATCAGTGCAGAACAAGCCACATCAGCAGAGCTGAGAGGAAGGAAAGCTTTGGATATGAGGAATTCCTTTTACACAGCTCCCTACATCTCCAGATCCCCTAAAGAAAAGCAGGCCAGCAATCTGACAAAAAACACGCTGCCTGAGCTACTGCATTTTGAGTTTGCAGTACCATGGAGATTATGCATGCCCAAATCAGCCCTTTTTTCCCCTGCTTTTTAAACCTAAAATACTTTCCTTTATGGACCTAGTTTGTCCTTATGACCTGCAGAGTGTGGCAGTTCTGCAAAAACAGCTCTTCAACAGTGGCTTTGTGAGAGTCTAAGTACGGCTCATTGAATCAAGCCAGCAGTTCCTCTGTTTATTTATTTAACTTTGTTAATGCAAACTAGCCCCCTCAGAGCTTACCTGCAACTGGAGGCTAGGATTTTTCTTGGGTTTGGCTGTGTTGGATTTCTATTTTAGTTTTCTGGTTTTTTAAAAAAAACAAAAATCTCAGATAAAATTAATCCTTCAGTAATACTGCTGTAATTCAATGTACAGATGATATTTAGATGCCATTGGAACCAGAAACTATGATGATATGGCAATTATATTAACAGTTATCTCATTCAAGCTAATTTCTCTGAGAATGGAATCTGAAAATCTGAGCAATGAAATCCTAGAGAAAGGTCTCTGTTATTCTTGCAAAACTGAACTGCTTTGCTTGCAGATAAGGGACAAGGTAGCTAAAAAGAACTGGTCTGAAAAAGTAAAAAGAGCAGAAACACAAAGATACCTAAAACAGAAACGTGGGATAAAATGACATTTTTGTTGACTCCACTAAGCTTTAGAATACCTGTTGGAGAAAAAACATTTTAAAGATAAATATCTGAGATCAGGCAGACAACTGAAGTTGTTATCTGTGGGGGGAATTGTCCAGCAGGTCACACGTATTTTGAGATTATTAAAGTAAATCTGGAATGTAACTGTGCAATAACATTATGTACTTCTGCCACTGCTGTTGCGTGTGAAAGAAAACATAACAGTGGTAGAATGGTTCTCCCAAGTACCATTACAGGTATATATGAGATATATGAGTCTTCCATATTCCTCCCATATCACCTCTATCTGTGAAATTAGGTATTGTAGAAGAAACTGGATTATTCAAACAGTACAGAAAAGCCATCTCACAGCGTTCAAGTGCATGGTGGTAATGGTTTAGTTTGTTATCATTTCTCATGCTCTGCAAGAAAACCACCAGGGGCAGGTTTTGCAATGCAAACTTTTTGAGAATTTTGTGGTAACTGTAACTTTTGGAGACAAATTGCATTTAAAAAGGAAGAGTGTCCAAGACAAAATATGAGTCTATTCCCAGGCAACTGAAATTTCCATTCATATTGACAGCTTTTGGCAAGAAATTTCAAAGTTTTGCTGAAAACTAAAAGAACTCTTGCTGCAGTTTCTGAGGGGAAAGCAAATGGCTGGTGAATGACCAGGCTGCAGGAGTTACACACTTCCAGTAAGAGTGCTTGGCACGTGTCTGCAATTCTGAGGGGCATGAGGCTGGAGCAGGGATCTAAGTGCTGCTTATCCATCTCATGCTGTAAGACTTTTGTGTTTCAGCTCCAGCTGCTGATTCAGCTGAAATATTTGCCCTAGTCTTGTAGGAGAACCATATTATGGTAGATGCCCCATCCCTGGAAGTGTTCAAGGCCGGGCTGGATGGGGCTCTGAGCAACCTGGTCTGGTGGAAAGTGTCCCTGCCTATGGCAGGAGGGTTGGAACAGGATGGTCTTTGAGGTCCCTTCCAACTCAAACCATTCTGTGATACTACATGAAATATGATGAATGGACATTGTGGATCATTTAAGAGAGCAAGAGACTTCAAGTGGATGGTTTCAAACTGGTCACCACCCCCGTAGCACAAAACTGTCATTAAAACTGAAAATCTCCATCGGTGTGACAAATTCCAGGATATGGAGCAGTTGTGATTGCAAGTCTGCAATTCTCATACAGAGGCAACAACATCAGCGATAGTGATAAAAAACCAAAATAAATTTCAAAGCCGTAAGATTTCAACCCATATTTGTAATGGTAGGTATGGGGATCTTTTGTTGTCACTGAACATCACTGTTCTGATTCAGTTCCTACTGGGACAGATGCTATCATCTAGCACCAATGCTATAATTCAAGGTTACTTTGAAAGCTTAGGGAAATCTCTGATTCATTTCACACACATGAGAAAGCATTTTGGAAAATGGCAGCCTGGCTAGTTTTGTCATTTTTACAGGTCTTCCTTGTAGCCTTCTTTTATTATTGCTTTATCTTATGGTTGAAAATCTAGGTTGCTTTTCATCTTCTGCAGCCTAAACATTTCAGGAAGCATGAACAAAAAGACATTGATTTTTCACATTGGATGGCTCCAGCTGAGCTCCAAATTTAGAATTATGCGCTGGCAAATGCCCCGCTCCATTCCAATTTTATTTTCTAAATGATATACCCAGAGTAAGTGCTTTCTCAGATTATTGCCTCCCAACTTGCATGATTTAACCATGATATATGTCTTTAGTTTGGATTCTAAATTTGAATTCTAAACTTGGAAGTTTCACCCTCCAAGTCCTTAGAATAATGAATAGTATGAATTACTCACTGTATCTGCATTTTTGTCTCAAATTGCATGGGGCTGGTGTTCAGATCAACATTTCTAATCATGTTTTTTGTGATTCCAGTAGTACTCTGAAGAAACTACGGTGGCTGTATGAGGGACTGAAGATGGCTGTATGCCCCTTCTCCTCTCTTAGATCTCTGACCTTGCATGAACATCTTGATTGCAAAAATCAAACCTGTTCAGGTGAAAGCACATGGGTGGCAATTCACTTCCACAGCCTGGGATAAAAACCCATGCATTTTACACCAAATTTGGTGAGGACTTCCCCAGTATCTTTATCACCGCGCACTCCAGAGAGGGACCTGCACCCTCAAGAGCTTCAAGGAATGGTGAGGTCACCCAGCCAGCACATCTGAACAGTGCTCAGGTTGTACCTGAGCTGTTTCAGACATCCAAGAGAATGTCACAGCATGCATGCAAAGGAACGAGGGGAATGATACCAGAAACTAAGGACAAACACGGATAGGGTAAGAAAATAATTTTACAGAAATACAGACCTGACAACAGTGCAAGCAAAGCCATCGTCTCCCCCAGGTTCCAATACACGTGAATGCTGAAACCATATTGGTCTTTGGCATCTGGCAATGTCATTTAATACATTCTTATGGCCCTGCATGCAGTTAAGCATGCACTGTATATTATTTTATGATGTTTGGATTGGAATCATACTTTCTGGGTACAAGGATTCATGTTTTTGCAGATTCTTGTGTAAAGCTGGGAGAACCTGTTTCCAATTTCATGACCGTTTATCGCTAATCCAAAATGACTGCAGCATTACCTACAGACAGGAAGCTGGATGAGGTCTTGTGTGTTTTGGATACATCATGCTCTTCCCAGGAAACTCTGTTAAACTAGTTTTATGCTTACATGAGAGGAAGACAGAAATTACTAATGGACATGACTGTGCCTAATCTATATATAGTCTTACAAAAGAGAGTTAAAACTGAGATGGGTCTTATAGCAGCTCTTCATCCATATGAGCTTGAATAATCATTTCAGCATTCCATTCAGGTTTCTGTTTTTGCTTTCTGAAAGCTCAAACTGCATAAAAGCACCCTGCACTCACTAGTCCAGCCAAACTTCAGGAATTTTACTAGTTTTAGAATCTAGGCCTAACAGTTAACTTCTCCCGAAATAACCAAAATCTTGCTGCAAAACAATTCTTCCGTATAATTCATGCTATCGTCTTGCAAGAGATTATGGTGGACTGTGGTCTTATTACATGTCAACGAAAACATATGGTAGAATATTCCCTTGAGGGGAAAAAACAATGTTGATGAGAGGATAGATTAAACTGTCCTCCAGAACAACTGGTAACTGCCTAAGAAAGATGTACTTATCATTTTATGAACTTCTAACACTTTAGAGGCTCATCTTGGCCAGCAGCTGATTTAGAATTGTACTAATAATTCTTGTGAGAAAAGGATTTCTGCTGATTTAAAGCAGTCCAAGATTTTGACAGATAGAAATACCTGTCAGATTACTCTCTTAATAATTCTGGAATTTTATGTTTAGTCATAACCATACAGTAAAGGTGCATATAATTTTTTTCCTCTTAGTTAATCATTTAATTGGAACTTTGCTGAAAAGTATTAGAATCCTATTTGCTTGAAAAGGATTTGAACTGATTGGATTGTTTATTATTCTGTTCAAATACTTTGCTCATTATGTCACTCAACAAATTCAGGCAAGGTTTTCAAGGAACATATATTGTTGGCCAGTTATAAAAATTTCTCCCAGTTTAACTTCTAATTAACTGAACCTGTACTGGCAAGTAAGTGGCAAGCTTGAACAACAGCAAGCAAACCTCAAAGCTGCATCTTCATTTGATATTAATGAGCATCTATGTGATCCATTCAGCATTGCAGGGAGAAAAATGAAAATGTGAACTTAAAAAACACTGTACATAACAGTAAGAAAACAAGAAAAGATATTACTAAGACTCTGAATAAAAGTCCATTTTCAGAAACCATGTAGAACTATTTGATACAGTACTGTCATATATTGTTTAGGTCTTTTGTTGTCTTTTACAAGCTTTCCTTAAGAACACGAAATTTCAGTCAACTGAGTTCAAATGCCTGTGTCTAACCCCTTCCCTCAAAACAATTCCATACCTAGATTTCAGTCCCTGACAAAAAGCTGTACCTACACTTGCTTCTTGCTCTTGTAAGAAAGTTAAAGAAGGAAACTTTCTTCATGAAGGGTACTGCTCTCATGCTTCTGACCATGATGGAGATCTCTGAAGACAGTGTTTTCTAGTGCTTGCTTAGTTTATAGGATAAAATTTGGCTCTTTTTTTCTACTAAAAGCAACTCATGGTTATTTGACTAACATAATTATGAATTATTTCATGCTTTGGTGTTTCTTTGAATTATTTACATTTTTCTATATTACTTTATAAATGTCTTCAGGGTTTTTCTCAATAATTTTATTATTGAATTTTTATGTATTTAGTTACAGTAGATTATTATTTCCCTGCTAGCTTTTTAACTATCAAACCATTGAATAGACTGGAAATGTAAAAATCAACAAAGAATGTATATCAAAGTATGTTCACAATCAATTTGTAAACTCCTAAAAATAATTACATTTGTAGGAAACTAAGAACAAAGCCATGTTTGTCCCTTGCCGCTGGAGCTCTGCAGTGTGAAGCCCACCAGAATTCAATAGTTGTGAAGCCACAGGCATTACTCAGTACCCCGAAGGGAAAATAACCTGCCTGAGGTCCTCTAGCAACTCCCAATATTCATTCAGTACAACCTCCCCTCTCCCCAGAAATACTCTGTCACTCAGTCCCAGTATTTTTCATGCAAGGTCTGGGTGATTCTGTCAAGGAAAACACATGAGAACCATGTCTACTTGACCAGAAGGTACCTAGAGATATCAAACATCTCCAAAGGGAAAATTACCTGTCCATCACCTCCCCCTAAGGAAAAAGTACTTCGGCATGAAAGGAAAGTAGGGAATAAGAATTTCTGGGATGAACAATGGGGTACAGGGCTGCAAGAATGAATTACCTTGGCAAGCAGGGGAGGCACATGAGGATCCAGAAATCACAAGAATGGCTGTGCCCAATATGTCGCAGGTCATAAAATGCTCCACCCCTTCTACCTTTCCTTGCTGCAAAATAAGGGACATGATTGATGATCACAGTCACACACCTAGTGCCAGATATCACATCCAGCAGGAGAGGAAGAGGGAAAATGCTCAGTTCATGGGAAAATAACACAGTTCAAAGTACCTACAGCACTATCAAGGACCCAGAGAACAGTTCATTGATGAAATGCAGGAAGAAGCACCAAAAGGTGCCCGTTCCATTTCCAGTTGTCACGACCTCTTGGTGAGACTTTAAAGAAGGTACCCTTTCGTGTGCCCTAATATCCACAAGATGTTTTTACGTTCCAAATTATTCTACAGCTTGTTGACAAATAGGCTCAGTCCTTTCTGATAAATGTTTCACATGGAATAATTAAATAGCCAGCAGAGAAAAAAGAGTGTGTGAAATCATCAGGCACCTTCCCAACTGTTCAGATTTTTTAATTCATTATTATTATTATTATTATTTAAGAAAACTGTTTCTCTTCAAATAGCACAGATTTGTCAAAATCAAACCTTTTGCAGGAATGTATCAATTTAAAGTGCTCCATGTCCAAAACACAAATTGTGTTGCAACCCCAAGATTTTTTACTACTATCCACCTCTCCTATATCTTGAAGGTCAGAGATTCTTCTTGGGAATGCAGATTTAAGTCCTGGTTTGACTCAGAGATAAGAGGTCTTGATTTGGGTCATGCAAAGCAGAGGTAATGTGTAAGCTTAACTCAAGGATAGAATGGTCTTATTCATATTCTTTTTTTCTTAATTGCTATTATTATTCAGATACAAAGGAGGAAAAGCTCTGCATTCCCATTTTATTTTCACTTTTTTTTCCCCTGTGGGCTGGGAAATCTATTTCCTGCTCGGCTTTAGGCACAACGTACTCACCCCCGCACCATTTGGCCATTGTAGGACTTTCTGTACCTTCAGTTATTCTCTCTATTTTCCTTAAGCTGCCCTCAGGGAATTAGTGCTCCAGGTTCATTTTTAAGCAACTTCCAGGGATAAAATGCATCTGTCAAAGCAAGTGCAGTGCTCCCAGATAGTTACATTCAACCTGTGAAGGCAGAGCTTGGCCCGAGTGCTGCACATCCAGGAGCTCTGAGTTCTGAACCAGGTCAGCTCCTCATTTCAGGAGACACACCAGCCTTGCCCACAGCAACCTGCTGAATGTTTAAACGAAAAGTACCCAACCAAACCCATGGGTTTCTGAAAGCACTGAAAAGATGTAAGACCAGATTGACCAATAAGTTCCAGCTGCTTTGCACTCCTTTGGAAGCACAGAACAGCTGTAAAACTGGTTTATCTGCATTTAGCCAAGCCCATGGATACTTTGCATCATCAGAGTATGAAAAGTCAAGACTTTATACTGAATCTAGCCAGTAGAAAATATTATACTGCTACTACACAAAGCACAGGGAGATAAAACACAAGCCTACCTTCAGCCTGCTCTACACTATAATTTTGGATTCAATCTTGTCACAGGTTGCACAGAAGGGGAGCAGGAATCTCCATTTTGTTCTTCTCAGTGATATATCTGAAAAATGTTCTGCACACATGCTTCTTTAAAGATACTCAAGACAACAAATAACCACATTTAAATGTTCCAAAAGTATCAGTTTTTAATGATACTTTGAATGAATTTTCCTATACCACATATTTGAAATATTATGAAAATTGGCAAAGTTGTCCCATTTTAAACAGACAGTATTTTATTCAGGGGGATATATATTTTAAATACACGTGCCATAAATTTTAAGCAAATGCATTACAAGTATATAGAAAACCTATATTTTTTTCCATATGCGAAGTAATGATCCCTGTTACAGCCATTTTATTGCTCACTGCAGACAGTTATGTGAAGCAGACTGCATTCATTTTATTTTTTTCTCCTAGAAATCTGGAAAATTTTTGCAGATCCCTCACTTACCATTAGCACGATAACTGAACCCTATTACAGACACCGTGTAGCTGCAATACAAAAGCTACCTCTTGAGCTCTATTGACAGAACTGTGTGTTTTAACATGAGCTCTTAAAAAACTGGAAAGCAAATCAGTCCTACTTGGGTTCACATCCTCACTCCTCAGAGATCCATATCTTTCTATCCTTGACTTAATCATGCTGCATCTAAAAGCTCCCACTCACAGTTTCCTTTCAGTACTGGAAATATCTGCATCAGAAGCAGAGGGCCACAGTTACAATAACCTGGTGACTAAACCAAGGATTACTTGCAAAATCCCCCTAATGTTGGTGGAGTGATGTCATTTCACAACCAATTTGTTGTCGCTTCCAAATTTTCGAGTGTTTCGAGCACTGAAAGAACCGGCGCTCGTGGTTTAGCACTTGGGATTACAGATCCTGCTTGGCTGTAAAACAGCTTGTTTGTTAAGAATGAATTCCCAGCTGAAAGCAAATTTATTCATAAAAATATAATAAAATCAAACAACTGATCTGCCTGGGATGCAGAGTTCCAAGCCATTCCATGGCATTTCAGGTGCCCAGAGAACAATAAATTAGGAATCAGAAGAAAGACAGATCTGTTCTCCAATCTTGTAAACTTTTGATCCTACTTGTAAAGAAAATGATTTTGTTCGGGGGCAAATCTATTTCTGGAGCTTTAAAAGATTTTTGATCGTCATCTCATCCTGTTATTGCTATTTTATTTCAACAATCAGCTATTTTAGTATTCCAGTTTCCACATCATTGCGGACTAGATCTGTCCTCTTTTGACAGATCCGAAATACCAGCGTGTGTAGAACATGCAGTCATTTTACAGCTTTTTCAGATAATAAATTTTACTTTTCACACAAGAAATTGTTTAAATCATATCCAGACACAGGCTCACTTAGGAAGCTCCTGCCTTGAGCCACTAAACAGTATCTTCCCCACTATTGTGGAAAGAATAATACTCAATTTCCCCCATCAAACCCCATCCTGAGCACAGCCAGTAGATGACACCTCAGACTTACTGAGAATTCCTCTCTTGAGGCTTCAGGCTCTTTCTAGCCATTTCTGCACCCCATGCATGTGTACCAACTGAAAATGAAGAAGCCTGGCATCTGAACAGACACAAAAATTTGTGTGGCTTCATACATAGTCACAAAGGCACAAATGTGGTTCTGGAATCACCAGCTCAATAGGTGACAGGACCTTTAATTGCTTACATGGCAAAATACTTTATTACTTAATAGTTCATGAGTTACAGTGTAATCAGCAGCTCTGAGCCACAGCACCTTCCCTCCAGCTCTCAAAAAATGCTGCCTTCTAAGAGAAATTATGAAAGTTGGCATTCTCCCTTTCTTCCTCTTATTTCAGTGGTATGGAAAAGGATTTCTGAAAGTCTTACAGCGACTTTAGATGTAATCAAAGGTAAAAAAAAATTTGAATGGTGACTACAGTGCACGTGACGGCAAACATCTCACTTTAAATTAATCCAGGTAACAACAGCAAGAGAATACACAGCACTGTGGGTCTGTGATCCCTGCACATAACCACAGCTGGGGAAGGGTTTGCACTCTGGTTTTGATGTATATAAAAACTTGTGCCATCTCAGCTCCACTGTTATTGTATCATGCTAAGCAGGATGAGTTAAGACAGGGATGCAAGCTCAAACCAAAGAGCTCTTGTTTTATACATGGATTTACTCCTATAATTACAAGTCACACTGGCTGTGGTGCTGGAAGCCAATGCATCCCAGTGGGTATGAGGATCCTTAGAAACACCTCCCAAAATGGGAAAGTCCTGTAAAGTTCATGTATCTCTGTATATTTAAATGACAGGTATGGTACACAAAACCCCATGCACATTTATATATATTTATAGAGAGAGTGCATGTCTGCAACTGTATAGCCATACACAATCAGTCATATAAATTTCAGACAAATATGTTAGTCATATGATTGGATGCCACCATTGTTAATGTATAAATCATGTTGCACAACTTACATTAATCTATACCAGCACTGCATAAATTGTCATAGATCAGCATTAAGGTCATGTGTGTATCTTTATTTTTCATTTCTAAGTCAAATACTGTTAGGATTTTTTTTTTTTTTTCTGAGGGATAAATGACTTTTCCCATCATCTTGGGCAGTTTTACTTAATAGTATATGTTTCCTAAATCTCTCTTGAGGACAATGAGACTGATTTCTACCCTTCCTCAACTGCCTCTAAAAATTAGTCAGTTGTGGCCACATCTCTGAAGATGCTTCAGGACAACTCTTTTGGAATGAACCATCTTCTTATGCACTGAAAATATTCCAGGGCTAGCAATTCGTGTGTATCTGTGCGTCCACTTACCATCTCCCCAGTTACCCAGAGGCTGCCTCAGAGGCCAAGCTCACAATGCAGTTCCAAGAAAGCCATATGATGGTATTTCCATCCAACAGCAGAAGAATGTCTACCTCTCATACACTGCCAACCGATTCTGAAGAAAACAAGCAAGAATTCAAGGGGTTTTTTTCTCAAGAGTCAAGCTAACTCTGACTCTTTTTTTATCACTACCTGCAGTGAAAGAACTCACAAACATCCGGGAACATAATCCAAGCAATGCTAATCCCTTTGGGAATTCTCTCCTGTATTTTTAAGCAAGCATTCATTTTGCTTTGCTCTTCTGGGAATATTTCCGCAAAGCATTTTTGTGTGCATCAATTTTTGTGAGGGAGCAAGTGTTCCTTTGAATGGAGCACCTGAACAAATACTTTTCCATATATGTCTGTAAATATCTAAATTAATTTGAATCAGCAGAGGAAATGCTGCTTTGGCCACCCTGTCTGTAAAGCAATGCCTTCAAGAAATGTGACCAGAAAGAAATGAAATGTAAAGCCTGTAGGTCAGCCAATAAATCTGGCTTGTGTCTTTCTCTCTTCCTCAGGCAGGAAAGAGCCCAGATATTTCTAAGTCTGGTGTCCAGGTACATAGCCAAAACCAAATGCTACTTCTGCTGGAGAAGAAAACAGGAAAAGGTTTTATACATTTTAAAGATTTCAGAAGGCTTGGTAGTCTCCTCTCGGTCTTTGGTGGGTCACACACTCTCATCCTAGGATAATTCCCACTGATTTTTTTTCAGGTACTACCTTATCCAGTTGGCAAACAGATATGACACTGTGTTATTTAGAGTACAGGCTTAAGAAAAAAAAAAAAAAAAAAAAAACAAAAACCAAGCCCCCAAAAGCCCCCCCCCATAAGACTACTTAATTCTGTATTTGCAGAAGTCAGAGTAATGAACTAACATTTGCTTCAGAACATTTACAAACCATTCCATAATCCAAGTCTATTCAAATTATTTACTGTAATGATTTCAAAGAGTAGATACTATCACTAGTATTACAGTCAAAAGGGGAAAGAAAGGTCTATGAAGATTTTGTATCTGTTCAGGACTTTTTTGCTTCCTTATATTACAAAATTGTTCAGAAAAATAGCTTGATTTCACCTTATTACTGCCTAATTAAGGTTTACATACATAATGTATCTTCAGAAAGTCTCCTGGACATTCACAAAACCAATTCATGTAAACTTTCAGATTTGTTGCAATTGTCTTTCATAATTTCTTGCTATTTACAATTTATCTTTTTTGATAATCAGTTAAAAAGCATTATACCTAATCATTAAAGCAAAATCAAATTTTCTTCATCACTTCTCTGTTTTTATTTCTCTCCCTTTTCTCTTGATTTCTTTTTGGTTTTTTCCCCCGGCCTTTTAAGGCCTGACCAGAGCTTTTGGAGATGACATTAACAGTTATCTTTCCTAAAAAGCACAAGTGATTTATTCAACGTTGCATCTCTACAGCAATTCTATGCCATAAATTGAGATTCAGCTGCAGCTTTTCGTCTGAGAGTTTCAGATGGCAGACAGCTCCAAACATGGGCAGGTAGCATTTCAAGTTGAGCATGAGCTGCCTACAACAGAAATATCTCACATCCAGCCCAGGAACTAATCCAGATCGGACTGATGCAACTCTTGAACCTCTTCCCACACAGCCAGTTTGCCAATTTCAATAAATTAATAAGAAGATACAGTTGCCAAAGGACGTTTTGAGACATGAAACAATATAATTCTCTTTTAATCATACAGCAAAAAGGCATGCGTACTCCAACGTTTTTTCTGGTGGATACAGCTGTATCAGTAATAAAATAGAGAAAAACATGGTGTGAGTGCACCTTCCAAGCCTATGGGGAGCACAGTTAAGTGACAGGATTCTGTGTACATAACAAATGTGTGGATTCCCTGGGCAACAGACCTAAATAATAGTTTACTCCAGACCCTTTCCTCTGAAAATTACAAAATTTCTTAACCATTTCAGCAAAATCACTGTGTTCAAAACTCACAATGACCATTCCACAGCCAGATTTTCACTAACTGTCAAGACAAAAATCTGGAATTCAATTGAATTCCAAGAAACACATGAGCCAACAGAAGCAAAATAATCCAGTTCTTCAGCACAGATTAATTTTGAAGGTCACATGTTTGGGTTGTTTAGCTACAATCAGTTCACGAGGGCCACGCTGTACCCTCACTGATCCTCAGGGGTGCACGAGGTGATTGTGCTTGAAGCATTGGAAAGAGCAGACTGAAGCTCAAACGGATCAATTAAGATGTTTATAGGAAAAGGCTTTATGACCCAGTGTTCTCTAATAAACTTTTCTCATTAGAAAAAGGCAGTGAAATTATTCAGCTTAATAAAGCCTCTGGTGTTTTATATAAAATATAATATTAAATAATGAGAAAAGAAATATTCTAGGGGTTGGATTTTTTTCTTTTTTTTGCTAAACAGATGGTTCCAGAAAACTACTGGAAGAAACACATTAAAAATATTCTTTGCTTTTGTGAACAAAATGAAAATGTCTCATCTAAACCCCTTAATATTGGGGGTTTCAATCAACAAAAATCCAGAGCCCGTATGGGAAAATGCACACGGAAAAAGCATGCACTGTCCTGGAACAACAGTGTGGAAAAGTGTATCACAAACTTCCCTGTCACAACTTCACCTGGCCTGCAGTTCAGCCAAGGGATCTCCTGGCTGCAGCACTGTGAAACCTTTATTTCATCACTAACACTCAGGAGCATCACTGCAGTCATTTTACGGGGCCTGTAGAAAAAACTGAGGGAAGAAAGACAGGAGGAAAGGTAGAGATGGGGAATGCAAATCATAGAAAGTGATATGTTTTCCCCAGAAAGATGGCCTTTTATGTGTGTCAGTAACACTTCTTAATGATACAATTTTGTAAAAGTACCAAAAAAAAAAAAAAAAAAATAAATGGAGGGGTCTGTTCTGAACTGCTTGTGCCACCCAAAAGGAATGCAAGAAAAAAATCAGAGTGGAAAGATAAAACAACGCATTTCCCATCCCTGTGGTACAATGGGAAACACAAAACATTTGACTCACACCAGGATGCTTCAGGATGCAGTCATTAAAAATAAAAGTACTCCAGGGGAGCAACAGCATTCACAGGGCTAAAAAACTTACTGGTTTTATTCCAACATAGCTGAAAACAATGCATTCTCTTTTTATTTTCTCATCTTTCAGCTCAGAGGAAAATGCTTAGATGGTGGTTTATCCATCAGTAACTCCACTTGGGAGCTACAACTACCAAAATCCCATCCACACTGACGAGTTTCCATTCCTGTGTTGCTGATCGTTTTACTTACACTGTTGCTTTCTTATGGCAAAGGTTGCCCAATAAAGATTAGGATTAAGGCATAATAAATTAATTCAGTTTGAAAGGAAAGTGGCTCAGCAGGTCTCTGTTTCCTCCTGGATTTCAGGGGGTCTATTCTCTTCTCTGCCCACATCCACCAGCTCAGGAGGTCAGTTGTCCTGAGGATAACCAGACTTACTGTTGAAAACTGAGGCAAAGAAGGCATTAAGTGCCTCAGACCTCTCCTTGTTGCCCCCATATCCAATAAAGAATGGAGATTCTCCTTGCCCCTCTTTTTGCCATTAATGTATTTATAATTTATTATTATTATCCTTTACAGAAGAGACCAGATTAACTTCTAACTGAGCTTTCACCTCTCTAATTTTCTTTCTGCATAACCTAAAGGCATCCTTAAGCACTTCCTGAGTCACCTTCCCCTTTTTCAAAAGGTGATCCAACCCTCTTCTTTCCCCTGGGTTCCTGTGAAAATCTCTGCCCAGCCAGGGCAGTCTTCTTGACCGTCATCTCATCTTTTGGCACATAGGAACAGTCTGTCCTAAGATTTCTGTCTTAAAGCATGTCCAGCCTTCCTAAGCCCCTTTTCCTTTAAAGGCTGCTCCCCAAAAGACTTTCCAAATCAGTATCCTGAACAGTCCAAAATCCACCCTCCATAAGCCCAGGGTAGCAGTTTCGTTTTGACGTCCCTCCTACTTCACCAGGTATTGAAAACTTTGTGATTTCATCATTACCTCAGTACTTTCTTCTAACCTAGCTGACATTAAATGTCTGTATAAGGTCCCCACACAATCTGTGTTAAGCAAAATCCCTTAGGAAAGCCCATCCCACACAAGAGTATCCCATGAAAGCCACATCTGAATATTCTCCTGTCAGGTACCTGAACAGACACCAAGGTTTTTAAGGTGCCACTTAAGGGCAATGTGTTAACACAGTCTGAGAACCTTTTCTTACCAAACATATGGTCCTTAAATTGAGTCAAATAAATGTACTGCAAAATTAAGAAACAATCTGTGGAGCAAAAGATAAGGTATTAAAAGTGGTGGTTTTTTTAAATCTAAGAGGAATATGAAAGCAGCAATGCAACAGAATAAAAAATAAAGGGCACTAAACTAATTTAGGAAACCCAGAAAAGAGTAAAGACAGGCAGTTAAGATGCATTGGATTCGTCTTTCAAGGAACCAAATCTTTGAAAATGCCTCTCTTTATGACTGCTCCAACTTCACACTTTTTGCTAGAGTAGTACATTCTGAAAATTCACCACCTGAATAGGTTTTTCACAAGGCTTCTCATGGTGTTGTTTAACACAATCTTCTCTATAAGTCTCCTTTAACAGTATAAGTTCATAACTGGAGAAACCGTGAAAGTGCCATAATTAAAAACAAAACAAAACAAGAGTTTACACAGTTATGCCTAAGTGAAACATCTCTTAAAGAGAAGAAGGTTGGTTGTGTCATAACAGAAAAGGCTTAGAAACGCATGAATGACATGTTCTGGATGGGAGAAAATTAGTGTCACCCTCTACAGTGCTGTGTTTAAACTCACAAGGATGTGTAGTGTCCTCACTTACTTGGTGTTAATTGGCTATAAAACTGTATAGCTCTTATTAGCCTGAAGGCAACAAGAACTGTGCTTATCATTTCTCCTTGCTCAATGAGTGGGGTAAAAATAAAAGTCTCTTCAAAACTACTCTTCGTGAAGCTCTTTGAAGTTTGTACCAGTGGAATTTTCCATTTCTGCTGTTTGGTCTGGATAACAAGGCCGAAGTGAGCTTTACTGAAATACCCTGGCTAGCTGGAAATCAATCTGGTTTTGCCAGAGTTAACAGAACCAACTTCATGTGCACAGTTATTCCCTAAATTATTACCCTCATTCATCTTGAGATTGAGTTGCCTTATTTTCTTTAAATTAAATTTTCAGTTGCAATTGCCAGTACCTAGGATTTTTTATTCCATACTGAGAGCCTGATTCCATTTACAATTAGTAAATGGAAAGTGTGCCAAGCAGCAACAGTAAGAACATGGTGAAGTATCTGCCCTATGTTTATCTATTCTGACTAAAAAAAAATCTTGTTTGTTACACAGTGTTATTAAAAGTTGCATATCTTTTCATCTGGTAAACCTACCAGAAAAAAAAAAAAAATTATTTTAGTTTCTCCTGCAGAATACTCTGATTCAGGAGTACGACATGAGGGATGAAGTTGCAAGGCACTCCATTCTCCTTTCTCGCTGCTACGCAGAGCTGCTTTAAAAAAAAAAAAGAATTTATATTTGTTAGAAAAGTCCGAGAATCCATGGGACCTCTATGAATAAAATTACATTTTGATTCTCTAGAAGGCTTAGAATAAGACACTGAGAAAAAAATGGGCAGAACCTACAGCGAAAAGATTCCTTCTGTTTTCAAGCTTTTAAGTATATTGAAAGGAAGGGGATTCTTGTGTTTTCTGCTTGGGAAATTTAAAAGGCTAATTTTAAAAAAGAGCAGGGGGGACAAATTAATGAAGCCACAGACAGCTTGGCACTTGCAAAAATAAACTCACTTGTGTTGCTGCAGAGCCTGTCTCAGGCTAAAATGACTCGCCCCTGAGACATTACAGCCCACTGTCCATGAGGGGAGCTTAGGCTGACTAACTTCGACTGAGCCATCTAATTTAGGGCAGATAAATCTTATCTTGCCTAGGATGACCTGTGTGTTTAAATGCCCATCTGTTTCCTGCACGCACACAGCCCACCCCAATTCTTCAGGCCAGAATATGAAATATTGTGTTCTGATGGCTTTAGCCACAGCCTTTATGTAATCATTTTCCACACACACCTGACACACGAGATCTTTTGGTGGCAAGAGTCTTCCACAGCCCTCTCTCAAAGGCAACATTCAAGTTATCCCACATAACTTGGGATAGAGTCTTTAGAATATGCACTGTGTTCCTGTCTCATATGCTGATTTAACCAAGGTATTCCTACGGTACCACTATATTTCCATATTATTTCTGGGACCTATTGAACAGGATACATGCAGAACTGCAGCAAAGGACTATTTAATAACATCACAATCAAAACAGACATTGGGCCAGATTCTACTTGATTCTACTTCCTGGATGAGCTGCTCATGAAACATCCTTTGAAATGCACTGTAGGAGTAAAATGTACAACGTAATCCTTCATTTTTGATTTTTTTTTCTTACAGAAAGAAGTATTTAAGCAAGCCCTGGAGCTCTGCATACCATAACCACATTTTCACCACTGATTTACATTCTCTATCACAGGTGGAATGTTGTGGTTGGCCCATTTTTTGATTAACCCGTTTTCTCCTGAGCACTAAGGGCAAGTCATCTACCTCTTATTTCACAGTTTGGGCTACTATTCCATGTTTCCTCTTTCCTCCTATGCCTTTTGATTACCTGAGAGGAGTACTACTTTTTAAGGTACTAGTTTTATCTGGGCTATTTATGGGGGAGTTTTTTGTTTTGTTTTGCCTCCAGACAAGCATCCAGTCAAGCTCCTGCAAGAAGATTCCAAGCATACAGGTGAGTTCTCTCACTCTGTTCATCATACTTGGTCCAGGCACAGTACTTCCACTGGAAGAGATTTTCTACCTAACTTCAGTGCCTTCCTGAAAACATTCATAACTTTTCCTGCAGATTCTTTCTAGATTGCACTACCCTGGAATTTTGGGCAAAATACAGAACAGATCTGTCTTTTACTACCCAATATAGCAACTTTTTATTTTTTTCCCCCAGATCCTCTCTATTTCCTGACACACATCCTCACATACCTTTTCTTGCAGACATATTCAAACTTTAAGTTACAGGACAAAAAGTCAAGAGCTTCTTTCATTCATACAGCTGAAAGGAACCCAACGTGACCTTCTCCAAAAGACAGATCACTGAATACAACTCCGAGTTCTCGCTCAAGGTTATAGATTCCATCTGAATTATGTTCTTCAGAAAGCACTTCGCTTCTGGTTTGAAAGCTTAAAGTTACCAAGAAAACTCCACAGCTTTGTGAGAATTCCACTCCATGTAACTTTTAATGCATCACCTTAACGTCTGACTAATGTCCATGCCCATAAAGTGATTATAGCTTCCCTTGAGCACAAAAAGTATTAAAAGTCCAATTAATAGTAGAACAGGTTTAATGACAAGCAATTAAATTACACCTTTACTAATAATTTGAAGTTCTCAAAATGCAAGCCATATACTTGCAGATGCTAATATAATCTCACACAAAGAAGTCCCACCTTCTGCTGTTCACTACCTATGTATAGGTACATACAGATATATTTCATTTTTTTCAAAATATATACAGATGCACTTCATTTTTAGCTTTAAGCACCTGATATTCACTGAGATTTGAAATATCTTCTATTTTCTTTTGACTCTTGCCTCTCTCTGAAAATTCAGAACACAGATATGAAAACCATATCCATTAAGGATATAAGGCAGAATGATATATTTTCTCAACAAACTTTAAATTGACACATTATATTTTTCTAGCAACTCTCACTGCCCTCACACTCCACACTAGCACACATGGCTGAGCTGTGTATACCAGCTCACTGCCTTCTGGAATTGTGCTCTTACACCACGGGCTTTTTCAATACACAAGATTCATAAATCCAGCATTAAAAGGACATTTAAGTGACCAAGGACAAAACACTCCCTGGAGAAAGAGGATTCATTTCCTGAGACTTCCTTTGAGAAAAGCCTTCTGAACATTGTATTTCTCAGCTCACTCATCTGTCAGACAGCACACATCGCATCCGCAGCGTAATCCATGTGACTATTTATTAAGTGTTTAGAGATGTCATCCTCTGCCAAGTTGGCATTTGGGATACCAGTCCTTCTAGGGTAAATTTAAATAAGTCCAGTCCTCTTTCCACCTCAGTCCTTCAGCTTTAAAATAGAAATTATTCTCCTTATCCTCTTCTAATTAGCAAGATACACAGTGATAAAACAATATCTCAGTAGCTACACGGAACTTTCTCTGCTTTGTGAAAAAGAAATAAAGCTTTGAGGCCTCATTAGTCTGATTCATGACTCTTTCATGGTTTTGCTAAAACAAGTATTGCAATGAAATAGACACTTTGAGATTAAAAACCAAGTGAATATTTAATGGCCTTCTCAGTGTAAGAGGCAGCTGAAATTCCTTGTCTCTGAAGACCACTTAACACTAGCAGAAGTTCTCCTGTAAACCCTTTATGGATCACCAACTTCAACTAGTGTCTCACTCTTTCAGTATCTCCTTGTAATTATCTACATCCCAAATACTGCATCTAACCCCAGCAGAAGAAACATGGGGATGCAGTAATCTCCGAGTTCAAACTCAGACGTTTATGGCTGTGTTCACACAATGTGTTTTCAGAAGCAAAGCAGGATCAGAAGCTCTCCCCACAGGCTCAGCCTCGTGCCACTGCTTGCTGCTCTCTGAATGCTGTCAATGGCTGCATTCCTTGAATTAATTCAGACTGTAAATAAGAAGCATAAAGTGAGATGGGATCACTGCTTCCTCTCCCAAAGAGTGTAAGAAACCTCTGGCCCAGTAAACGAAGTTTCTGAAAAGGTTTGTAAATCAGAGTTCTGGAGCCATGGGCTTTTACTATTACAGGCTGTTACATTTTAAACACATAGTTTTAAGGCAGTTTCATACCCTGAGAATGGGAGTCCTCTGGCTGAGCAATTTCAAGCTACAGGAGAACTGAAGCAGCTCTGGCAAGTTCAGCCTCAAAAAAAAAGGTTACTCAAGCCTCTTTAACTCTCCATTTTGAGCAGACCTAGGCCTTAATAAGTGTTTTCATGCAGTGGTGCTTGAGCGCTGTTGTTGTTGTTATAGAAACTTGTAGATATTTGTTGCTGGGTTTGAGATATTTGCAGTTTCCCAGTCAGAGGATGGCTCCTTGCAGCTGCATACGGCAGAGTTTGTAAATTCTCAGTTACTAACAGCTCGGATTATAAGAAACCCCCACCTGACATAATTTACAATTTCTTCCTACGTCTGTTGATGGTCCAACTGAAAAGTGTGAACACTGAAAACCAGCTTTACGTGCTGAGGCCTGAGCACAGCATAAAGACTCTGTGCTGTATGACAGAAGTGCAGGAGCACAGCTGCTCCCTCCCACTGATGTAGCAGCCCCTGGGGACCCCAGCTGACTCAGGGGAACTTATGGAGGCTGTCGGTCACCTCTGAAGTCTCCTGGCCAGCTTCCCTAATTCTTCCAAACTTTCGATTATCACAGGGTCTTTCTTGTTCCTTGAGTAATCAGGGTTTTATCACATTTATATATGTCTTAAACTTTGAACTTTACCTGTGGACAGCAAAATTCTTCTCCCACTTGCACTCCCTGAAGTTGAAGCCATCCTGGATTTGAAATGGAGAGCACGTGTGCAGGAGTCTCCATTTGGGTTTTGGTGGTGACAATACAGAAAAGGGAGAAATGGAGAGATCAAGTGAGAGTATTCAGAAATTAATCAAAAGCATGATGCTGCTTTCACAGTTATTCAAAAGCTTGAGGTCATTCTTGAGCAATTTTTCTGCAATCATTTGGTGATTACATTTTTGGCCCTCTGTGGTTGTCACTCATCTATGTACTTAATTGCATATTAGTGATGGGAGAAATCTGTTCTATCACATATTCATCCTTGGTAAGCTTATTTTCATGAAATAGAAACTTCAGCTAGAGATAGCAACAGCCATAAAAAAAATTCTGATGGTTTTGGTTTATCCCCTTGGGCATGGCAAATACTGAAAATGCTCATTGCCGCTCTATATGCTGTGTGGAGAAAAGAATGCAAAAGGAATTTTCACTGTGACCCTGGGAATGAAGCCACAAGTCACATGCTCTTGAACATGTAGAGTGAGGGCATTCTTGAATAATCAAATCCATTAATGTTCATACAGCAACAGCCCCACTCATAGTTTCAGTCCTGAAAGATCTGAGAAAAAACCTTCAAGTATATTTGAGATTCAGGAAGAGCTCTTGAAAGCTGTACAGATTCTTTTTTTTGGCACTCTGAAGGTGGGGATATGCCTTTTGACTGTAATTCATTTTTCAGACAAAGGTTATCTTCATTACTATTTGCCCAGCACTATTGTAAGGCAGCTTACAACAGCACAGAGGACCCGTTCTCATGTACAAAGTGCTCCAGTAAAAATCCAGACAGGAGGGTGTCAGTGTAGCCTCACAAGAGGCAGCTGTCTCCCTTGCTAACAGCAGGGCTCACAGCTCTCGAAAAGCTGGGGCTACCACTACTGTTTTACTTCCTTTGTACACGTATAACAACGGGGGAGATGATGTTGCTGAAGAATGGTGGTTAATTCCTTTTTTCATTAAGTTCTGCCTAACTGAGGCAACACCGGCTGTTTCAGGGTAAACCAGGAGCAAACAGAAGCTGTGCTGGGTGAAGCTTTGAATGGCACTTTATCCACCCTTTCACAGCAATCCAACCAACTTCCACTGAGCGAAATAGCTTCAAGTTTTCCTCCTTAACCTGCATACAAGGAATAACCAGGTATGGAAAACCTAGATATCTGTCCTGGCTGAAGGGGGATTCCCAACTTACTTATCACTTGAGTTTCAGAGATTCAGTACTCTTGTTTATCTCCTCCAGTGTCCCAGAAAAGCTTGGCTGGTGGTCTGCGCATTCATGGACCCATCAGCTGCATCCCTGCATAGCTCTCCAATCCTTTTTAGGTCCATGCATCATCCTTTCACCTTCCTCCTACCAGCTGTGTGCAAAAGGAAGCTACCACACCACAGTGAGCTGGTAGAACTACCACAGTGATGCTCAGTTTTGCTCTTGTAATGGAATTCTCTGCAACTAAAGAGAGATCCTCACATCTCCTTCATTGCTCTTCACAGTTTCTAGAAGTATAACAGTTTACATGATTGGATGCCTCATCCATTTCTATAGATGATGACAGAAAGATTCTTCCCTTTACAGCAATATATACATAATTAAGCAGTTCTGGATTCAGCTATAGAAAAAAAATGGATGGGTGCCCACACCCATTTTTCATGATTTGTCCACACTCCAAAATGGCCCAGTAGGATTGACTGAACAAATATGACACTAGCCATTACTTGGCAGTTGGGATAGACCAGGACAAATCACATGAAACATCTTTCCATTTCACTGGACCCAGAATCGGTGCTGTATTAATGAATCCAGATCTTTACTGTTGTGGTATTGTAACACACAGCTTCCAGAAGAGGAAATGGGAAGGCAGCCATCAACCTCAGGATGACAAGAGAAGAAATAATTCTTTCTGTAGAATCCGTATAAGGACACTGAAACAGTGCTCTGTCACAAGAAGATCTGCCAACAGCAAAAAAAGAAAAGTGAGGGCAAGAGAAAAGGAAAATTTTCAAGAGCCTTTCCATCAGATTCCAAACACCTTTCATTTTCTTAATTTAAGAGCAAATGATGATTTTCTGTACAGGAAAATTAATCTTTTCCTCCCTCACATAGATATTGTACAAATCTCTGTTTAGTGACACTTCTTATTAATGCTCTTTTATGGATACCTTGGAAAGAGATTGTGAGCAAGGAACAATACACCCTATAGACATGAAGGGTACATGTGTTGCAAATAGCTTAAAATCTAAAAATCGGAAGGATAGCTATAAACAACCTAACTGATTAATTATGTAACTATTTAAAGCCATTAATAAACCAATTATTGATAATTTATTAAACCTGAAAGTATGTTTACATTGTTTGTGTTCATTCATGGAGGTGTACAGTTTTTATGCCTACAGTAACCAAAATTATTCCTTTTAAAATTAGCAAGTAGAGAAACAGAGGTAGAGAATCCCTTCACAAAGAACCAAAAACCCATGACATTAGCAGATAGTCACCTCGAGAAAGCTACTGCCACACAAATCTTAACTAGAAAAAGACATGTACCAAAAGAGAGGGGAAAGGACAACAGCTAATCCATACAGTCTGTTGGAAATTTGTAAGACCTGTGTGTTGGCAGGCTGTCAAAGGGGAGAGAAGGAAGAAAGGGTAAGGGGCAAATTCCTGAAGTGAGAAGCTTTCTAATAGAAAATCCCCACAACCTCCCATGGAAGCCTTCACCTGCGGAACAAACAGCCAGTTGTATGCCCCACATCTTAGTATGGGGTGAGAGACTGTGTCTTAGATAACGGGTCCCAGACATGGTAGGATTTAGACATAATCACCAACAGCTTGAGTTGCACCTGGATGAGGACAGGAAACTAGTGCAGAAACATGAGCACAAGCATTATCCTCTCTCAGAAGCTCACCTCGCAGATGGGAGAGCTCTGTAATAGCTGCAAATTCCTCAAAGATTGGCTTTAATTAGAGCCTAACCTTGCCATGAGCGGGATGGAGGGCCATTACCCACTCGGCAGGAGCGATCCCAGACTCCTGCCGGGCTGTAGATGATGAAAGGCACTACTGCTCACTGCTGCTACTCCAGATTGCAAGGCTAGTGACAGACTTTAAAGCAAGCCAAGGCTGCAAAACTTCATCATGGTGAGAAGAATGATTATGACATAAGAAGGATGAGAATTCCTACAATCAGCCTGAGCTGGCCTACCCTAATTCCTCTCTGGCAAAGCACCACAGGCATTTAAACTCTTTCCTCATTCATGGTCACAGGGTTTTATCATGCAACAACATAAAGACTACAGTAATGCAAGAGCCACATCTTATGGACACTTAGGTTATATATATACACTACAAAACCCCTCAGCAATACTTGATTTCCACTTCTGCATCCTGACTGCATCCCAGTTGCATCAGGGCAGGTTCATCTGTGCACCAGACCTGTCTTCTATGTCCTGGTTTCAAGGCAACCTCAGGTGCAAAGGCCATAAAGGAGACAGAATGACCCTCAGCAGGCTCCCTCTCCGAATGACAGTCATGAGAGCACCAGAAAGCATCCCCTGCCTTCCCTCAGCCTGCTGTTGTGGACACAGTTGGTTCCACCAATGCTTCTCCACAGCTAGAAGTTGTTTTGTCACTATGGGATGTATAAAGTGATTTCACAGTCTGCATTTCTGAAGCCCCCGGAATACCATAGTAAGAGATTTAGGCATAAAACCAAATCTAAATACCAAATGCACAAACTATCTACTCTTCAACTCAGGGCATGCTAAGTTGCACCCAGCCTTGTGCCCTCCAAGGTGCTGCATCAGTTTCCATTCCCAGTAGAGATCAATCACACCCCAGCTCTGCACATCCTTTCAAAAGTCTCTCCAAGTCCAAAAGCATCGCTGCTGCTTTATTAGTGTTGGATCACAGACAGTTCAGTCTCAGCTAGATCCTTACCTGGTCACAAAGTAATGGCCAAATTTAACCCTGGGCACATAAACTTAATTTAGTATAACTGTGAGATCATAGTTTTATTCAGAAAAAATGCCTAGAGTAAAGAATTTCTCTTATGAAAAGATGATTAAAATCATAATGTTAGTTTCATGACTCTGCAGTTTAAAATCTTTCTGATAGTTTCCTAAAAAGTCTACATGGGAAAAAAAAAAACCAAACAAAAACCAAAGCAAACAAGCAAAAGGTGACCAAACCCCAAAGGGGAAAAAAAAAAAAAAAAAAAAAAAAAAAAAGGGAAAAAAAAAAAAACAGGAAAAAAAACAAACTGGAAGAGAAACTTCAAGAAAATCTGGAATGGAGAACCTCTAGAAAAGTTGAGTCACTACTCAATATAAAGTGTATTTGAACAAAAGGTACTCTTTTCCTACTTCTCACACATACAGATTATATGTAAACAAAAAGAGACCTTCAGGTACCTTATGGACATAAACAGCAAGCCTTGGATAAAAGGACAAAAAAATGAGAAGGTGAGTTAGTGCCTCACTGTGGGTCAGATCCACAACTGAATCACTAAAATGGAAACTGCCTCCCAGTTACCATTAGTAGGACTGGAACTGGATTTTCCCGAGGTGCCATTCACATTAATATGGTGCAGTGAGGTAGCTGAGCCCTGGACACGGATTTATCTCTGCTCCAGAGATGGTTTTCTCCAGCAGAAGGACGAAGAACAGCTGTGGGGGTAATTTCTTAGACTTCAGCAGCCAGCTTAGTCTGCACTTTCATCATTAATTACTTTATTTAGAAGACAAGTCCACTTTGATTTCTCTTGGAAACTGGCGATTTCTGCTTTCTTCCTACTGTTTTCTGGGACAAAGCAACTTGTTTTATATTAAGGATGTACAGAGTTGCTCCATCAGCAAGGGAAACATGTTGGAACCCAACAGCTTCAGAGGAATGCAGGAGGAAGAAGAAAACCTTTGCACTTAATATATCACAATGTAAATAAACTAAAGAAGAAGGGCATGTCCAAAATCAAGTGAAAGCTCAAATACACTGCAGAGAAAATGGAGAAACAGGGAAAAGTCAGCATACTCAGAGAGAGATGCTTCGAGCACATTTCTGAGGCTTTACCACAGCATTTGTCTGATAGTTACCCTGAAAATTCAAATTTGCCCAGAGCATTTAAGGTCCATTTCTCTGCCATGTAATTTCATCCTACCCATCACAAGACCCAAGGCTGCTTCAGCAGCAAGCATTTGAGCTAATTAGGGAGCTTGCTAGAAAAAAAATGAAAGGTTTCTTCCATTCTTTCCAAACATTTCTAAACACAGATCTTTCACAAAGGTAACTTGTGACTGCTCTACGATGCATTCTACAGTAAGAACATGTCCTCACTCTGTAGTCAAATACATTAATAAAAAAAAAATATTAAAAAATAAAAATACTTTAAATTAAAAATGTATCATTTGAAGTGCATGTACAGATAGTTTTAGGGGGCTTGGTTTTTTGGTTTTTTTTCCTTTCAAACTGTTGCAAGTTTTCTGAGGAGCAAACTAAGGAGCAAAGAGCGGAAGGCAGCTTTGCTGTGTATCGCTGCCATCTAGTGACCTGTCTCTGAGAACGGGACTGCAACAGCAGCGTCACCGTGTCAGTCCTGTTCCGGTTACAGTCTCTATTTCAGTTTCAGCAGAATGTTAAAAGATTATTTCAGTTCACAGCTCTTATTGCACCGTATAGGTCTTCAAAGCAAAGAATAAATTTCAGTTAATGGTGGTGGCATATGCGTGATCGTATCACAGTAATGGAACATTTATTCACTTTGCATAATTGCTATACCTATAAATCACCCATAGGAGAATGGTCCTTTTAGAGACAGAGAAGGAGAGGATTTTTTTCTGTGAAGGCAAAGTTAATGCATACGAAAATCAATTATATTATTAAAACATAATTAACATCCACAGACTTCATTATTTGCCTATGACATTGCATTAAATGAGTTTCAATGCCACACACAAGAGCAGACATTAGGGTCATATGTTTCTTCCAGTTGCTTGTGATAAGCTCTCCATGAAGACTCAGTTGTGAAAAGCTTCTGGCAATGACAGTGATTTCGGAAATGCAAGGCTTGGTTGTGCCACAATATGATTAAGAGTGGGTCTTTCAGCTGCAGAGGAGAGGTCCCACGGAACACCACAGTGACATTGCTGGCTCCTCTGAGTACCTTCAGCCACATCAGACCGCTCTGTCCCAGAACTGAGAGTGTAGGTCTGAGAAAACAAGGATTTGAGAGACCCCAGTATTTCAGAGGCAGCTCTACAAGTAAAAGGTAGATGTGGGAGAAGGGGCACAGCCTGAGAAGCAGGCTGCTAACATAAAAGAGCAATAAATGTAATAGCCATAGCCTAATACCACAGCCCAGACTGTGTCTTCATTTCGTTTATGCTCCAGACTTCTGGGAGGTATCACACAGTCCCGTATGTGGCTGAAAGTAATTTACAAGCACATGGCAAGGGCCAAAATCAAGTAAACCTATATCAGAGTGTTCCTAACAGGGAAACTCATAAAGGTATATTGGGGGGGGGAAAAAAGCTATTCAGCAAGTTACACAGCCCATTCTCTAAGGAGGTCATTGAAGTCAAATAAATTTCATAGGTCTTTCCTATGCAATAATTTAGATGCAGTTAATATGCCCCAGAATACCAATAACAGCTTGATGCAGAGGTCATTTATACACATTTTATCAATAGGATCTTTATGAGATGCAGGCTCCTTCTTCAAGATCCACCCCATGCCAACAACCCAGAACATCAACACCGTCCAGAAACCCACCTCAGTGCAATCATCCATTTCAGACTGCTGACTGAGCAATATGAAGTTACCGAATGTCTTTGGGAGATACTTAACCCTCTGCCTCCATCTCAAGCCAAAACTAACTTCAGGCTTGCTGGGATAAGGAAAAGGCTGCCGTCCCCAAGCCTGAGAGGCTTTCATATGAAGTATGATAGCATCGTGTTTCCTCTGAATAATAACTTCCTGCTTGTTTCTTCCTTGCCTGGGGTTCATCATTTCAGTAACACAATTATGGTTTTTGTTCTACATACCCTGGACCAAACAGATCTTTCTGATGCTTCACTACACAGGATGCAAGCAGATCAAAAATTACTTTAACAAAAGTCATATAATTGGCTAATTGACTATATCCCCTTCCCACAATGTGGATTTTACTACTACTTCAACCAGGGTGGCTTTTCAATGGGCTTAACATAATATTGTTTGAGTACACAAGACAAAAATATTGCCACACAACTGAACACAGAAAAGTCAAGCTCAGTTGTTGAAATACATCCACGTACAGCAGTGGAGCATTAAAATCTGAAGGACTCATATAATCAGCTGATGAGTGCTCCATTGTTCCAGGTTTAGCAAGAACCAGATTTCCTTTAAGGTCCACCTACACAACAGATATTCAGAATAGGTATATTGGTGAGTGCTGCTGATCCCACCACTCCAATAACCAGCTGAGAAAAACTACTTTCAGAAATTACATAGATCACAATGGAGAGTTCTGTGTAAAAGTCAGTAATGTGATTGATCCAGCTGGACAAGAAGCTTGAGAAAAATCAAACAATATTTGACCTGACGATCTGAAATATTTAGGATTTCTCACTTTTCATTCGTAAATGTTAAAACAGTTTTCTAGGCGCATTCAGAAATTCTACTTATAAATATTTTAGGTTTTAAGGAATACTTTTCAGTCCTTCTGCTTATAAAAACATCACCTCCTCCCTGTCTCCCCAGAGGTTTCCAGGAAGCTGCTACAGCTTGTTTGCTCCAAACTACCATCATCCTCCACCCCCGCCTACCACCCATTAGGAGCCTGATACAGATATCAAATATGGGGCATAATGGGCATTAAGTGAAGACCTCCCAGCTGTCTCCTGACAGTTTCATTGCATAATGGTGACCTTTACATGTCTTATTCACCAAATAAAAAAAGGCAAAACTATACAATTCCAGGCTGTAGATTAAAAAAAAAAATTCCTATGATATATTAGGGGATCAGGTTGGGGGTCTTCATTTACTTGTATATATAGATGGTCTTATAAAGCTTGCCTTGGTGCTTCCTAGATGTGTAATATTTTATTTCTTAATAGTCATTCTTGCCTTCTTTCTTGCTGAAAAGTGATAGTTCACTTTGAAAGCAGAGATTTATACTGCAGACTCTTCATTTAAACCTTATGTAAAGAAATAAAATCTTTATGTCCACACATATTTGAGCTCCTACCTTCATACATTTATAGTGTGTTACATTTCCCAGCTTTCCCATATTTAATGTTTTACAGCCTGTTCTCCAGATTCAGGTAGTAAAAGGCTCGAAGGCCAGAAAGCAGGCAGCAGCTCACGATTTAATTAGAAAAGAACCAACACAGAGGTCTCCAAACTGCACAGTTGCACAGAGGTACTAGCAAGACCTCTCACTAGAACAAGAGCAATCTGACCTACGACTTCTACCAAAATTTTTTAATTTAGAGAGTTTAAAATGCTTTCAGTGAGTCCTTGTTGGACCCTGTGTTGTCTCATTGGTATTTGGAAATAACACCAGAGGGGAAAAAAGAACATGAAAGGGAAAGAACTCAACACTAAATCGAAAAAGGTCTGGATAAGCAGAAATAACTATTCCTGCATTTCAAGTTTTCACTCCCACTCCATTCAGCTATGCATCTCCCAGCCAAAATGTGTGACATTTTCTATGGGTGCAGCACAGTTGTATTGGTATTTAGCTTGCATCTGACAAGCATTTGGAAGAATCACAGAAAATGCTGAGTTGGAAGGGATCCGCAAATTCCAACCCTTAGTCCTGCATGGGACACCACAAGAGTCACACCACGTGCCTGGGAGCATTGTCCGAACACTTCTTGAGCTCTGTCAGGCTTGGTGCTGTGACCACTGCCCTGGGGAGCTGTTCCAGTACCCAACCACCCTCTGGGTGAAGAACCTTTTTCTGATATCCAACCTAACCCTCCCTGACTCAGCCTCATGCTGTTTCCTTGACTCCTGTCCCCGGTCAGGAGTGATCAGTGGCTGCTGCTCCACTTCTCCTCATAAGGATGTTGAACACCAATGAGGTTTCCCCTCAGTCTCCTCTTCTCCAGGCTGAACAGACCAAGTGACCTCAGCTGCTCCTCATAAGACTTCTCCTCCAGACCCTGCACCATCCTCATGGCTCTCTTATGGATGGTCTTTAGTAGTTTAATGTCTTTTTTATGTTGTGGTGCCCAAAACTGCACACAGGATTCAAGGTGGGGCTGCACCAGTGTAGAATTTGTTGATAAGAGGGAGCTATCAAAAAGAACTTGTTAACAATATTTCACAGCTTGTGGAGTCTGACCATACCCTTTATATCCTTCCCACTTTCACTCTCCATATGCTTCACTCTTTTTTTCACCCCATCTCACACTATATTTCCTAAAATATGAAACAGAGTATAGGAAAATATCATCAATTGGGGATTTCAGGACAATTATATTATACCTTTCCTTTGCTGCAAAAGAGGACTAAATATCAGTCTGCAATACACTTCAGGTGTTTGTGTAATCCAGAAGTGTCCTCCATCCCAAAACAGCCTCCAGGGCTTCAGACAGTCACCTGAGGGTAAACCATGCTGGCACTTCCCCCACCTTATTGGATCCACGGCAGGAACCTCCTCCAACACGTCCACACACAGCTCACCAAATTACTGCCTTGCAGGTTCCCCAGCACTCCACAGGGCACACACTGGAAAAAAATTGGGAAAATGGGCACCACAGGCTGGGTCTTGTCCATGAGTTAATGGCTCAGAAAGCAGGTAGGCAAGAGCTGACAGAAAAGTTTTGCCTGGCCCACAGCCTGCAGGCTACTCCTTAAAATACTTTGCTCAAGTTTTCCTTTAGTTGTTCCACGTAGATCGTGCTTTCCAAACCTCTTACACCTGTTGCTATCCTTGCAGTTCTTTTATTTTCCCCTTTACCTCTTTTTCTTTTTTCCCCCCCAAATTAGGTCATTAAAACATGGATGCAACACTACCACTGATGACCATGGCAATGACTGCCCACAAGTTATTTTTTCAAATACTTCTGAGGACAAGGTTCTTCCTCTACCACAACATGACAACACTGACTATGGCTCAGCCTCCATTCCTTCCTGATTCCCAGATCTTCCTCCGTGCTACAGCTCACTGGAATATTATGCAGGATTGTGCCAAGTTTAAGCATTACTTTTACATTACACTATATTTCTTATGTGAATTCCTCAAGTTCCTGTAGAAAGCCAAGTTGAAAGCTGGGATGAAATGCCAAATAGTCAAGATTCCAGGTGTGACCAGTAGCAGTGGCTGTCTCCAAGCAGCAGCTCTGCTGTTCTTCATGGTGCACAGCACAGGCCAGAGGTTTTGCTGTCCCAAGGCTGCAAGAATGGTAGAGAACAGGATACCTCACTCCCTAACGCTTCATGCAAGGCTCCTTTGTAGTGGAAACCAGGGGATAGAGACCACTGGAAGAAAAGAGCTTCTGTCCTCCAGGAAGTGGGGTGCTCCATAAGCCCCCATTTTGGAAATTATCAGCCAGGCTCCCCATTAATGCCATCAGTATAAGATGAAGGTTGGGAGGTAAAATACCAAAACCCACCAATATCTTGAAGTGTGACTGAAGCCTTTGTTCAGGTACCTCTTGGCCAGAACACAATTCCCTGCTCTCAGTGCCTAGCATCCGACAGACAGAATTACACCTTATTTCCAAGCAGTTATTTTAGGCTAGAAGGATTTATCCTGTATGGACTTATTCTGACATGAATCCTTAACTCTGATTGTAATAAAAGCTCTTTATGATACCTTTTCACCAAGGAAACTTCTGTCAGAAGTCTTTCAGAATTACAAGCCTCCTTTCCCACACCCTGTCTTGACAAGAGGAAATGGAGGACAACAGAATTTCTTTTGTTTCAGGCAAATTGGCTTTGTGTACTCCATGTATTTTGGCTTCGTGTTTTTGCACAAAGTTCAACAAAGTTAAGTTTTCATGTAAATTCTTGTAGGTTTGGAGGCAACAACTTAAGGTGGCAGCCTGAGGCAGGTCAGCTGTGGATTTGAACGGCTGCAAGGAAAATGTTTCCTCTAACTGAAACCCACACTGACTCCTGTATTAAGAAGCATTTCAGAGACACAAGAGGCCACTGAATCCAGCAGTGATGGTGCCTGGGCAGTACAGGGAGGAGATGGGCTCTGACAGGTTTCACTAAAGTCAGGAAGCAAGTTGTGCTCCTTCCTCTGCAGAGAGAAGCGCAGCACACGCCCCTGCCTGGCAGGCTGTGAAGTGAAACCCTTATCTTTGAAAGCACAGGCACTCCAGGGAGCCTGATGTGGAAAATCCCTCCATCAAACCAATCCCTGTGAGTTTCCAAGGGGTCCCAAATCTCGCTGGTCTGTCAGAAATGATGCTTAGCTATTGTTAAGGCTTTTCTAGCAGGATGCAGAGAGCCGGCTGTATGACTTTGGCAACCATCAGTGAACCACCACAAAAAGTTGCCTTTTTATAACAGAGTTAATTTATATGAATATTGTCACTGCTGCTCTCTTCCAAAAGCTCAATTTACAACAGTGGCTCAATCTCAGCCTAAAAAAAGGAAAAAAGGACATGCAAATGTGTATCATGTGATGAACTAACCCATCACATGAAACCTCCCTCCACATGACAAGCTGAGACATACAGCTATGTATACACAATAAAAACTGTGGGAAACTGGGACTCAGAGAAGCGCTTATTTAGTTTACAAAGTTGGAAACTGTCTTTTTTCAGCTGAGGTTTTATACAGACTCATGTACCCTTAGCTCCAGACACAGACTTATACATATTCCCCTGTATAAATTTCTAGATGCTCCAATTACCATATGTAACTACACATGTTGGAATAACCAAAGCAAATTTTTCACGGAGTACAGCTTCCGTGTGCTGAGTAAAACTGGATTCTTACAACCAAGAAATGCCAGATATGCAAAGCCAGAAAGGAAAATCATCTTCACAACATATTACTTCACAAACTTAGGTAAAAGGAGGAATGGAAAATTGTTGTCGTGAATGACAACAGTGCTCAGCTGAGGGATTCAGACAAGTAGCAGTAGAGGTTGCTGGGAAATTATGATTAAAAGTACATTTTGACCCCAAAAAAAGCAGGTAAAAATATATTACTTTCTAAGAGAAAACAAGCTTTCTGTTCTCCTGTGCCTTTTACCAGCGAGTGTTGGATTTAGCAATAAAGATATGTATGTGCAGCCCCCACATTATTAAGAATGTTATCAAAACACTTATAATGTCATTTATAATATATTACAACCATATTATATATTATAATATCATGTGACTGTCCTAAAACTTCCTGCCTATCCCATTATACATTACAGGAATCCACAAATTTACAACTTAAAGGTAGTGGTCCAAAACCTACTGTCACTGATTTTTGAATCTCCTCATAGCAGCTACACTGACAAAACCAAACACAGCATTGCCCCAGAGTTAAAGGGACAACTCAACCCTTTCTCATTTATTTTGCCCCTGAGGTCCCTATAAAACAGCAGCTATACTGACTGAGAAACTTGAAATTCATATACAGAGGATGGTGAGACCACCAAAATCACTGCTTCCCACTGAAATCCATGTTTTCCTTAGATTTTCAAGAAAAGCAGACCTTCCAACCACAACCTTTACATTCATATGGAAAAACCTTTTAGAATTTCATTGGAGAAAATTAAGTATAAGTCCTTTAAAATTTGTTATGAAGTAATCCTTAGGAATAGATAATTTACTAGAGTTCTAAAATAATTGCTGTAAAAATCCATAGAATTAAAAAGAAAGCATCTGTTCTAAATAACTTTTTAATTTTCATATAGAGTTGGAGAAGCAGAATATCTTTTCTTGTTCAGTTTTATAGGCTGACACATAATTCATGTAGAAAGATTATCATATTCTATTAAATGCCACAGCACTTTTTCATACAGGAGTCTTATTTTTTTTCTCTCTCTGATCGTGTCTTATTTGAGGAGGGGAACATGTTCTGCAGCCAAGTCTCCATTATTTGCTTTGGACAGTCAGTTTTGCAGCTGAGCCCATAAGGTTTCTCCATATAATTATAAAGCATGTCTGACTGTGTCAGCGGTGGGTGGACAATTACAGATGTCAAAACTTTTCTTCCAGATAATAACCAAACTGCATGGATAGCAAACCTGTTATATGAACCTCCAAATTAAATACCCAACATCATATCAATTCTTCATCTGAAACACCCTGTTGGGCAGCACACATGGAAATTACCTTATTTGAAAGAAAGAGCTGTTCAGGAGGGTAAATATTAACACTATCTGGCATGAAAACCTTGCTTTGGCATAAGTTTTAGGTCAAGAAAGAATAAACAATGACAGAAGAAAACCTCCCAGCTGAATACATTATGCTCGTTAAAGAAAGTAAAAGGTGAAAACTCCTTCTAGGACCTTTTGTTTTTCAGATATCTTATAAATTACCTGAACCAGATTCCATTCCAGCCAATAATTCAAATATTATCTTAAGCATAATTTAAAAAGCATCAACCTCACTTAAAGTGTAGTTTTTACTTCAATCACCTCATGCACCTACATTAGCCTCAAATCCTGTTTTCTACTTTCTGTGGTTTTATTACAATACTATATACATTTACTTTCTGTCCATTTTTTCGTAATGACAGTAGTTCCTTCTGCGGCATATAGAACAAAACTGATGATCTCCGTAAGAAAGTATATTTCAAATATACACCCACCAAACTAAAGACTCCCAACACACTAAAATGCTCACAAGGTCACTTGCCTGATGTCCTCCCCACTAACTTGCAGTCAGCTCTTCTAAAATTTAATCTGTCCATTAGAGCAGTAATAGTTCTGTAAACAAAAAGCATTTTATGATTGTTTCTGTATGTATCAAGATGTGTTTGGCACTGCAGTCTGCAAAAGAGAATTTCCTGTTTACAAGCTCGTATTCTGTCCTGAATTTGAATGCATGCTTTAACAAAACTCTTCCACACGACTCCTCATCTTATTTCAAATGAGAAAATATTTTGATGAGCATTCTTGCTTTAAGTTAGCCATAATTATTGCAACAGTTTGAACCCTTCTGTTTTAAAAAAATAAGAAACAAAAGAAAAATTATTGACAAATTAATAACAAAATATGGACATTACAACATAATATATGAATATAAACAACTTTATAGATCTGAGAAGTCCTGTTTGGTTCAATGAGGCAACTCTACCACGTAGTTGGCTGTGTGTAAACGCAGCCAAAGCCTTTGTTTGTCAGGTTTTTCTCAACAGCTGTTAAGCATCATTCACATAAGTCTGACTTTTTGTTGTATTTATAATAATACATACATTATTTTAGACAAAAAACTCACGGAATTATGCAGAGGCATTAATTTACCTTATTTTCTCTTCTTTTTCCCTTTTTATTTCCCGTATCCTCATGGAAAAACATGCATTAGTTATGTTCTCACTACACAACGACATAAGTCCAAAGTTAAAATGTGTTACATTCATGAAACCGAGTATTTATGCTGTGAAGGAAAGGTGCCAAAATCACTAGGACAGAAATGAAGGTGAAATAAAGAAATACACAGTGAGGAGTATGGTTGTGTCGTCCACATACCACTTAAAACACTGACCTGGAGCTGTTCCTGAGAGCCATGGGAGAACTCAGGCTCCACATCATCAATGTC
Organism: Orthonyx spaldingii; assembly: GCA_013397795.1. Lineage (NCBI taxonomy): Eukaryota > Metazoa > Chordata > Aves > Passeriformes > Orthonychidae > Orthonyx > Orthonyx spaldingii. The sequence goes on from VZTJ01003395.1 coordinate 1,623,723, forward strand.
CAGGCTGCTGGGTTAAGTTTGCCCAAATTCCCAGTTTATTTGCCTGAAACTTTGCTATCTTCAACTTAATAATTTCTGATTTACAGCAGGATAAAGGATTTATCATCAGGTTTAAAAGAACACTTGGATGTAAACCAGCCACAAGGCAATCACATAACCTTTGGTCCCTGGTAATCCCTTTCAGCATCATGCTGGAATCTAAAAGTGCTGCACACATTATTCAGGTCCAAAGTTAACATATTTAGAGAAATGTTGTATTTACTTACATGGATGTTATATCACCCAAAATAGCTACCAGGTACAGAGCCTGTTATTTTGCCAGTTATGAATTTTTAGTCTTAGAAACCTGTTTCATAACGCTATTAAAAATTACAGTGACATTTGCCAAATGGTAGTAACCTCTACTTGATATTCTAAAGAAGAGAAAAGCCTCAGATGTGTTGTAGAAAACAGCCACTGAATTTAAGGCTCAAGTGAGCCATTTTCTGTAAGAAAGGGGTTTTGGACAAACTTTCAGTAGTGCTTCTTATAATGGTCCTTTACTCAGAAAAGCAAACAATTCTTGTCTGTGCAAAATAATGAACCTGCTAGCGTGAGGCTGCATAAGGAACAGTAAAGCAAATCAGACCACAGTAGGGCAGAACCACTCAGAACTATTAGGACCTTGTTGACTTCTCTTGCTTCTTCAGTTCTATGACTGAACCTATGGTTTGCTGTCCCCCTGATTACAAAATACTCAGTCACAGGACAGACGTTGCCAGTAAGTCTGAACGTACTCCATGGGATCCATAACTCACTAAGAAATACTTAGAGATTTGAAAATTTAAATCTGATGAAAAACCATGTAACAACATAGCTCCAGACAGGACTAGTTGCTTAATACTTAGGGAGTATAATCCCTAATAATTTAAATTAATTCCACAACAATGATGGATCTCCATTAGATCATCCACCTCTCATCCCTATGTAACCTTCCATGGGGTGTGCTGGGAGTAATCTGCTGTGGGAAGCACAGTTTAAATACCATATGGAGGAAAGCAGAGCCACAGCCTGGGAATGGTAGGCAGAGCAAGCCAAATTAATATCTTTTAAAATGCACACATGTTTGGCAATCAGCTTGCACATTAACATTTTCAGGTGCAATTTCGTTTGCATTGCAAATACCTTGGTAACTAGAGTAAAGCCTCATGAGCATCTCAGCTCAGGAAGCAGGGCTGTAAGAACCCATCTTCCTGACTGAGCTAATCCTCTGGTAACGTGCTCAGAGCCACAGAGGACACAGCAAAAAGTGGAACCTTTGGTTGTTGCTCTCTGCCACTTTAATTACACCAACATAAATTGAGGATCTTCACCATTTCTCTGCTGCCTTTTGCACAGCTACAGACCGCCAATGTCTGACGACAGCCATGGTCTATACAAAGTCAAGCAGGTCAAAGCCTAACTCACATGAAATCAACCAGGACTTAGAAAATAGAAATGAAACTGTCACTCCTCAAAGGGTTGATCTAATAGATATACTTAATTTGTAAACATATAGAGTTATGTATCTAGTCAAGAGGATAAAGCTCCTTGCAAATCATAGCTGTAACAACTGCTTTGCTTTGGATTGTTAAGCGGTGCTTTCATGCAAGAATGTAATTGTCAGGCACTTACCGTGTGGGAGACCCAGGCCACTTTGTTTTACATCTGCCACCACCCATGAGAATGATCTAACTACCAGACTACAGAAAGGGCATTCTTCAGCCTTTTAATTGAATCACTGCTGTGTTTTCCTGTAAAATATAAATCTCATTGATACAGAAAAAAAAAAAAGCATGCAAGAGGTCACGCTTCTAAAGCCTAGTAGTTATGTCACTTACTGAGAAAGGGACAGCCTAAGCTCTAGTTCCAAGGCTATGCCTGTAATCCCCATCATTGCATAAAACATATGAACACTACCTCATACCTTCCATCCCTTTTCCTTTAAAAGAAAACAATTATTTCTGTTCAGTTCTTTGCAAGTAAAGATATTTGCAGAAATGCTCAGTGGATATGCACACACACAAGTCATCTTCCTCCTGAGCAAGATGCCTAAATCTCAGAGGGTGATTAGAACTGCACACAATCTTCTGTATTTTTCTCTTCTGCACCTTTTATTAATTATCTTGAAGCATCTCCTCACTCAACACATCCCCCTTCTGAGACACCTTCACTGCATACCTCCCCATGGACACCAAGGCACTCAACATTTGGATTTTGGATGCTGATTTGCAATCAGATGCTCAAAGGTCACAATCCTCACCTCTAGAGCAGACCCCTGCTACCTAAGAAAAAAGTCTTTTGCCCTTCGCAGAAAATAAAACCAACATGCACATTTTTAGCAGCCAGGGTCTGGAAGCAAGCTTTCCTCTAGATTTGCATCTTCTGTCTTTTTCTCCTGTCTCTTGTTCCCTACAGCTTCCTTCCTCTTCCAGTCAGTCCTCCCGGTATTTTATCAGATGGGCAAGCAGCAGTTGCTCATCGCTGTAGCTGTGCTGATGAGCCAGGATATACTTATCTTAGGACTGCTTCCATCGTGAGAAGCCAGGATTTCCTGCCTTCTCTTGGTGGAAGAATTCTCTTGGAGTCCATATCCTCACCAGATACTGGTTTTTTTCACCATGTATGCAGCAATTTAAAACTTCTAAACTGTGAACTCTTGCTAAATCTAACTGAACTCACCAGCAGACTCTGAAGTTTTTGGACAATAACACACAAATGTACATATGGACAAAGATCTTGACTTCTAGAGAATCAGGCTTAATTTTTAATGAGGAGATCAGGCTGAGGTGGTTCTCCAGGAAGAATATGAGAGAGCAATATGAATTAAGCAAATAACTGGACATTTCTAAAGATGAGATTCACCCAGCATTTACACCACATCCCTTTTGAGCACACACTCAAGAAACCACCAATTTCACAATCAGGTCTCTATAGACAGAAACTGTCTGTGAGCAAACAGGGACAGGGAATGGGTCCAAGGCCTGACACATAATCCAGGGTGCTCAGATCTCAGCAGTGACGCCACTTTGGGCTGAGCACTCTGCAGGACAATGCTGTGAAGACAGGTATGGACCTCAACAAGGAACACTTTCCAGGGGTGCTTTGGATGCAGTCCCTCTCTTCAGTAAGGGTGGCTTTGCTGTACTGGTGCAAGCAAGGCTGGGCCAGTTGGCTTCAGGAACAGAAAACAAATCCTGCAGAAGTAGCCAGAGAAACTGAGACGACATCATGTGTTAATGTTGGCCCAGCTTATTGCTCACAAAGGGTGGATGGATAAGTAGGGGGAGGGTAGCTCTGTCCACCACTGGAGCCCTTTAGCTCTTCCCAAACAGGCAGCACTGAGCCTGCATTGCTGTGAGAACAGACAGCATTCACAGTTCCAGGAACTCAGTGTTCCCAGATCCTGAACTGATGTGCTCATGGTAAAATGTGCATTCAAAATATCGGTCTTAGACAATGATCTAATGTTTTTTCCATAATACAGGGACTGCTAAATCCTCTTTTCTTTTTCAATCCTTCTGTAAAAAACTGAGATTCAAAAACTTGCAGACAACATTAATGGGGCCCCATAAACAGCATTTTCTGTTGGCCATAGGAGTCAAATCTGTGCTCTGACTTCAGTCACGAACTGGAAGACAGGAATTGTAACAGGAGTTAGTCAGAGATCCTTCCCCCTGGACTTGAACCTTTTTGTCCCCGCATTTTACAGGCTTCACTGTTGGCAAAATATAGATACAGAAACACACATGCACCCAAATATTTCCACAAATATCAATGCACATATATAGACATCTTGTAATACATTTACACAGCAGGTACACTTGTATCTACCCAATTTCTTAAACATATGCTGAGTTTAAATACCTAAATACATATATCAGTATTTCTTTAAGTTTGTTTAGACATATGCTCATATGTACATACACAATACAGATAAAATATATTAAATACTGGTTGGGGAGCAGTTCATGACATACATCCTGAAATATTTTGGCAAAGGTACTCTTAAAGATGGAAAAGGAAGAGGGATCTGCTAGAAAAGTGCCCACAAGTGCTGGCCTGATCTTGTGTTTCCTTGTGCCAACCCGTGTCACACACATGTACATACACACACAAAAACTCCCACAAAAGCCAATATGGCCTTTGATACAGAAGCAGCCCTTTATAAACATTTCAGCAACAATAGAGCAGGTTTGGGGTAATTTTTGCAAGTGACAGAATAACCACTCTAGCTAACAGGAAGAATTCTATTCTAATTCTTCCTGGATTTTTATAAATAAAAACTTTCACAGACTAAAAAGTAGAACACAAAGTCAGGTAATCACCTTCTGCAGCCCTCAGTCACATCTTCAGAAATGAAAAGAATTGAAAAGAATGCACCTTATTCCAAGACTTTCCTGCTTTCTTCAGCAGTATCCATTTTTTAAAGTTGATTTTTTCTTTAGACTTCAAGCTCCTCTTCCCTAAATACTTCCTATTTTGTACAGATGAATTCAGGGACATATTGCTCTTCTGGAAGTTTCTATCTCTTCATACTACCTGGTACCCTGGTACCAGGTTAGCATTGGAAATACTTCCCTCTCCTTTGATCCCACACAGTTTTGCACCCTGTAGCACACTTGCTATAAGGACACTGAAACCAATTTCCTTCCCTTCAGGTGAAAGTCTAGCTTAAAAATTTGGGTCCACTGCTATAAGGTCTGTTCTCCTCCCCTGATTTCCAACTGTCATACTCATAGCAGTGCTGGTACTAAAAGCCTTAACATTAATGTCAGTGATAGCATTAACTATTAATATTAAGATTGATACCTCTGTCTTTATTACTGAGCCCACCATGCTGCGACTTTATGAGCAAGATTTTTAACTCTCAGTTACATACAGTTCTACTGACTAGTAGCCTAAAAGGCAATTCCTTTCCAAATGTCCTCTTATTTAATTATCATTGATTGATAAAAGCAGAGAACCTTTCCTACAACTACTTTCCCATAAAATGCAGCCCAGACACTTTATCAATAAACTCTTCAGTCAGTGGTGATGATTTATGTAAGATAGATAAGACCTCCTGTTTTCTTGAAGTCTGTGTTTACTAACTTTTGAAATATGCCCTTACTGCTCCTTTTCAGTCCCTACAACAAGGTAATAAGCTAAACAGCAAAGCTCCTCAGGAGATTAGGCAGTACAGTAGTGTGATCGTGCATGTGCAAGGTATGGAAAAAAATAAATGGTGTTACATTTCTCTTTAAAAATAAAAAAGGACACAGAACCCCACAACCATTTTGAAACAACCCTGATGATAGCTGAGTCTATGGAATGTTGTTTTCTGAGGAGCAGAGCACTTTTATTTGAGACTTTTAATGCGAAATTTGTAAAGCTGGGGGGAAAGCAGCTGGGCATTTCAGAAAGGGAAGGAGAAGGCTCATAAATTAACCAGTTGGCACAGCCCTAACTATAGTATCACGAACAGTGCTGTTATAATATTATTGCTGTAGGTTAATGTGATCCTTTATACAGCCTTTTTCTCCTCCACAGTAGCCCATTTTCAAGAAGTAAAATGGTTTCATTTGAATTGCAAATCCCAACACATATATAGTTTGATTCTTTTGGAGCAGGATGAGTGACAGTGGTATATTAGAGTTAACAAACCTTACCCACTTTTAAATACATTTCTGGTATTGAAAGCTAACAGAGCTGAAATCTGAATGGGTAAAGGCTCTGCTCTGGCATTCATTCCTTTATTGGAGCCTTGAAAGGACCGTATGGAGGGAACCTGATAGAAATTTTGTGTTGCTGCTAAATAGAACTCAGTCCAAGGTAGAAAAATAAAAGGTTAGGTCTGTCGTCTTTTATAACATTTCATTCCTGGGGGCCGCTGCTTTCAAAACTGAAACTAGGGGCTGTGCAGCCTCTTTGATTCAACTGGTCCCTCAGCTTAATGGACTACAGGCCTTGAAAAATTGCTGAATCCAATCTTTTGAAAGATTCTCTGCTTCCTGTACAGAAATCCATTAGCTCGTGTGGCAGCAACAGAAGATTAAAAAAAAAAAAAAAGGAAGCTTCAGGAAAATGTGCAGTGGGAAGTATATAGTAATCTCCTTCCAACAGTCCTGCATACTTGAGAAGCTGTTTTTAGGTCCAGTACAGAAGCTTAACCTGCATATTGCCATTAGTAACAATTAAAGGCATACCACAGACATGCAGGCACAGCGCAGCCAAACAACACAAAACTGACACGGCGATGTCAGACTGAATTAATTTGCTGATCTCAACTTGCTTTTAAAGAAAATTGTGGATCCCAAAGGGATATACAAGCATACTTTTATAGGAGGGAGAAATCAAATTTATAACAGCAGAAATAGGACCCAGGCAAAGCTGTGCTCAGGTGCTCCATAGCAGAAATACCTGTCCAAGCAGGAACTGAAGGCAGAGTTGAGCATCACCCTCAATGTGCTTCCAAAATGTAAGGGAAAGAATTAGCAGTAAGACGACTGTACAAATAATACAAATATTCCTCTTGTAACCATAGCTGCCCATCTGTTTAAAGCATCGAGAGGCAGAGCACTCCACACACCATGGGCACAGGCTCTAACGCAACGTGCCCCAACAAAGATGTTTCATGTTTTCATAGTTAATCTTCCATTCAGCCATTGTGCTTTGATGTGCTCTGAAAGCAGAAGAAATTTACTCATCCGCCCTTCAGGCTGCAGCAGCTGTGACACTGCAGAGCAAGACAAAGGGACTGCTCTGTGGCAAGGGGATGGCAGAGACCTCCCTCCATTTGAGGCCAATAACTCATTCTGCATTTAGAGCTCCAGTGTTCAAAAAACAACAGATTTACACTCAAAACCGGAAATTATTCGAGTGAGAGACTTGTGAAAAGAACGAGTCGCATACAGGAGCAGACATTAATTTAAATACACCTCAACATTATCTCAGTTGAAAAGTGTCTGATCCCATGATGTTCTGACACTCATTCCAATAAGTTTCAAAGTCTTGATCATAAACAGAGAAATCTTTTCTACTCTTTCCTGTTTCTGTAAGACTAACACCTGTAAAATTCTTTGAATTTAACTCCACAGCATCCACGTGATCTTAAATACTGGCTGCAAAAGTAGAAACTAACATTTTTAATGCTCTGGTCCCCTGCCAAAATAAGCCAGAAGACATCCCTAATAGCGTAAATATGATATTATCTGGGTCACCCTGCCTTTTTTCTACCAGCTAGTGTAATAATCATTAATTTGAAGACAAGAAAGCATCAATTTTAGATGCCTCAGGAATAAATTTCCAACATAAGCTGAAGAGATACACTCAGTCACAGGTGGACATTCATGCTTTCTTTACCAGTGGCGTTCTAGTCTGAAATACACCAGTAACTTTGATTCCTTCTCCAACCTTAGAATGAGATAAAGCCAAGAAAAATGTGCCTAGGTTGCTACTGCAAATGCTGCATAGACAATAGCTTTTTCACACATCATTCTTTTAAGCAAAATTCATTTTTGTGTTCCAGGGGTTTCCAAGAGATGAATGACAGATGTAGCAAGTAGTTTTAGCTGCCAAAACAAATGCTGGTCACTTCTCTCATTGTCTAAAGCCTTTGACTAAACAGATTCAGGATGTGAAGGACGCAAGGAGAAATTCCACGCTGTGTAATGTATTGTGAGGTTTGCAATATCTGAAAAAATGTCAGTCTGAATGTGAAAATCACTTAAAAAAACTGATCTTAAATCTGTCTCTTTGGCAGCACAGATTGTAGAAGTTAGAGACAGAAAAGACCTTATAAGAAATCCACGTTTACTCATGAAGATCATTCCTTCCAACACACTTACCCCAATATACTGTTGTTTCACATCTATGTTTATGAAAAAATTTGGATGATTCTCATAGACAGATCTGTAACCAATATATTGGATCACACTTTTCCTCACAGTCTCCCTGAGCTTTCCCAGTTTCATTATTCACTTCTTTTTATAAATATCCCAAACACAAATGCTTTCGTTTTAACAGTTAAAATTGAACACAAATGGACACAGTTAAGCAAACAAGCTTTATGGGACCACCAGTACCAAGCTAGTATTTTTCATTTATACATTTTAAACAAACTAAATATTCATTTTGCATCAAAGCTGATTGTGCATGGGGTTGGAATTTGATAGTCAAATTCAAGGACTGGGAAAAAGACTGAAAATAGCTAACAATAGAAAAGTAATTTATTTTCATATATTCATTTATTTACCTACTAGGGACATGTTTAAAGGAGAACATACCACCTTCCTATTGATCTGATTACTTTCCACCCGTAGTTCTTTTTGCCTCCCTTTTGTCTCCTAAACAGGCAAAAGTTCTTTGTCAGGTACCACAAAAAAAAAGATCTATTTTTCATAGTTCATCAGGCAATGTTTTATAAAATCTTATGATAATTCAGGTTGTTCCTATGGGATTGAAGAATACCGATAGTGGTAGGGTAGTAACAGAACTGGCCGATATAATGGAAGAATTGTCTGTGAGATTCCCACACAGAGAGGTTTCCAAACAACAAGCAAAATAACCAGCTCATTACTCCCATTTGTCTTATTACCTGTCAACAGAACGGCAGTGAAATCTGAAAAGTTCAGGTTTTGAAGGCATGTTGTAAACAGTGTTTCTGTCATTCAAGCCAGAATCCTGGAAACTTTTTTCTGTGATGTTTCATAAAATAAAAACAAAAATTAAAAAAAAAAATATTTAGGGAAATCACAGATTGCTAATGAGACTGCTTCAAAGTACTGAACAGCAGGCCTCTCATTTTGTCTCCTCTCTAATTCCTAGGCTGACAAGTGAATCTGGTGAATTAATGTTGGAGATTTGAACAAAAAACACTCTGGGCCTTTTCTATTGCTTCAGTGATGCAAAGCCTAATTAGATGGTCAACTAGGCATATGGCTACTTTGCATCATTGTAGAAGCAGAAAGCATCTGATGTGCACACTGCTTCTAAAAATTTAAAAGCATTGTAATTGTTGGAACTTAATCTTCCTAGATGCCAATAACAAATGATTGGGGTTGTAGAAACATGGAGAACATTACAGGGTTTTCTTTATTTCTTGTAAACATCAACAATATAAGCAGAAAACTGAATATATACAGTGATTATTTTTTATTGCAGACTCATAAATAAGTCAGACTCAAGAAACAGAAATATACTGAGTAAAAACCAACTATATTAGATCAGTATTTGGCTTCATTAACAACGTAGTTAACTACCACATTTTGAAAGCAAATTCCAACTTTAAAAATTGGTGGCAACCATTGCAAATAATGCTACAATCTCATCGAATGCAAAAACAAATAAACAAAAACTGAAAGCTTGAGAATAACATTTTTAGGATTGAACAATGCTCATCTCCATGTTGAAAAACAAGGTTTGTTTTTCAATACTGAAATTTCCATAAACTAATCACCAGGAGAGTAACAAACCAGGGCAGTTCTTTAAGAACATACGGCTGATCCTTTTTATCATTTGAAGATGTAAAGCATCACAATCTTCTCTAATGCCTTCATTATTTAAATTTATTCATCAGATAGGTTTTACAAAAGTTTCTTGGTTTACTGGCAATTTACAATCAAATCTTAGTGAATATTAAATATACATAACTCAAGCTCATTTTGAAGGCTGAATTTGTATGCCTTGCTTCTGCTTTTTTCTCTGAAGAAAGATTATATTCAAAATTGCATTTCCAATTCTGATTCCCCTGACTACAAACTTGAAATCCACATTTCTTGCTAATTTGTGCAGCTTCTTTTCAATCAGCCTTATCAGTGAATGGTCCAGCACTCGTGTTTGTTTGCTAAGAAAGTCACAGGAATCAAAACCAACGAAGAATATGAAGAAGGATCCTTGAATTTGAATGTCTGTGTATCAGGAGTTCTCCTATCACAAGGAGTACTTTTAACAATTTGGAAACCACAGGTCTGTCCAGAGAGCTGGAAAGACACATTAACACATCTAGCTGTTGGTTCATGAAGAAAGGCCTGGATTCCACATTTTTAACATGGACTCTAAAATGCCATCCAACTTAGCATCATTTCTTATTAACTTTTACTATTTTAATAAGGAAAGTCAGGCTGGTGTCATTTAACAACCTATATTAGTGCTTCCAGTGACATTTTCTATATGCCTAAGAAAGTAATGAGAATTATACAAGCTTCACACAGTGCTTATTTCTGCCAAGTCAGCATGATTACACAACTTGAACTGTCCATGATCTCACTCATTAGACAAGAAAGAGGCTGGCTGTGAAGTCCCACGCAGTGTTCCAGCGTCATAGCTGAGTATTTTGTGCAAATTCCTGTATTCCACTTACCTTGGCACAAAACTACTTTTCAGAATTGATGCACATTCCAAAGCAGAGCAGAAAGATCAAATACATACAGTGGCCCAAGTTTTTTCATCCCAAATGGATGTCATTCATCTCAGCACACATTTTTCCTTAATCTGAGTTATTTTTATAAGGCATGGTATACTTTTTTTCTCCCCTGTGAAAAATTTCATTTGAATGCTAAAATAACCTGCATCCTCTTCCTTCACCAAGGTTTATAAACTTAGGACATCCTTCAAGTACTGCTATAAAAAATATATCCAACTCAATTGTTGGGATTGCTTGGTCCTTATATTATTAATCAGATTACTGAGTCTCTCAACTTCCCTTAACATCCTGTACTAATGAGCCCACTGCAAAAGATAAACCAGATTACTACCACAGCCACCAACTTTCTACATTCTGTAGCTGTCATTCTTACAGTATTGCAGGCATTGCAGAAGTATTTGTGATCTCAGGAGGGATGGGATAACCATTCTAAGGCAAAAAAAAAAAGTGTCCAAAAGTAAAAAAAGGAAGATTTCAAAATATTTCTTTTAAATGCTTCAAATTAAATCAGTTAATATCAAGAGACAGCCAATAGTGGTATGCAAAATAATGGCAATGGGCTTTCTCTGGTTTATTAGTTTATTCCAGGGAATTCAACTCTCTTACACAAGGCTATTGGCAAGTAACACAGTCCAATAGGACAAGATCCCTAGAATAAATAGTTACTGCTAAAATCCCATGTATCAAAAAGGAGCCCATAAGATCTTTTGGGCAAGGATCACAGACAAGGCATGTTAGAGTTTCAGCCTGCTTTCTGTACCTGTTTGCTTTCAACGAGTTTAGAACAAGAAATTAAAACAACCATACAAGAAACATCCTTCTGAAGACACCACAAAGTTTGCAACTCCTTTCAATGTCACTGCACAATACAACCACTAATGTAAAAACATTCATTTTTCTTTTGAAATTACACAATGAATAATTGGCTTTAGCCAACTCTTGTCTTCATTACAAAGTGGCTGCTGCCGCTTCCTCTCAGTGGGAAGTGATCCATGCGAGATGAAGGCTGCAATTCACATTTTTAAAATAACATCTCTCCTCTTTAATGTGAAGTGATCCTCAATCATTTCACGCAGATTAAAGAGGAAGTTGAAACCTATCCCAGCTTTTTATTCACTCTTCTATAATTAATATTTACCTATCCCCAGCTGACGTGTCTTACATGTAAAATTCAGAACAGCCTGACAGGAATGAACAAGCTTACCTTATACAAGAGCTGTATATAAGAGAAACGGTGCTAGCTTTCTCCCTAGAAAAGCGGAATCTGCAATACAGAATAAGGAAAATTTTACTTCAGTGGAAATTAAAAGAAATAAATCTTATGTGGAAAAAGAGAGAATTTGTTCCTAAATTTAAAGAGTACAGAATGGATGGCAGAAGGCCACCCTGTACTGAAATATAATAAAAAACTTCAAGGACGTAGGGGTTTAGTTAGACATACCTAGTTTTAAATATCTTAGAAAGAAAAGTGCCAGCCTGAAGCAGGATTTGGATTCAGGAAAAGGGCATTCTAAGGGTCAGTGCAGTAAGGCACCCAGACAGAGAAGCAGAAGCTCACCCCTGCAGCAGAAAAGAGCAGGAAAAGGTTAAGATGAGAACAAAACCAAGAGCCATAGAAGCAATTCTCCAAGGAACAACACAGCCAAACATTCACAGGAGCCATAAGAAGTAGTTCTCACTATGTCACGGAAAGCACAGCCTGCTCTGCTCTTTGTCAGCTCTCAGTCCCAGGACACAGAGGCTGTGGCCACGCACTCAGGACCAGCCCATTTCCACCACCAGCAGCCCAGCTGTGACAAGTGACTATTGCCTGACATGAGGGGTCACATACAGGCCACGGATTCACTCAGATTGGGCAAGTAAGCACAGACCCAGCCACAACACTCTTTGGAGTTGAGGGTAACTTCACATACATGAGCTGAACCAAGACAATGGCTTCAGAGCTGAAAAACTATGAATTAAAAGCCCAAACTCTTTCATTTCCACATTTCCAAAATGAAAAATTATATCCAATGCTTTCTTCAAAAATATGGCCAAGAACACATTTTATGTAAGAAACTCTCCAAACCAAAACAATCATCTTGAAACAACTATTTATTTCATTTCAAACCATGCATCTTTTTTCTTTCTCAGAAGCAAAAATAAAAAAAAAAGTTATGAAATTATTTTCCCTGATTTTTTTCATCTAGTCATAAAATTGGGGAAGCAAAACCAAAAATCTTACATTACTAAGAACCTTGTAATAAAAGGCATATGCTGTCTCCTTTTAGACATACACTAGCCCTTTGCATTTACAACTGGACCACTTGGTTTTGGAAACACCTACTGCAATAAAGGACTCAATGTTTTTAAATACTAAAGTAATGGAAGAGCAAAACTTGATGTGGGCAATGGGTACGACAGTGGGATCTGGAGGGCCTCTTGTATTCATTGAAGTTCAGCCTCACTTCTCTCCATTGCCGCTCATCTGAGACCTGCAGAGAACTAACTTTTGACAGATGGTGGCAGAAGGCAAAATTCTACGTTTAGGACACTGGAAAAATGATTTTTAAAATGTGTTTTCACATTTAAAAACTTCTAACTTCAGGATATTACCATGTGCCAAAAATGATAATACAAAGCTTTAAACAACCACAGCATGAAAAAATGCTGTTTGTCAATGCTATCTCCATTTATCCCTTATTTAACATGTTACAGCAGAGGAAAATAAAAACTGTTTGAAGCCATGAATTAATCTTACAGGTTCAAATATACCTAACATGTGTACACACATAGATAATCACCCATATCCTTACTCAGAACTACCATTCCTCATATGTTTCCCATTTTTAACAAATTTGGGTTTCCCTGGATTTACGCATGTGGTACTATCATGCTCTCCTCAGATTCTTGAGTGGACTGAACTGCTCAAAAACCTCCTAGAAAAATAGTTGCAAGGATTGAGAAATAACCTCAGGAAGTTGGACTGACACTCTTGGAATGCAAAGATCAAGGGTTTCTTTGCACTATTTTGATTATAAACAAAGAACCCACTACAATTGCAGTGGCATCACTGGGGGAGGTAGAGGGAGGAGATGAGGAACAGTAGGAAAGCTGGAAAAAAACACAGATAATTATTTGAAAGCCCTGAGTATATTCCTCCTGTCCTCCTCACATCATTATGGCAATGAATATATCCCAGGCCTTTACACCAAGAGTTTCATTTCTGTCTGAGTTAGGTCATAACATTACAAATTTTGAAGGCTGTTTAAAACATCTCTATGTGAAGTCAGATGTGAATCAGTAAACATTTCGCTGTTAAAAAAAAATAAAAATCAAATATCAAAATACAAAGAAAAACAAAAGTAGGAGGAAGAAATAAAATGAGCTCAGTTTTCTGACCATGTAAATCATGAGGAATTGTTTCATCTTAAACATTAAATGCCCCAGCCATTGCTAGCATGTAGAGATAAGACATTTCCACCTCCACATGACAGCTCATACAAACTGTTTCTTGTTTATATCCCTATTAGGAGTTCACAGCAGTCACCGAGATTATTTCACTTGATTTGATTCCTTCCCTGCTCTCTGTGGTTCATTTACCAAGCCTATTCACGTCCCTTGGGAAGATCCAAAGTTAGCATTTGTGCTGACAAAAGCTGCAGCCAGAGACCGCTCCGCAGAGTCCTGGCCACCACAATGCCCGTTCTTTCACCAGCGCTCCCACCCAGGTCACCTTCCAAGGCAGAGGGCTCAAACAATTCTCCATGCTGCTCCTGTGTCACTGCTTTTCCCACCTCTCTCAATCCACCAAAACTGGCTACAGTGACAAACAAGGTGACAACAGGGAGAGTTGTAAAGTTGGTGTCTGTGGTTGTTGAATCCCAGGTTTCCTGGTACAGCCTTTCTGTTGGAAATCAAAGTGAGAGAGCCTGAAGTACACCTTTGTAAACCAAAATACATTCCCAGCAATTATTTGAAATCCCTCTTTTCTCATGGACATGAATATGCAAAAAAAACATGTATGACTGATGGTGATGAGCCACTGCTTTTCCTGTTATTGCTATATTCTCTTACTGCTCAAACAAAAGGTAAAGAGGATCCCATTGTATTTCACAAGAAATGTATAAAAGTAGTTTATTCCACAATATAATTATTTTAAAAAAGCTCTGCTCCGTCCAGATAACATTCTCCGCTAGCTGAAAAACCAAATTTTCACATTTGTTTCTGTAAATTACCTTTGGTGAATTATTGCCAGCCTACTGTCCAACCATACACTTATTTGTACAGGATAAAATACAATTGATACATGAACAAGCTACCCATTTCTGCTCCAAAACCTGACGTACCACAGAAAGCCTACAGGAAAAGAGGAAAAAAAAGAAAACTTTGTCATAGTTCCTGCAAAAATGCTTTTGTCCATTGTGGAGGACACCATCAACACCACTGAGGAACGACAGCAGAATTAATTTTGGCACATGCCCACAGTTTGTAAAACTAAGCAAGTATGAGGGAGAGTTAAGAAAAGGATAATTTGATAACATTTCTTTTAAAAAAAAAAAAAAGAAAACACACAGAGCAAGGTTGTCTTGCACCCCTTTCTGGTTGAGGGCCACACCCTGTTTGGACAATAATATGAGACTACAACAGTTACTTGATAAGAATTTATTCTGATGGTAAGATAAAGCAGATGTGCTGCAGCGTAACCAAATCAAAACACTTCAGCCAGCAGTGCTTGAAAATTTACAAATATTTTACGAGCTGCAAAACCTGTTGCTTACTGTACCCAAAACACAATGGAAAAGTTGGGGGGCAAATTTATTCCAATGCAACTTTTTTATTAGAGTTACAGAATAGACTAATTTTTTCAGTTAAATATTGCAAAGAGGAAAATATTATAACAGGCACGGATTTTTTTTAAGTATTCCCCACATCGTAGTAACACTGCATTCTTTTCATTTAATATTGCAACTTGTAACTGTTCTGAGATACAAGTCTCCTCAGTGAGTGTTAAAACACTTCAGTATTACTGTCTTAACTTCATCTCTAAAATATGAAATAAACTGGAATTGTAACACTGAACACTAAGCAACCTTCCAGAACATTCCAGCCTTTAACCTCCATGCCAATCAGAGCTCTGCATTCATATCACACACTGAAATAGATAATACATGCCATACCTGTGAAAAAAAAATTGAGGACCTGCAACTACAACCAATAAAATATTCTTTCATTTTTTGGATGCAATCAAAGAACAGAGGCTTCTAGAACATCTACCAAAAATAAATTATAGATATCTGAACTTGGTGTGATTCATTTGCACATGTGATCTGGGAATGAAATCAAATAAGTATTCTGGAAGGAAATCAAAGAGAGAGTCTATCTGAAAAAATTTAAAATAAGAGCTAGAAATAATAAAGGATACTTAATTTAGAGTAAGGCAAGTAAATACAGTAGTAGAGAACCCAGAAGCATTTTCTCAAAGGCAGATGTGTAGACAGA
Organism: Orthonyx spaldingii; assembly: GCA_013397795.1. Taxonomy (NCBI): domain Eukaryota; kingdom Metazoa; phylum Chordata; class Aves; order Passeriformes; family Orthonychidae; genus Orthonyx; species Orthonyx spaldingii. The sequence continues at coordinate 1,639,627 of VZTJ01003395.1, forward strand.
GGCAGTAGTATTTAAAATGGACCGTAGCTGAGACAATAGCCACCTCTATACATGATACAGATGTTATATAGGAGCAGCTATGGCCAAGTCCCAGATGGTCACTCGTGATATCTGTGACTGTTGATGTGAAAAATCACTGAACAAGGAAGCTGTAGGAGTGGTTGGGTTTTTTTGCTAAGCCCTACATAGCTCGCATTTGTTCCTGGATGCTTTAGTAGTGAAAAATCAACATTGTTATGGAGAATCAACCAAAACAATTGACTCAGTCAAGAGGCTGCTGTACAAAGACCAACCCACAAATGCAGAAGTGCAAACACATCAGTAGGCAGATACACTGAAGGTACACTGAAACATTTAGTTCACCCCTTTACTCACTTCCATCTCATCCAAGGTCAACAGCGACGGAAAAGTGGTTATTGCATAATTTCAGAAACTACAGAACATCTCTCAATCAAGAATCCAAAAGTACTTTTGGGGAATACAGTGTTGACAACTAGTTCTCAGGGGAATTCTCCTGGCTGTAACCTAGGAAGGAAACTAGGGAGAAGCCTGAAGTAGACTGTGGGATTAAACACTGTTGCACATTATTTCTCTCCTTTATATTCCATTGTCGTTGTCAGCAGGATTTAGCACAGAACTCCCATTGTTCCTCCTCCCCATTCTTCCAGTGTTCAATATTTTGATCCACTTGCAGACATTTCTTACAACCAGCTAATAGGATTGTTTTATTTTGTACTTGACATTTTATTCCATCGTTAGATATCACAGTATGCTCTTAAAGGAAAAACAGTAATCTGCTCAAAATTATGGCAATGCTGAACTTCATATGGGGCTTGCCTGGGAACTGCAGCTTTGTAAACTCAGGCTGCAGCAGTGTAAGTTCTCTCGAAAATAGGTCTCTTCTGGCTGAACAATAAAGAGCACTGAATTCTAAGACTTTCTATCTAACTAAATCTTTTTGTTTCTCCCAAAAAGAAAATTAGCTTTGTATTTTGTTTTAAAGCAAGAATGAAATTATACAGTTAAGAAATTAAATAAAGCAAGGGGAATAGACAACATTAGACATGCAGGGAGGAAAAAATGAAATCATTATGAAAATAAAGCAAATAAAAATAGTGGGTGTCAAATCAAACACAAGTTATTCTACTGGTTTCGTTTCTGCAAAACAACCATCTGGGGTATTCAGTTAAACTATAGATATTCAGAGTATTTCGTGGGGCTGCAACCAGATGTCAAACTTCACCTGTTCTGTAAGTGCCAGCATCTGCCTCACTATGCAACCCCGCTGTGCTCTGGTTTTTTAGTTCACATCTTTGTGAACTGCTTCTGGGTCATCTCCAATGGGTGTATTCCATTACAATCTGGATTTTGATCCTCTCTTCCCCAGTGTCACTGTGAGAAGAGAAAGATCACTCCTCTCAGATGAAATGTCTCCAGAAGACTTGGAAAAACCTCCAGAGGTTCAGTCAGGGCCTTGCAACCCTTCCAAGTGTAGGGCCTTATGCTGAATGATTTTGGCTTTTTGCAGAAAGCGTGTTATCACAGCTAGAATATGGCACTATAAGGTCCAAATTCTATTTTTATTTCTAAAAGTAATTTGTAATAACTCCTCAGGAAAAGTGAGGCCCATTTTTAAAAAATATTATCTCTAATATCATCTATACATCGATGTATGAAGCCAGACTTTTTGAAGCAAAGGGAACACATCTGAACCCTGAAATAAAGGTCAGATTTCCAGAAATGATCTGCAGCTGGAAGCTCTCACCACCCTCAACACACTAAGCTCTTGGAAACCCAGCAATAAATATAGACACCTAAACAAGAGCTGAGTTGTTCTGAAAATCTGGTCCCAATTGTGAATACTAACATCTCCTGAATATCCACTCACTGGGTTCTGAAAGCTGACTGCCTACAGCTCCCACTGACTGTGAATCCCCATCTTTGAAAACCAGAGCCACAGTTGCTTGAGAGGAGACTGCTGTGGTTCCTTGCTTGAGAGGAGACTGCTGTGGTTCCAAGCATAAACATTCACTTTTGCATTTCTTAATTTGAAAATATTCATCTTTGCTTCAGCAGCATATGATTTAATTTGTTAGCATTTTTCAAGGACCCAGTGCTGCAAGATAGCAATTACAAGGATTATTAAAACTTATTAATAACATTCTTTAAAAAATGAGCCAAGCTTTCAGGGCTCCAGAAGCATCCATTTAAGTGAAACAGTTTTGTTGCTGGAAATTCCACTATATTCTAGGAAAATGAGGGAAGAGGAGAGCCTTCTGCTGGAAATTTTCAGCTGGGTATGATTATGACTCCTTTTATACACACCATAAGTATTTCGTGACTTTGAAACCATCTATTTTTTCAATTAAATTTTAAAATTCATGTCAATGAAAAAAAAATAAGCAATGGATTATATAGGACTGATCTTAAAAGAGTCATCATCAACCTCAATTCCATGTTAACACTTGATAGCTTATTTTACAAATACTTTGTTTCCCATCCTCACAGAATTAATACTTTCTTCAATTGTCAGTGCACCGTAATGATGGTAGTACAAAACAGGATTTCTCATCACTTACATATCAAGAGGTCTCCCTCAATTTACCTTGAGCTAAAATAACCCCAAAACTGACAAGGATGTTTCCCATCCATGCTCCTACTTTCATACTCCAGCCCTGCAATAACTTCTGTGATAGTTTTGCTTACTGGGTTTTGAAAGCATAGCAGCAATGCTATTTGAAAAATATCACTTTCATTTTTAAATATAATAAAAAGTAAGAGCCTTGCAGTTTCTCATCTAAATGCACTACTTCAATCTCCTCACAGAGCTTTGCAACCAAAGTTATGTTTTTGGTTTTTTTTTTACTCAGGAGAGGAAAAAATAATAGAACTTGAAAGAAAAAGCTAACATGATAATGAATCCTAGCCTATTTTCTTTCACTAAAGCAATGCACAAGACTGAACAACAGCTGATGAAATTGCCTCTAAAACAACTTCCTTGCAAGATACAAGTATTACACCAGCTGTAAATTGAACTGCATCATTTCTAATGCATTAGGATATATGGATTAGGAGACAGACATTAGAATATTTTCTCACAATACCTTTGAAGAAGAAAGAATTAAAAGGAAAAAAAAAAAACCAAGTAAATTTAAGCAAGCTTCCTACAACCGTCAATATTCCAAACTACAGATTAAGTTCCCTATAATTAATTTTAGTGTGCACTTCAAAAAAAGATAAATATGAAGAGATTTTTTACAATTGTCTTTATACTTTAGATTATGATCATGATCCAGAGTATAAACACCAAAACTACTCAAAATAAACCCATTTTATGCACTTGAGTAATTTTTAATTTGCATATGGCTTTTAAATTTTAGCATAGTAATCAACTGGGATTTTTATCCAACATACACAGATTTTTCCCTTCGTGATGGCAGTCAGGTTTTCTTGGGGGCAGTGTTGGAGTTTAGGGATTTTTTTGGAGGGAGAGGGATTGCTGATTGCAGGGATACTGAAAGAAAAGTGTATTTCCACAAGGATATCAACATTTTAACTCAGTCTCTCATTGCAAAATGTATATCCCTGTGACACCAAACTGACGAAGACACGAGCTCGATGGATTTTAGAATACCAAGGACCATGCTGATAAATATTTTGGAGAGCAGCAGCAAAGGCACAACCTGAAGAGAAGAGAAGGGTGCCTCCCTGTGGCAAACGAATACAGGAGAGACCAGGCAAACTACTCAGCCTTAGTTTCAGTTTCTTTTTTCCGTTAGCCATGGCCCTGTTTTATGGGCAAGGGGATTATGAAACCTTTGCCCTCCATTTTCAGAACTCTTTGAAAGCATGATTTCATAGTTCTAGTACTATCACATGGACTCGAACAGCCGTAGCATCAAATGTTCCTCTCTATGCTGTGGCAGGAAACCTCCAAGGCAAGAACACACCAAAACCACAGACACAAATTGAGAAAAAAATAAACCTACAAAACATTCACACAAGCAAAATGCCTCAGAATTTTTTCTAACTCTGTGACTTTAAAGTTTGAAGCTTACGTTGCATTTTGATTTTTGCTTTAATTAAAACAAATTGAATTACAACAAACTTCTCTCTTGGCATCATCCTAATATAGATAGAGGCACATTTTTACAAATTCAGAGAATCAAACTATTTTTTGCTGAGCATCAGTTAACATCTAATCTTTCTTGATGCTCCCTTTCCATTCTCTGATTCTAGGTCTTCCAAATCAGTTCCTTCTTTCCTGCTGAGTCCTACTCTTGTAAGGACTCCATAGTGCCTTTACTACAAGTTCCTTTTTCCTTATTTTTCTACATCTCTTGAAGCACGTTACTTTAAAAAAATAACTCTAAAGTTATCAGGCAGCAAGAGTTGCCCTTGTGCCATTATTTAATTCAAACCTAATCTAGCCAGTCAGATCTCTAGAAATAACTATAATGACTTTATCTGAATGAAGACTGCATCAGCAACCATCAAGGTAATCTCATTACCCAGATAGAAACATCCCATACAGTTATTCAAGCATTTTCAGATGTTTCATCTTATTTCAGAAACAAATACTTTAAGAGAGACAAGTTATTTTAAATATTTTTTTAATTTTGTTTTTATCTCGTTCTCTTCAGCTTGTTATTCCTTTCTTTACTGGTAGAGTGGAAAAAGGACAGAAAGAAATGGAGGAAATAAAAATCAGAAACCAGCTATATCAAATGGTTTCTGGAAATTACAATATTTTTGAACAAAACATGCTCTTTTTGTTGGATTAATTATTATTCAGGTGGCTTATTATTTTTATATTTATTTACAATTTTACAGTTACTCACAACTGCCTTTTCCTATGCCAGTACAGCACAGGTTTATCCAAAAATTGCATCTCTGTTGTCAGTCACTTAACTCCACACCACCTAGTTGGATGGGCAAAGACTATACCCTCCTATATTAGTCCCTATCTTCTAAAAATTCTGTTCATTCAACAACTAATCCACACTCATGTGCTCTTGCTCCGTGTGTGCAGCTCTTGCTCTCTCAGACTACACCTGAAATATTCAGGTACCACTTTTTCAACATGTTGAAAAATAGGCAAGTCAAAGACAAGGAGTTGACAATTTGTTTTGCAGTATAAATTAACCAATAGCCAATTTGAAGTTCTCATATTCATGAATCCCTCATTTAGAAGAGAGTTGAGATTAAAATGCCTTAGCCAACCAGAGTGAGAACCACGGAAGTTAAAGAAGGAAAAGATCTGCATTGAGTCATCTAGTCTAACCCTGCACATATAGGATTGTTCCCTACAGAGCATTTTCAGTAAAAGGAAAAACTGCAGCTTTACAATTGAGTCCAAAAGGGAAATGTTCAACAGCTCTTTAGGAGGAGCTTGAGCCACATCAGTTTCCAACTCTACATTGCAGGGAGGGTTAAAAATAAAAAACTGCATTTCAAATGCTGGAGGAAAACACAAGGGCCCATCGGGTGACGCAGCTGCTGTTAGGCAAGAAGGAGAGAGGAATGTTGAGCCAGAAGACAGGATTTTATGCTGCTGGTGGCTAAATATGTGGCCCTGTGTTGAAATTCTCACTGCTGCCTGTGTCATGGAAGGGAGGATGGGAATGTGGCTGCAGGTGGTTCAACCCAAGTAAAACACTACCAAGGGCAGAGAGATGAGCTGAACACACACTGAGCCTGAGCATTTCCCTCCATTTCCCTTCGTGGGCAAAGTCTGCTGAGATGTGATCATAATATTTACAGGAAGAGAGTAATACAGACATAGCTTTAGATGTTAAATCAATTGTGTTACCATGTTGTGCCTCTAAGCTTCATTACCTCCTGTTATTCTCGAGGCTTTAATTAGCCGTGAAGGAAGAAACCGTCAGTACCCAAAAGATTTCTTCCCTCTGTGTGCTGTGCACAACAACTGGAAAAATCACATCATGATATTTCAATAGGAAGTAGATATTATAAAAGAATAATGTAACACAGAGGAAAATTAGGAATGAAATCAACATATTCATCTTGTGTCTGATGTGTCCATTGCATCAATAGAGGGGGGTTTATTATTCTCTCTCTGTGATAATGCCCAATGTTCTTAATGAGAAATTGGAGCTCTGCTCTGTTAGGTTCTTTACAAACACAGAGAAGGATCTGCATCCCACTGCAAAATGTTACAGTCAATCAAAAACATCAGAATTTTAATTCACATAAGGGCTAATAAGTTGCTCTGAATCCAACTGAACTCAGTGGAAAAAATCCTAAGCAGTACTGTTTCTTGAGCTACCTATAATTGTAATACACCTACTTAGAAGAGTCATTCAGTCACTTAAAAGCAGTTCAAATTTTTCTGATCCAACAGCTCAGAGAAAATTATTTCAGTACAATCAATTATTCGAGACTGTTTACCAAAGATACAAATAAACATATGTAGACAAACATGAAATGAACCCTTTGAACATGAAATGAATTCTTTATCTTCTATGTAAGGAAAAGTCATTTTAATATTACTTATCTATTTTATTCAGGTTTCTTACAAACTTCTCTTAAGTCTATTCTCCCACCATACCAATCTCTTCCTCTCATTATTTGATGCTTATCCTACACATTCCCTTAATTCTATCAGATACCATTAAAGATTTTGTACATGATTTTAAAGTGTATTTGATACAGAAAATCACATATCATTGAACTTCAAACATAAAGCAAAAATAGTTTATGCTTCTAAATTCAGGATATGTATATAAAACACCTCCCTAAGGACTTGTACGTATATGATGATACCAGTTCTTCCCTCTGGGTAAAATGAGCATCTAAAAGATCAAGATAAAAGAAGAAACAGTCATAGCCTAGGAAGGATAAAACTATCCTTTTGCAATCAAAGTGAAAAATTTGGATTGAAGAGATGTAGGATGACTGCCTGGTTGCAAAGAACTACAGTGGCTTTTCCTGCATATTACCCTAAGGGGAAATAAGATTGAACGTTAAACAAATTATTCACTACAACAGTAAAATAAACTTTCAACATTTAATGAAAGCAATAAATAATAGATTGTAGCTGTCAACCTAAAACAATTTGAAGGGCAGAATAGTACTTATCCAAACACACTCAACTGGGCTCACAGGCCAAGTCAGGGTTTTTTGGTTTTAAAATACACTAAAAAGTCTTCAGATATTTTTTCCTCTATTCTAGAGCCCACTGTAGGCAGATGAAACCTATCACAGTTATCATTGCATTCTGAACTAGTTTATTTGAAAATAATTTTGAAGTCAAGGTCTCGTGATACTTTATGACCTCCTTTACTCTTCCTCTGAAATATTCTTGGATGGACTTAAAAGAGAGCTGCACATATGGTCTACCGGATTAAACAAGGAGGTAGGAAGGTCAGATTATTACCGGAATAATTTATATTTCCTTTTGCATTGGCTGTGTATTACATGAGCTGTAAGCAAATGAGACTCCCCAAAATTTATTGTCAGCTACACTTTGGATTGAAAATCAGACCAGGAAAAGAGGTTTTACATTAACCAGAGAATAGAAATTATGACAAAAAACTGGAGATGAGGGGATGGAGATTAGAAAGATCTTACCATGCGCCTGGAATGTAGTTCTTCCTACAGCATATACTACACCTATTGTACTTATTTAAGTTCGTATTTCCAAATTTGAAATTTGTAATCCCTTTATCAGGGAAAAGAGATCTTTCTCTTTTGCCTCTCTCTTCACGGCAGTGAAGACAACCATTTCATTATACTGTACTCCTGCAACTGAAGGCAACACTCCACTACAAGAAGCTGCACTGTTCATTTGGTGACAGCTTGATTCCTCTTTAAGAATTTTCTTGCTAAAATTTATTGGAAAGATCCTGTTACTTAGGATGGTCGGTGATATATCCATGAAACAGAAGCAGTTTAAAAGGTACAGGTTCTGCCATAACCCCAGCAAAGCTGATCTTTCAGAAATGATCTATGTAAAATAAGCAGATCTTTTCACAGAATTTTTAAACAAAATAAAACACATCTCCCCTCACAAAAAAAAAAAAAAAAAAAAAAAAAAAAAAAAAAAAAAAGGAGAGACTTTCTATTCTGCATTCTCCAATCATCTCTAAGAAATGAGGATTAAAAACTAGTTGCCTATAGGCAAGTTGTTATAGAATTACCTACTAAAGGACTTCTTTGCCTTCACCTTGCAATACCCAGGTCTGCCTTGAGACAAAGTGTCAGCTTCTGTGTTTTGAACGATATTTAAAAGTTCATCCAAAGTAGTCACCATAATAAATGCAAAGAAAATCAGCTGAAATTGGTTCAGGGAAAGGTTTGCTTTGCTTAGTAGAAAGAAAACTCCAGGAAGTGCTTTTGTCAATCCCAGTAAGACTTTGACAGTAACGTGCAACCTCAGTCCTTGACCCAGCAAGTCTGAGCTGCATTTAATTGGTCTGTCTGCAAAGCTATGAAAAATTTCTCTCTGTGTACTGTAAAATAAAATGCATATATTTCACACAGCTGGGAAACAATATCTACTATTCAGAGCTGCTGGCAGCACAACAGAGCACTTGCCTTGTTAAACTCTGAAACCATCCCTTTTTTTCCAGCCCTGCTTTTAGGTGCACTGAAGAAGCCAAAAATATAAAAGTCAACAAGTGGAAAGCAAAATCACTGGAAAACTCAGAGGATATAAATCATTCTTAGGAGAAACAACATTTGGTGAAAATCCTGAGAACCTCACAGATTTGTTGGTTTGGTTTGTAGAGCTGGAGAAGGACCTATCAGAAAAAAAGAACACTGAACAGCCACATTGAAACTAAATCCTCATCTGTGTCCTGTCCATTTCTTTCTTCACTCAACTTACTGGTCTTCCTCAGTATCAAGCTACTCGCTATAAATCCACAACTAGCAGCCATGTGGACTTTTATGAGATAAATCTCAGTACAACTGGGAACCCAGTTTATTTTTTCAAAAAACTAAGCTTTTCAATACATGATCAAATAAACATCCAAAGATGAGGAATTTAAAGAGGAAGAGACAGAAGCTTTCTAATCTCTATTTCTAGGCCTGTCAGTGTGAGCTATCATGGCAGTTTTAACACACACTGATCTTGTGGCCATTTTTATGGCTGGAATCAAGATGGGTTGAGGTGTATTAACACTACAGAGTGAGTCAGCCAACAAATCCATGCCAAGAGATTCCCTCATGGAGAGGCTGGAGTAGCTACACCAGTCACATAAAGATGTAAACAAAGGTAACTGCAGGACTTATTTCACTGCTGAGATGTAGCTACCCAGGGTGTTTTGCTGGCAACAAGATCTTAGTAATGAGGGGGAGGACGTGGTGCTCCTAGTTTCCACTTAATATAGCCTGTGCTATAAATTTTGCTAGTTTTGGGTAAGCCTGAGCTGTTTAAAAACATAGTCGCTGAAAATTTGCACAGCACGGCTTAAAAGGAGAAGAATGGTTATTTAAAGGATGTCAATATTGATAAGAAATGTAGACTTTTCAGTGATCCCATACTGATGCAACAATAAAATATCTGTTTTAAACATCACCACCTCATAGGACTGAAAACAGTAACACAATTTCAACATCTTCTAAGCCTTCATTTCCAGTCAAATGACAGAGAAATAAGTAAATGAGGTGTGTCCTGTACAGAATACACATGTGAAAGTGATGCACATCATGTGTAAATTAGATCTATTTTTATTCTTCCAAATACTTTTCAATGCAGTGATAACTAACTGCAGAAAAAGGTATTCCTGCATGCAAGCACTGCCAAGGTGCAAGACCATTTTGAATCTTTAAAGCAGCTCACAGTTTTAAAGATACTGGCAGTAGAAAGGCAGAAAAAAACAAAAGTAGGAGTGTCTTACTGCTAAGTGACCTAGACAACATTCTGACACAAGTTTCCTTATTTTTTTATGTTTCCTAACTTCCTTATGTTTTAACTTAAGGACAGAGAAATAAAATGATAACAATAATGATCAGTAAGCATTAGGCCCATTCTTCTTTAATCCTGAACACAAAAAGAACATTCCCTTAAGTATTCTTTGGGTAGGCACTGAACAAGTGCTAAAACCACTCACTCCTGTTTCTCCCTGGATGCTGTTTGGTGCTGCTCAGAGTGAAATGGTAAAGCACTAGCATTTATACAATTTTATATCTTCAAGCATTGGTATGAATTGAAGGGATTTTTTCAGCCTTTTTTAGGTGTGTGATAGTTACACAATGCAGAAATACAGGCTGCTGAACACTAATTAAAAACAAACCCTTAAAATACATATTCCATTTGGTTTAGAGCATCAATTATAAAACCAGATGTAGAGCCAGATGTCAAAGAATTATTTTTCATAAGCCACAGCTTATAGCCATGTAGCCTCTATTTATCATCTCAGATGGGAACATTTAATTTGACAGCACACATTTTGGTTAATAGCCAGTTTCAACATTAGCACTTGTTTTTGCAATTTTATGTAAAGGGATGCGATAAAACTGTCTATAATGAAAATTCTGTTATTTCAGTACCTCAGCATTTACAAATCATGTCTATCTGTGCACAAGCTGAAAATGTTTTACACACTTGTGAATGTCTGCAGTATGTCTCAGAGGCATAGCTCTTTCTACGTGCCAGCTTATTCAATAGATATCTACAGATAGATTTCGCGGCCTAGAAGCCGTGCTCCTCTTTCAAGACATTTATCTTAAGAAAACAGAAAATAAAAGGCCTTTGCTCCTGTGTTTCTTGAACATTACAAAACTTTGCTGATTTCAGTGGATAATTTTGGCCAAAAAAAAAAAAAAAAAGTATTCTAATGTTTTTGGTACATGGTCCAAACAGAAATTTGGGCCTAGAACTCTCAGGGCAGCCTATATTTAGCAACATAAATCCCATCTTCTTATATATTTCTTGCATTTCTAGGTAAAATCTATGCCAGGTCTTCAGGCTGGCACAGTTCCAGTGACTTCAACACTGGATTGAAGTTTCTTTTGCATTTGACACAAAAAAAAAAAAAAAAGAAATCTATCTGTTGTGGAGCCAGAAATAGTAAGGAAGTGATACCTGACATACCTTAAAAATCTGCCAATAGATATCAATCTGCCCTGATTTTAAGCCTGAAAGTGAACAGTCCCACTGCAAGACTTTTACGGAGAAAAACTAAGTAATCATATCAAATGATGTGACAAATTTGTGAAAAGAGCAAATTAATTTTCCTTCTGACTAAAGGCAGATTTGACTCTCCAGATAGTGAGAAGACACAAGTACACTATTTCAACTGTGACATTTCAGGTTTGAATTATTTTGTCCAGACAGCAAAACAGATTTTTTGGCTGCCGATTACACGTTTTCAAACCCAGACGTTAATTTTAGAATAAAATCCTCATGAAGTAAAATCAAGATGCATAATGCAGCCCTATCAGAAAGACATATTATATGTGCTGCCTATACTTGTGAAAAATTAGGGAATGGGCATTTTGATTGCTCCTGTTCATAAATCAAAGAATGCAATGAACAAATACATAAAGGGACTAAAGAGGAACATACAGTATCATCTATCAAGTAACTCCTATGAAAGGGAAATGGAGAGGAATCATAACACACCTCTAATTCTTAAATGGGAGGCATGGCCAGATCACAGACTCCAATGCTAACAAGAAAAACAGTCTCTTAACTGCAGATTAACATAGAAATCAAAGCCAACATCCTTCCTTTCATGCTGACATAGAAGAAACCATACATGCCAGCCTCACTTTGCTATTAAGAAGGATTTCAAAACATTTCTGAGAGAAAAAAAAAGCACATCTCAATTGGTCTTACATTACCAGCCACCAAGACAGAACGAAAGAAAGAATAATAAGTAAAAAAATAGTAAGTGGTGGAATAAGAGTATCACACCTGGTTTCCTGCTATTAGCCTTAGTAAGCCACAAATAGGAATTCCTAAGCTTCTTCCTATTTTACAGTTCTAAGTCAGCACCACCACTCAGAGCACCTGGGAATCAAAGGACCTTGGATTCTTAGGGTCCTCAGCCTGGGATGGCTTTGTCATGTGCACTGAAAGTGGTGGCTTCAGGTCAGAAACAGTCAGAGATCCCAAAGGCCACGTGAATCCTGACAGGGGTGCTGAGTACCTGTGTTAACTCCTCCACACAGTTCAGAGGCAGAAGACCTGGACATAACCATGCCCAAAGAGCGTCCCAGATTCTGAGCTGATGAGGATAGGAGTGTTAAGATTTCTCCCTGAAAATACGTGTTTTCATTGGTTTTATGATGGTTTCAGACTTCTTTTCCATGATTTTTTTCCTTGTCTTGGAGACTGAAAGTTCCACCTATTGGAATTGGTGGAACATCGCTCTTATTCCTACTGGGCAGTGTGCAAGCAAAACAAAAACAAACATATCTCAGTAAGTTAGTAGATCAGAACTTACTTGTGACTTCTCTTTCCAGTTCCTGAAGAAAACCAGTACTGAAACAACAGAGTTATTCACACACTGAAAATTCTGATTTTTAGATACCCTGTAGCAGTAAAGCCAACTGAAGGCTTTTGAGCAAGTCTCAGCTCCTTTCATGATTTTGGATATTTGTATACAAATGCAACATCAAGAGACTGAATTCAGTACTCAGCTTCTGATAGACACAAAAAAAAAAACGTTCTGACACAGGAAAATGCTGTATACAGTAACTATTGGCTTCAGTTGTGGTCTGGCAAAAGGCTTTCGGTGCTCTTGTATCTGCTAATGTTATAGGAGCAGGGCATTGCAGCTTAATTTACTTGTTAACAACGCAGAGGCAATGAGAAACTAACATGCTACCTTTTCGCATAGATCATGCCTGTTGAACAGGTCTAACATTCAGATCATTAGCCACAAAAAAAGTTGTTTTTCCAGTCACCGACATCCATGTTTTTATTTCAGCAGCCATAACACTCTAATGGCTAAGTGGGTTTGCTTTCCCAGAGTGTCTGGGAAATGATTTTGCTAATCTCAATTCACAAACTCATTACCAAACTGAATTCCAGCATCTTTTCTAGTGTCTAGCCAGAATATCAAGTTTCAGGCACCTTTCATTACTCCTTATTTATGTAATTCTTTATTAAAGCTGCATTTTACAGCTTTTTTTACAGCTTGGGCATATTAAGTAACGAGGTTCTGGATAACTGGAAAAAATTCAGCAGCAGCTCAAGAGGTACCACATATTTGGGATGGAAGTGTAAAATAATTTACAGGGCAGCAATATACACAATGCTGGCAGCAGAGCCATTCGGTGTTGATGCAATTCACGCGGCTGCTGCTGTGCGTTTTCCATTTTACACAGGAAGGTACATTACAGTCCTTCCCATCTCAACGTTAGTCCAGGAATTTATTCCTGAGGAATAGCTGCTTCAAGAGTAATATCAAATTTCCACAGCAAGACGACCGGCACAGCAGCTAAATAATCTGCATTTATGAAGCATTGCAGATGTTTGAAACAATGTGCAGACATTAACTGGCTAAACTTTCAGCACTTTCCAAGGCAGGCAGGCAGAAGGGAATGCAGTACGAGAACAGTCATGTGGCAGCCACAGGAGTGCACCAGGTACGAGGAAACAGGGACAAATTCTTCTCAGGACAAGAGCACAATCAGCACAAGAGGTAAATGGAAAAATTACTATTAGGGATCAGGGAAAAAAAGAAAACATCATACAGAAAAGGCGGTCACACAATGGAGTAAGTTGCTTTGCTATGGAATCTCCACCCTTGGAGCGATTCAAGAACTGCTTGGGAAAGGCCCCAGAAACCTCAACTGACTTCTAAGTTGCATGTACTACAAGCTCTACTGCTTGGACCACAAAACCTCCTCTCCCAGCCTAATTTATTCCGTTATTTGATCTCACTTTCCACCCAATGTTCAGGATTCCACAATTTGGGAACAGAAGAGGGAAGCCTCCACTGTGAAAAGGGGAGACACTTTTCTGCCACAGGCAGGGCAGTGGGCTGAGCAAGGCAGAAGCAGCTTCAGCAGCACACACAAAATTCTTTTGCCTTTTTAATGCTTTTCATGCTCTATCTTCTACTCCCTTAGAGCAAGACAGCATGCACTGAAATGACAAACTTCATCACTCTAATTTCGTCTCCTCAAACTGTATTTTTCTGGAAAGTGCTAAAACATGCTCAGTTTTCCATGGAATTCTGAAGGACAACAGCCTCCCTGCAAACTGAAGAAGGTCTACAGCTGGAGGTATGCTGGATCCAGGAAGCCTATTGTATTGTACCCTAAATCCATCACAGCGGATGTAGCATTTTAAAAAATTGCTACCTTTTGAAAATAGATTTTTGCCAATTAAATGACTGGCCTGTGCAACAGCTACAAGCTGAATACTTCTGCATTTTCTTTTTGCTCCTTCAAAATCTCAGTTTGATATATTCTTTTTAAAAACTTCAAATTATATACTGAAATAATAAAAAATTTCAAATGTCCCAAAAACAATATAAGTTCAATTTTACTGCTACAGTAAAATTAATAATTCCAATCAAGAATTTCCCCCACAGTTCACAAGAACGTTAGAATTGCATTTAAAGTGTAAAAAAAGTTTTCATCTTATCAACTAATCTTATTAAACTAAGTAGTAGAGGTTTCTATCACACCAACATCTATTTAAGCCTCACAAAGAAAGAAATTCCTAAATATTTAAAAATTTAAAAAAAAAAAAAAAAAAAAAAG
>VZTJ01003395.1:1654360-1794971 GCA_013397795.1 Orthonyx spaldingii
AAAAAAAAAAAAGACTCTGCTTTCATCCTTCCCAACATCTAGAAGAAACTTCACAATTAATTTCAAGAGTTTTCAGGTTGTTTCATTTTGGTTCTAACAGTATTTCGTGAGTTGGTGGTGTGCTTCCTCAAGTGTAACTTTGAGAAAATTAAATCAAATACAAGCAATGCAAATTGATATGCTGCAGAGTGAAAAAAAAAATCATAAATTCTCACACACAGAGACAGTATTCAGAAAGTTATTACCACTTTTAATTATCACAAGCAAACAGCTGGCATGTAAAATTGTTAGTTAGTGACCAAAACTATACACAGATCTGTTATTTAAATTTATTTCAGCTGGGAAATTGGCTCTTGGAATGAAGCAAACCTGTAACTAATTGATTTATACACTCTAAATTGTTTATTTCAGTTAAAACATAAACATTTCATACATTCCTGAAAGACCTGGCAAGGAAATTAACTGAGAAATGATGATGTTTCTTGCTTGAGTATTTATCATTGTTCATTTTATTACTACTTTTTTTTTGCCTACTGGATATATGAAATATGCAAAGGTTCCTGTTATTGTAATACAGATACATAAACAGAGGAATTTGGCTTTTCCCTGACTCCACTGCAAAGAAAAATAAAACAGAATTTCACCTACTGTCAGAGTTAAGCATGGCTATATTTTTTCAAAACTGTATTTACTGCAGACTATATATGTGGGAATTCAGGTCAAATCTCATTCTGCCCATCCACTTCTCTTTCTGTCACATAGACTCCCTTTATTTCCTTCTGCCATTTCCCAGGCTTTATTGACACTTGGAGCAGCACCACTGAGGAGCAGGGAGGGGCTATCCCCAGCTATAACAGAGCTCCATCACAAAAATGGGCATTGGTCTGAGAACCACTTAATGAGTAATTAAAAATATATAACCTACAACTTGAAATAATTATTTCCCAACATTTTAAGTTGAATTGTAAAAACATTATTTAGGTTTCTTAATGCTAAGAGGGCTCATTTTGAATAAATATCACTCTCTTTAGTCCCATTTTGCTTTATTTTTATTTCATTTCTTACTTTCATTTTGCTGATACTTGGAAAAAATCCCAACATTTTGAAGCTTATAAAACAAAAGGTAATGGTATGCCAACATCATTCACAAAGCAACCCTACTGCAAGGCTGGTCTCACTGTCTGTCTAAAGGTTAGAGAGCAAATAAACATTTTATACTGTGATTCAACTATAAATCTAAGTCTTTCTCAGTGCAACCTGACAGTAGATTTTGCTCTTGGTAGGTATATGCATGAATATTCATATAAAACTCAGAGGGAGAAGCACTAGAAACAGCACTGGGAAAATTCAGCAAGCCTAGAGGGAATCACATAAATCTTTTTTTAATGTCTTCAAGTTCGGAAGTCAGACTAAACCGGAAACTGCCACGTTCGATTTTCGCATAATCCTTATTTCATATTAAGAGTACAAATTAGAGTCTAATCATTAATCTGGATCTCTCAAGAACACATCAAGCCTAAACACAGAAACAAAATCGTTCTGATGGAATGGCCCGAAGTTGTACCAGGGCAGGTGTAGGGTGGATATTAAAAAAAGCATCTTCCTCCAGAGGGTGGCTGGGCACTGAACACTGAATTCCATCCTTTCAGCAACAGAAGAATGCTGATAAGCTAAATAGGGAATGAAAATCTATCCTTCAGGAAAAACACAATCCTGAATACTTAAAATTGGTTCAGAAACTTCATTTGAGACTGTAAGGAGGCCAACCCAAGCAATATGCCTGATGCATCATGGAACAACTCTTAATTATTTCAAATAATAAATGAATCAATTAACTGGCCTCCTAGAGCTGGCTAAAGAATGAATTAGGACTGGTTAGTATGACTTAATGCTCAATTGTTTAAACATTTTAATAAAATATGTTACAACAATGCCTAAACTTTTAGATCTAGAGGCTTTTAGTTTCTCAAAAGTAGAGAACAAGCAAGTAAAATTCTGCCTTAAAAAATGGGTTTTTTAATGCAGATCACAACCAAAGCAAACACCCGGACCCAGCCTCGAGTGTCCCCAGCTTTAAGAGATCAAAGGCACACTCTGAATCCTGCTGGTCCCATGACATTCCCAATTCAGACCTCCCCAAGGGGCAAAGTGAGACACTTGAAGCTCCCACTTTCCAGCAACACCGTTTACAAATTGCAGCTTCGCTTTATAATGATCCTGAGCAGACACCTCACTAACCATGACCGCTCCGAAAATTTCAGAGCGCCTACAGAAAACTAGACTAATTATTCCTGCAGCACTGGGCTCTCCTCATCGAGCTGTGACCCATTCCTGACTGCCACACACTGTTTGGTTCTCTCTCCCCGTAGGTGAAGAGACCCACCCGCTTTCTGGTGGGGATGCATTTCAAATGCTGGCATGAAGAGGATGTTGGGAGCTGCTGGCTGAGAGGAGCTTGGAAGCAAACATGGACAGAGCTGCAGGAAGGGAGCAGGGCTCATACATGACTTTTCCACACACTTCTGTAAGAATTTTAGGCTAGTCCAGACAGTTGGGAAATCCCGAATGACAGATGATCCATTTTTATTACCCTTACATTTCCATTGTGAATATAACTCATATTGGACTCGTTGCAAAAAAGCACCACACTCACAGCCAAAGAAGATGTAGCACATTTCAAAACACTCTTTTTCACATCTCTATGGTTATTCTAGGAGGAGTTAATGTAAAAAGTAGTCAGAATGACATCTGCATTAATATATACACGCAGCACCTATGGATTTACTTGTTAATTAAAGCAAGAGCCTTTATGTCATTTCCACAGCGTGAGGTAAAGAACATTTTTCCTGTCTGTATAAGCTTTGGTACACCAGTTTCCTCCCTAAAGAGCACATAATAACTACATTTAAGTAAATCAGGTCAACATGTCCTCCTTTATTTTATGTTAAGGTAAACTAGCCTTCCTGTCCCACTGCAGCCTAATTTTTCTTTATAGCTATTTAAAACCTATTATAGGTTAACATTAACATTCAGACTGCTTCCTGCACTGTCTGATTTTGCTAGATGATAAACTTAATAGCACTTAGTGACAGACAGCAACCAAGAAGTTGGGGGAAGGGGGAATTTCATCCCCAACAGCAGCCTACACCATTTATAGCAGTTTAATAACAACATCAATAAAAAGGCAGATCTACTGTAAAATGCCTGCGGTGGCAATTACTCTCGTTTGTTTACTCTGGCTGCAGCCACCCGAGAGCAGGATCCATTCTGCTTACCAAGCACCACCTCTTCTCTTCCAGTCAGTCATATCCCACATCTGGACAGGGAGAAGAGTAACTCAGGGTGGGGATCAGGAAAGTTTCGAGGACGGATACCATACTGCACCTGGCACAGGCCACGTTCCTCCCTCACACAGACACAGTTCATTCCGCTGTTGTGGCAGGACGCAGTAGCATTCAATGGTCCACACACAAACTATAACCTTGGAAAAGACATTACCTCACAAGAAAAAAATCTTGCTCTGCGTTCATTTTTCAAGATTGAATTAAGCCTGTTTTGGTTAAATGCAAATATCAGTAGTTTCAAAATCCAAATCTGATGCATATGTTGCTCTATACAACTTCAGAGGTTCAATCAGGGGTTGCTTAAAAGCTTTCTGCTGGTGGTAGGTAACAAAAGTCACTCAAGAGACAAGAGGAATGATTTGTCAAGAGGTTTCTGATTCCCAAAGCTGGTATTCAGGAGCAGTTTTGTTCTCAGGATTAGTGTGGCTTCTGGAGACAGCAACTCTGCAGTTATGCTCTGAAGCTGCATTGGAAATACGTTCATCAGCCAAAAGCAATATTTATAGCATGAAAGACCATGTAAGTTACTTCTGCAACGCTCAATTTCTGCAGACATTCACACTTAGCTGATACCTGATTCTTATCTTTGAGTGAAAAAATAAAAAATACATAGAAAAGAAAACCTTTGTGTTAACAATGACACCTGAAAAACTAGCTGTTCTCTCAGAACAATGCAAATGGTGCTAAAATTATTCTGAGCTGGTTGTGGGCCTTGCTGTCCTCAGGTCTACTTGGTACAGAATAAAATGCATGGAATAAAAAGTTTCAACACCATAAGAAATTATGGACTCTGGGATTTTGCTCTGCCTGACAGTTTCCATATGGTCATGGAAAACCAGGAGAATTTATAGAAGATGTCTATGTGCCTCCTTGTACAGTTTTAGCTACTTTGCTTGTGCACATAAGGAGGTGTCACAGAAGACGTTCCTATCTCCTTGCCAAGGAAACTAGACAGGTATCAATCTGTACTCTCTAATGAGCAGCACAAAGCAACCTGTCCTTTCAGATTTGATCAACTTCTTCCTAGAGTTGGACTCAATTATTCTTCTGGATCCCTTCCAACTCAGAATGACTATTGCATGATAATTCAAACAGCTATCAACTTTCCTGTATGTGAAAACAAAATGTCGTTTTTGTTTCTAGTTCACCTGTATCCTATGATATGAGGAAAGAATAAAACAGCATCAG
Organism: Orthonyx spaldingii; assembly: GCA_013397795.1. NCBI lineage: Eukaryota > Metazoa > Chordata > Aves > Passeriformes > Orthonychidae > Orthonyx > Orthonyx spaldingii. Next base: position 1,658,893 of record VZTJ01003395.1, read on the forward strand.
GAAAGGAGGAGGGAGTCAACTGTGTGAGTTTCACTCTTGACACATGATACTCAAAAGTGAGAATAAAGAGTTTCTCAAGGAACACCAACAGCCATGGGGCCATGAAAATTTATGTAAGCAGTAAAAACAAGTGCTGTGTATGCCCCTTCTGCTTCCCACCCTCAATGCACACAGTTCCAGGATACAGTGGCATCCCAGGAAGCTGCAAATGCTCAGGGTGCAGTAGTCTCCTGCCTCTCTGATAACCCCTTGGAAGAATGTACAGCTTAGCATAAACTAGAGAAAGTCTAGGAATCTAGTCTAAATCAAGATCTAGGCAAGTCCTCAGCCAACCTAAAACATGGAGAGGCACAAAAGTGCTGTAAAAAAGCACCTTTCCACTCCACCTCCCTCAAACTCAGCAAGAACTAAGTTCCAAACCTCACAGCTGCAGGCAAATGCAGTTGGTTGGGAAAGGAAAACTGAAGTCCCACTGCAAGCCAGCCCTCCACGGCTGAGCCCCAGCCGAGGCAACACCTGCAGCACGTGTGCAGGTGGCACGAGGAGGGAGAAGCTCTGTGCCACGGCCAGCAGCATGGCAGCACAGTGCCAGCCAGCAGGAGCTGACTGAGCCTTGGCTGAGCACGGCCACAGATGGTTTCACGGACTGCGCCGGGCAGCCAGCCCTGGCCCAGGGGAAACCTGGATGCAGGACAAGGCAGAGAGGGGGCAAACGTTCTACTGCTTCTCAAAACAAGTTGTTGTTTCTGTTTCGAAGTTTCAGACTCTTTGGATCGAATTAAATTTGAAGAAGGAAATGAGGAGTAAGCAAAATTCTTGGGCAACGGGTTGGTTTTTGCAGCTAGCTGGGACTGCAAGCAATGCATGAAAGGCAGTGTCAGGTGCTAAAGCAAACCTGTGTGTCCTTTAACAGCAACAAGAAAAGTGTGAACAAGACAGAGGATATACTAACTTCAGGAATGTAATTGTTTTAGAGGAAACACACCAACCCCAGTGCTCATCTAATCCTGTTTTTTAATACTCAGCACTTGTAAATTCCTTCAATCAGCAAAATCAAAGATTTCATCTGATAGCATAAATATTTGTTCCATACCATTTTGAGGTTTTTTTAAGTTCTTAATGTTTATATAAATATCACTTACTGAACACTGGACCTGTGAGGAATTAAGGAGACATGCCCTTAATTACCCTGTGCAGGTCATGTGCAACAAATCTCATGGCAGAGCAGAGGAGCTTCTGGAAGCCCCTGGTTTACCACCAACTCCAAAATTTGGCAGTAACCTTCCAGACTCACCATGGAGAGACCAAACAACTGTTACTGGTCTTAAAATGAAAAGAACAATTCATCCATGGAGCAAAAGAGAGTATGCTGTCTTGCTGTCAATCCCTACTAAGTCTGCTGACAAAACAGCACAGTAAATAGCAGACATTTTAAATTTATACCTCTTAAAGCACAGCCTAAAAATAAGAAAGTCTCCTGCAACAAGCAATTTTCCGCTGAGTGTTCAAGGAAGAAATTCTTACACTTTCTTCTACACCACACATAAAGCAGATGGAAGCAGTTCTGAAGTCAGAGTTTAATAGCTCTGAGTGAGATTTTCTTTCACAGTTGCATTATTGAAGCCATGTAAACTTCTGGCATCCATGTCATCTTCTAACCATAAGTTGCAAACTTTAAATTTCTCACTGTGTGAAGAAATACCTAATTTAGTTTGTTTTAAATCTGCTGTCTGTCAACTTCATTTGATCTTGTCAAAGTCTGTCTGGGGAAAACATTGTCAATGGAATTTTTGTGAAACCCACATAAGGAACTGAGGAGATTACTACACCGTTTGGATGTTAGAGGGGCTTCTGCAAATAAAATACAAAATTTTCAGGTTATTTAACTGATTCAGAACTTTGCTTCAGCTGACAATACTTCAAGAATTTTATTTTCTAGTTCCATTTAGTGGCTCACATGAGAAAAAAAAAAAAAAAAGCCAAGACTTCTGTCCTTTTCCAAGTTCAAATAGATATTCTTTTTCCTTAACCCTGCATTATGACAAAGAAAGCGACATTCAAAGTCAGCATTCAGAAAGAGCCCCAAGAGGAGGCTAGATGTTTTATGTAAATTCCCTCTTTCTATTCAGTTGATTTTGTTTACTAGCTTTCTGTGTCTCTAGCTGCTAATATGATCTCTGTTACTGCAGTCATTTCCAAATCTTAATAAAAATAAAAGCAAGTTCTCCAGCATCACTTTGCGGGAAATTGTGGGGGCAAAAAATAACATCGTTTAGTCCAAGCTCAAGCAGAAACACAGAAATTCAGAAATAAATTCTGAATGCTGGCCAGCTTTAATTTTTATTTAACACACTCCAGTGGTCTCCTCCTCTTGCCTGGTGTGAGATGAGGGCAGATTATCAGATGGCCCTTCATTCACACAAGTGACTTACCCAGGGACAGGCCAGGAGATCTGAACTTGTTCTCCCAAGTTCCACAGCAGTCCACTTGCTGTAGGACCACTTTCCCCATCTGCTCCAAGCCATTTAGGGTACTGCAGCTTGGTACAGTATTACAGTTCAAGGAGAACAGAGTCTATTTCCAGAGCTGTAACATTTTCCTAGGAGAAGCAGATTTTTAAGAGCCACCCCCATCACAGGTGGGAAGCTCAATGAAGTGCCTTGCAGTGGTGAAAGGCCACATCAGATTTTACTTCTTATATACTCACTCTCTTATTAATTAGGCTTCATTCCCTACTAGATTTTGGGTATTTAAAGAACAGAAGAAAGCTTCCTGTTCTTTCAACAGGTTTTTTTAACCCCTCAAAAAGGTGAAGAGATCCAGCAACATTCTGCTATAAATGCCTAAAGTCTTTCTTGTTCTTCTCACACATCACCTTTCAAACATGATTGAGCAGTACAGGTCTGTTAGTGCTGTTCTGCATATCTATCTGTTACAAATCACCTGAAAACAAAGAGAAACTTATAAATGAAGTATGTCTACTTTTGGTGAAAATAAATTGGAGTTTATATGGTATGAGAGGCACAGGTAAAAGCTAATACCGATGTATTACAGTATTTAGAAGCTGAGCAGTATATTAACAATTCCTTCTAAAATTTCAGGAATCTTTGCTACAATTCATCTCAAGTAATTGTCTCAGGGCACAAATATTAACATACCATGATTTGAAGGCAATAAAAAGCAATATGCAACATCACATGTAACAGGGACATTTGGTGACCACTACTAAAGCAGTGAGCTTCCTCATTTTCCAACCAAAAAGTTAAAAAATTCTTCCCACACCATTTTTGTTTGCTCCAGACCCTGTTGCCTAAGCAGTTTCATCTTTCTCAAGCTGCAAACCCATCTAAAAGGGACTCATCAGCCAGGAGGAAAAGAGAAACTATGGCAATGGCTGGGTCAGCAACTACAGGAATGATGTCGCTTCCCAGACTTTCCACTGGAAAGTAATGGTTTCTCTTTCGCAGTGAAAAAAGGACACTCTAAAGGTTCCAAGCAAAACAGGACTCAGCTCAACTACAACACTCAGGCTTTGCTTAGAGGATCTATTAAAAAAGCAGTGAAACATCATCCCAGCTGTAACTTGCTGTTGTTAAGAGATACTTAAAAAAAAAAAACAACATGCAGAGAGCACTTCAAAGTGCTTCTTAGATGAAAAATTACCTCATTTTGGAGCAAGCTTTAGATACTACAATGACGAATTTCATAACCTCTCATTTACTAGTCAAAACAAGAATTCACTATCAAGATTCCTGCACAATTACCTTAGTTTACAAAATTCAAGATCCTTTACGCTTCTGTGCGCCATCACTGACAACATCCAGATAATAAAAACCATGTTCCAACTCTCCAGTGACTGGTTTTCCATGTGAACCATAAACAGAGAATATTAAAAGGAAAGAAAACAACTGAAGTTGATATAAATTTGGAGAAACCTGCAGGGTAATGGGGGCAATATCTATTGTTTTGACTACAAAATCCACTAAACTACACATTGTGTACAAACGTGGAAAAAAACATTAAATAAAAAGAAAAAAAATTAAAAAAAAAAAAACCACAGCTAAAGCTTCACTTCTTGAAAGCTCTAAGAGATGTGATTTTTCATCCATTTGTGGGGCTAACTTTGAATTTTTATGTGTTAGACAGTTTCTTTGCTTTCTGTAACTTTTCCCTACTTTCACACACACAGAAAAAAAAAGTTAGTTCCCCAAAACAATGATTTCAAACAGTTTGCAACCACTCAATACACTTCACACAAAGTACAGGCATGGTCAGACTTCCGTTTCTCCACAGTTCAGGCCCAGATCAGAAAAAACATACACTGAAGTCTGTCAAAGTTTCATCTGAGTTGAAGCACAATTGCAACAGTCATCAAATATCTAAAGATATATCAAAGTCACATATAGTACACAGCTACTTTAAAAACTTCTTGAAGTAATCATTATGTCGAAGATCACTGATGCATTCATTTGATCTTAAGTTAAGCAAAATTCCAATGCACAGATTGTATGCTGTAACGTGTATCATTGAAAGTGTTTCTGAAAAAACCTCTGAAATAATGAGAATTTCACCTGGTTTTAAAATGTTTTCACCAAAAGGTACACCATGTACTTAGCTAACCACAACAGGTAAAAGGCATAAGGCAACCGAGAACTTCATTATGACCTATGTGCCCATGAAACAAAAGTGCAGGACAACATCTGGAACAAGTTGGACATTATCTGAACCTGGGGTATGGATGAACCTCTTATTGCAACTGAAGGCACATGAAAACCATGGATATAAAATCAACCCACGTTCTGAACTTTTTAAAAAATGTGCCATTGACAGCTGCATTCCAGGAACGCATATTTTTAAAGTGCAACAACCTACAATAAAAGATGATTTCGCACTAAGAAAATCTACTCTTCAAGACAAAACCACAAGTGTTTCATTCCTTAAATCGCAGACATGTATCACCATATTCCTTGGCTGTGGCTGCCTGCCCGTTATGTCTCCTCATGTTTGTCCCAACCACCTTCCACAAACCCCTACCCCATCACCCCCACCACACACAGACAGCCCAGTTGCCCACAGGTAAACAGAAATGTACACATACTTAGGCCAGTCCACTTGGACTGCTTCGACACTGCTGGGGCTCTTCTTTCCTGTTTTCTCACTTCTAAACTATGTGAAGTTTAATATGATGATGGTTTCCATTTTTAGAGGGCATTTTTCTGAACTACTATGCAGATCTGAATCATCTGTAAATAACGATGTCTTTAGCTTGGCATCAGCTATTTTCTCTGCAGCACTAAACTTTGTTCTTGCCCTAATGATTTCTCAGCCATAATTTTCCCCAGACTCTGATAATACTAAATTTAGATCACCACAGATATTTTTTGTTATATTCTCTGGCATCTTTGCACTACAACCATTGCCTTACATTAGCTGCACTCAGTGTCATCCCTTTATTCCCATAGCTGTTCTTCCAAGAGTGCTCTAACATCTAATTATGTGAGCTAATACATAAGAAAAAAACATTTTTTTTTTCAGATGCTCATGTGTATATATTCATATTGTTCAATAGATTTTACCTACTTTCATCCACATATGTTTTTTTGAAAAGTAACTCAAATGGGATCATTTAGTCTTCATTTTCATACAGGATTACAAACTTAGATACAACAGATCTTTATTTTAGACTGGAAAAGCAAGAAAAAAGGCAAAAAACCCAACAAACAACTAAAAAAACCTCAAACAAAACAAACCAAAGAAATCATTTGAAGAGAGGAAAAAAAAAACAACAATGCGGAAATAAGAAAACATTGGAAACCAAAACTACTCCATAGGCAAATGCAGTGAACCTCAGGAGTTTTTGACACATATTAAATTGTTAAAAATTATCAAAAGCTTGATCAAAACATCATTTCCAATTTGTGGAATTAAGTCAGATGCAAAGAGCACTGAAGCCAAAACTTCTTTTTAACATATTTCAAAGGGCTCTGAAATAGACTGTAAGTAACCTGCTTTAACTTGTTTAAGTTTCATGTTCTCTTGTACATCCAGGCTATTCAACAACCACAATTCTTTGATAATAACAGTTATCCTTGTCCTTTGTTAGGAATGACTGATTTTTACTCTACATCTGTGTCCCTTCCTAAACCTACCACCATAAAAGAGCTACTTTTCATCTTGGTATAACTGGACAATTTTTCTCAGATTCAGACCTCAGAAAATTATGTAGCACAGGACCAACACCAAGTTCTGTTAACATGGGAGGCTTAAAAATAAGCCAAGACTTCAGACTCAACAAGTCCCCCTGGGTCTTATGGGGGGACCATGATCACTGATGACTTGGAAGACCTAAGCCTACTCAAGCCCATTAACATGTTGATGGATCTGTTCCCATTCCTGTGCTTCCCACTACAGCTGTCCCACTACAAGGTCCCTGTCAGCACCCACATGGACACCATCCCCAAATCGTGGGAGTGGGTTGCACACAGATCAGTGATGGTGAGGTCACAGAGGCTGGTGTGACATCATCACCCAGGCCTAAGGTATAGAGGTGGCTGTGCAGCAACACAACCTGCAGAGTCCAGGAGAGGATCGCGGAGAATGAGTTTGTCCAAGGCTACTGAAGGAGCTCTGGTGCTTCTGAGGCAGCTCATATGCATCTCTCTTCATGCAAGGAAGGATTGATACACTTTGCCAGGAGGAGAAAGGCCAGCAGTGCTGTGGCACAGACCCTCCAGGCACCCTCCCATATCCACAATGGCACAGCAGGACGCTGCTGAGAAGTGTCCTCCTGGCAAGGAGCAAGGTGAGAGCCAAGTCTCCCTCCCCACAGCTCCCCGTGGCTGGCAGAGGGGGAGCGGCCAAGAGCAGCAGCAAGGGGAGGCAGGAGCTCCACAAAACAACCCCGGGGTAGGGTCTCTCCTCCCGTGGGCCAGCGGGGCCAGGCTGAGCTGTGGGCACCTGTGCCTGCCCTGCCCTTAAGCCAGACCACCAGGGACAGAGCAGAGCCTTGGGGATGATCCTGCAGGGTCACTTCCTCAGCCCCACAGAGGTGCTCAGCAGTACTTTCTCTCTCTCTCTCTCTCTCCAACATGCGTGCCATGTCACCGGGCAGAGACAGATCCAAAGAGCAGACAGCCCAAGCTGGACCAGGCTCGACATCGCTCATGGAGACGGCAAGCACAAAACTCAGGCAGCCAGACAGCAAAACCCATAAGGATCAACCGTGAGCCACTGCTGCATGCTGAGACCAGCAGCCCCAGCACCACCAGGCAGGTGGTGTCAGGGCTTTCCCTGGGCATGGGGCTGGTTACCAGCAGCAGCAGCAGCAGCTTGCCTTGCCAGCAGCAGGGCTTGAAGCGAGGCTACCCAGAGGGAGCAAGGGAGCCACAGGCACCCGAGAGCCCGCCGGCAAAACGCCACAGGATCAGCAATGTGCCACCCCAGGGTGCTGAGACCAGCAGCTCCAGCACTGCCAGTCGGGCGGCAGCAAGGCTGTCCCAGGACACTCCATCAGCCAAGAGACGAGCAGTTCCATACAGACTACTATGGCTCTTCCCTGGATCTGTGATGGACAACCGCTCCCAGCCTGGGCCAATTCGTATGAGACATGTCTGGCGGCAACAGCGGCGGGTGAAAAAGCCTTACAGTCAGCCTGACAACCAGAGCAGGACCAGACAAGCACCAGACCCTGGTGCTCGTAGCCCTCACCCCTCAAAATAAAAGTTTTCTGTTCATTTGCACAGGGAGACCCCACACTCCTTTCTCCAGTCATCTTGCAGCCTCCTGCAGCTGATCTCCAAATAGAGGCTGCAGTTCAGTGAGACAATCCAGCAAGGATCCCCCAAGGACTCAACCTGGTCCATGGCAGCACTCAGCATCAAATGATGTGCTGGCCTGGAGATACCAGCCCTGCTTCTGCTCTCCTGGCAGCCAGAGAAAACCCAGAAGGAAAAGAACAGCCCAAAAAGGGTATGGAGATCACCCAGGAATTTTGCAAGCATTCCTGCCTCAGGCAGCCTCAGTGGGAAGGCACAGCTCTGCTTGCTGTAGGTCCTCAGGAGGGAAAGTCATGGATACAGCAGGATTATTCCCCTCCCAGCCCAGCCCAGTCACTATTCAATCTACCATTGCTGCCACTGGGGTTGCATGTATCAGCCTGAAGAGTAACTGGGATAGTGCAGATAATGCTGGGAAGGCAAAACACTGCACGGATAGCCTGAGGCTGACTCTTGGACTGAGAAGCAAAGAGTTTCCTTAGTTTCGGAAGATTTCACACAAGTGCTAGCTCAGCTTGGAGGAGAGATGGCAGAGAGTCTTGAGGGCGTGGAGTTGGCTTCTGTCACAGTGGCAGCCCTGACTCCAGCCTCGCTGGGAACACCGATTTACCAGACAGGCACATTGAGACATCTCCTATTTCACACCCAAATTACCATTTCCCCTTCTCTGGGGTGCACTTCCCCCAGGATAAGTCTCAGCCAGTCCACTTGCAGAAGTGCCTTGGTTTCCTGAACACCCCTGGGAGCTCTTCCAGGGCCTGAATAAGCGTGATCACATATTTTGTTGTTAATGGAGGCAAATACCGCTGTGTGCCCTCAAAACAAGGATTTTTAAAAATCACTTTCTAGAATATGCACTGATCTCACCAGGCAGCAAGGGTGGGTTTCTTGGAAAATCAGGGTCTGTTCCACTTCCACACAAGTGCTCTCACAAATCCTGCAGGAGGAATTTTAATGAAAAGGACCTTTTTTAATATAATAAATTACTGAGTTTTGGTATTTTGGGCTGCCTCTGTTTGTCTTGTGCCATCAAGATGAAGTTCCATCTGAACAAGAGGGACACCTTTAGTATGTGGGTGACTGAGTATTGGCACAGACTGCCCAGAGAGGCTGTGGAGTGGGACACAAAAAGTTTAAAAAGTATTAAATTAACCAAGCTTTAGAGCAGATACAGGTGAGGCTGGAAAAGGTTGCACGAGTGACAGTTCTCAGAGGAAAATTAGTAGGAAATCCTTTCTTTCTGCCATTGGAAGCCCAGGCTATTGCCATCAGGCACTCAAGCCACAAAAAAAGTGCTTCAGTACCAGCATCCAGCTGAGCTCCTGCTTGGTCCACCTTAGTGGAAAGCCAGCTCATTGCAAGCCGAATCCCTCCTCTGAGTTACACACAACGTATTTCTTTCCAACTGGAAGTGCTACTGGGTTTCGCTACCCAACATTAAATATTAAATTGTGGAAGTATTGTAAATGAAAAGGGAATGAAAACTCATGGTATTTAAAGAAAATTGGCTGGAGAACTCAAAGATTTGCTCCATTCTAAAAGCAAACCAAGGTATCACGAGTCCTAAAAGACTCACTTGCACTCTCAAACAAACAAGGAATAAAGCCTAGGAGGAAAATTAACAGCGACTTGAATTTAATTTGGCGTTAATAAAGCTTTACAAAGGATTAGGTTAAGTTTGCAAAACACCTTTACCTTGATTCAGAGATTTGTTTGAGTTTTTCTTTAAGCTTCAGCCTTGCCCAGAGCTACAAACTACTCCTCTTGGTTTGAAACAGTTTAAAGAGGTGGGCACTCTGAAATGAGTAATCTCCCCATTGATTCCAACCAAGCCTCTTCCACCAATAAGTGAAAAAATAACAGTTTATTAACAAACAGAACACCGACAGGCAAGGGGAAAAAATGTAAATATCTGCTAGATACCAAGCTGCTAAATCTCACAATGCCACAGGAACAAATAGAGATATGAAATGCTGGAAATATCCATTCCCGGGGCCTTGCTCATCTCTCAGCCTGAGAAAGTGGCACAGTCCTCTGATGCTTTCTGCCAAGTGTCACATCAGACTGCTGAAAAACTCTACTTAAAAGTTTTATTTAGTGGTACTTTTATTACCTTAAAACTGGCACAACCTTTTATTAACCTGGTGTGATATTTACAAGATTGTTCTGTAGATTAGTTAACTCTGTGGAGGTACATTACAGCCATATTTTCCCAAATATATCTTATTTAAGTCTTAATCTATAATTTTAGCTTTATTATTGAGAGATATTACCCTTCAAAATAAAAATTATCAAAATTTTATATCAATCTTTAAGCTGTTCCAACACTTAAACCACAGATTTGAACTGGAAGACAAATGTAATGATAATAAGGAGCTCAGTGCCTCACACAACAAAACACAATCTACAGGGTAACATGAAGTAGAAGCAATCCATTATGTGGGAAAAGGAGATGTATTTTAAATGTAGACTGCCCTTGAGTTTCTGCATCTTTTAAACAGTGTGAACAGGAAGCTGTTATCTGAACCACCTTCAGAGACTTAAAACAGTTTTCTATCTCCCAACCAAGCTCTTCCCACGGTTACCTAAAAGCAGAGCACATACTCCAACCAGAGCACACAGGCTTTGGGTCCTGAGAACACGGGCAGAGGGCTCAGATCCACCACTCTCAAGCCCCCAGCCTGGACTGTTACAGCAGTTTCTTTTCCAGCTGCACTTCCACTTGTACATACCTCAGTTAAATGCTCAGGAACTCAAATTTGCATCCATCCCAAACCCCCAAACTGGACTGAGGTGTCAGATTCAGGATTTGAGTGGGAACTGTACCTGGAGCCAAAAGAGCTTTTCCAGCTGTAAGTGTTGCTGAAACTGGTAACTTCCACCAAAATTTTAAGTTTTGACAAGCTAGCAGTTTTTGATATTAAAGTGACTTTCTCAGAAAAATTCCCAATAAACTCAAGCTCTAATCCTGAACAATAAACCAAGCTTTCTAAAATACCACAAGAATTCTTCTGCTTATCAACTGCTAATTGCCGCTTAAAAGGAACAACACACTCTTGAAATCAAGAACTAAACAAAAATATTGTAACAGTGTAGATGGAGCTGACGCCTCAAAATTATGAGATTCTGACAATGGTCTCAGCACAGGGGTAAGAAAGATTGCATTAAATCACTAGAGACTGCACAGAATCACAGAATATGTTCAGTTGGAAGGGATCCACAAGGACCATCAAGGCTAACTCCTGGCCTTGCACAAGACCATCCCCAAGAGTCACACCATGTGCCTGAGAGCATTGTCCAAATACTTCTTGAATTTGGTGAACTTCAGGCTTGGTGCTGTAACCACTTCCCTGAGGAGCCGGTTCCAGTGCCCAAGCACCCTCAGGGTAAAGGACCTTTTTCTAATATCTGCCCTAAATCTCCCCTGACACAACCTCAGGCACGGACATCTGAATATTTTCTTGATTTGCTAATTCTGTGTCCACAAAAAATAAAGCCACAAATGCATAATTATTATTTTTAATTCTTTTCAGATATCTCAAGAGGAGAGGAAATGATAATGTGACAAACCTGCAGCCTAAACTAAGAAGTTTTCATGGCCTAGAGAAAGAGAGACATATACTAGACAATAATTTGGTTAACTGAAGGAGCTCATTTTTATTTTGCTATTCATAGACTCCTTGATCGCTATTAAATTATAAAGGATAGCAGGTGAATTACCTGTTCTATTCCATACACATCTAATGGCATGGATGATGGCACCCCAACTGGACCAGACTTTTACGGGTACTGCACACTTCATATTGGTTGCCCTGGGAGGTGTAGCTCCCCATTAGGGTAAACCCCTGCTCACCATTTGACCTACTGCATTTCCTAGGATCAAAACCTCATCTGTGCCAGAGTCCCTCCCCAGAACGTCATCAAGAATGTGTTGTATTTTCCTGTGAAAAAGTTCAGGTGCCAAACACAACCTAAGCAGCAGTTTGAGCAAACTGTCTCGGAGGGGATGTTGAATGTGCACAAACACGTGCTCTGTTTTTGTAAGGGCACCAGCCAGATCCCTGCTGACGCATCAAGTGCAGGAAAGTATTTGGCACCAGCTCTTAGCCCCAGAATTTATCCCCTTGTAGGCAGTGGAAAAACGTTCCATTTTCAGTTGTTCACTGATGTTGGGTCTACGCATAAACAAAGCATTCTGTCTGTCTTGTGCAAAGACAATAACCCGACCACTTCTCTGGTGCTTCTAGGTATGGCAAGGCCCAGAGGGCTCAACCCTTCCTAATTATATTTTAGCCCCTCTTTAATCTGAGAATTATTTGCTGACAAGAAGGAATCTCGAGACAGGTAGGGGTCTCTGCATTCCAAGGGCAGGCCCTGGTTGCCACTGAGCAGGTCTGGGACTGTGACTAGACCCAGCTACACCTGGACTCCATTAGGAATTCAGAAAGCCAAAGGGTCTTCCCACAACCTCGGACTCAATGGAGGGGTCTCTCACACCCTTTGCATTCCTGGTCTCCATACAAATCATTCTAAATTGGTTCTATTCAAATTTTCCTCTGTATATTTCATTTATCTACTAAGTAACAGAGTGACCCTTACCAAACCCTGTTAGATCTTGCATTCAAAAATTTATATTAAAACCTGGTTTTGTTAATACCTTTGACGGTAGTTCTTTAGGGGGCCAAACCACTCAATTGCAATGGGCTCCCACAATGGAAACTGAAAGGAAGTGGGGAAAGGATGGGAAATGCCTGAATTTTGTCATGATGTACAAGCAGAACAAAGTCATGGGAGCTGGGAAGCACTGCAAGTTCCTTAACATAAAAGATGAGTAGGAAATAGTTTGTTTTAATTAGCTGGGGGGGAGGTCCCCCCAGAAATGTGTGAAATTGAAGGATGAGGGAAATTTTAAAAAATTCAAAAACCAACAAAACCAACCAGGAACAAAGACAGCAAAGAGCACCATGAGGGAAATAATGAAGCACTCAAGGCAGAAAAAGAATAGAAAAGTAGGACCTGAAAGCCTGAGCTTCCTACAAAAGAGAGAGAGGCAAGAGTACGGTTCAGTCAAAGCTAACAGGAAAGACTGAGAGTGCTCAGACAGGATGAAGAGCCAGGGAGGTTAAAGAAAGAAATTGCCATGGCCAGACCTCAGTGCTCAATTCCAGCTTTAACACTCTCACTGGTATCTTTGGCAGCACTGTCAATTTTATTTTAGTCATGCTGCGCAGCCCCAACCTTCTGTACTCATCCAGTTCATTTTAGGAAAATGTTTCTATGTATGTTTGTACTTTATAACTTTAATCTAATTAGACTAAATATGTTTCATTTAACTCATTTCCAGTAAAAAATGAAATATGTGTCTGAATACACCGTGTTTTTTCCTAAGTGTCGAGAATCTTCTAGTATTCAAGCATCTCTATAATGAACTTTAACAAAAGATTAAAAGAGTACTTTGTAAATGCTTGGAACAAATATAAGCAGAGGGGAGAAAATTTCCTTTTTCTATTAAACAATTCAGCAAAGCATGAGACCTTATAAATAATAAAGCAAATGTTTATGTCCTCTCTTCTTCTTCCCATAACAATCTCAACGTTAAGTAAGAAAAACTTTAGCTTGTCACAGGCACATTTCTTTCTAGCATCTCATGCAGTACAGCCAAAAAAGCAGAGAAGTACTGACTTGACAGGGGCCTTCTGACAGAAAGGTTGAAACAGCTGTTGTATTGGATAACACAGAGAATCAAGATTTAAGGTATTTGGAAATATACTGTGATGCAAATAACAATTGCGGAAACCAAAAATTTGACCTTGCTCAGCTCCCTCTAAGTCATGCTGAAGTTTTCACTCACACAGGATGTCTGCTAAAGCAGACACAACCCCAAGAAGGTTTCCATCAAAAACTGGTTTAATAGAAGATGAAAAGACATGGAGTGGAAGCATGTCCCATCTTCACAAACAGCATCTACACTTAGAGCGCACAGAATGGCCACCACAGATCCTCAGCATCACAACAGCAGAAATCTTTTGATTTAAGATGAGACTTGCCAATTCCCTCACTTACCCACTACATAGTGAAGACAACCACACACAAAATCTGGCTTTTCCTGTCCCCACAACATCAGGCAGGCCAGCTGTAGCATTGAAACTAAAACCAATTAATCATGATAAAATAGACAAGATTACAAAGGAAAAAAAAATCTGGAATTATGTGTCTCTGATCATCAATCTAACTCTTCCTAAAAATTGAGACACATTGGCAAGCAGATTGTTATTTTGGCAAAACTATTCTAAATTATCATCCCAGGCTTACAAAAGATTACTCTGGACATGCCTGATCCACAGATGATGATTTAAGCATTCATCTAGTACTTTCCTCCCTTAAGTTAAATTGCATCCAATGAAGTTTAAAAAAATCAGTTGCCAAACTACCTCTTTTCTCACTTTCATCTGTGCAAGGTCTTATATACAGGTTCAAATGAAATTTGTTGGTAGCACTCTGAGGAACATCACAGTACTACTTTCCCCTCTTTTCAGCTAGTGTAGCTAGCAGCTTTCTCAAGCAGTTTTTATTTTATATATTAAAAAAAATAGTCAAAAATACACAATGGACATCAGGGAATGAAAATATAATATGAATAACTTTTGGCCTCTGATATACTTCAGATTTAAAAACACTAAGCACATGTCATTTCAATGTAGCTAGTATTCTTGAGGCTGGAAACAACTTTCCCTAGGAATGGCCAATGGGAGAGGGGAAAAATGAATCCCAGCCAACAGGAAAAAAAAAAAAAAAAAAAAAAAAAGGCTTTCTAAAGAACTATTAATAAGAAATTGAAGAGAAGGGCATTTGTCTACCCAACTGGGTAAATATGAAGTATTTCCACCATTAATTTTTTCATACAGTAAATCACTAAAACATAGACCAGTATCAAGAAATGACTCTGGAATCAACACATCTCTGGTCCAAAGTTGGTTAGTAAAAATAACTCAGTGATTATTCCTATTACAAATAGGGTTATATCCTAGTTCAGAACACATTTTTAAATGCTCCAGAAAGGCAAACAGCCACACAAACAGCTTGTTGAATGACGTGCCAACTGAAACAAGCTCGTAATAATGTTGTGAAATTACATTATCTGACACATTTCAAAAGCTTATTCAGGTGCTTATTTAAGCCCATAAAACCTGTAGGGAAATACAGACAGGATGACATTTCAGTCAGCTTACCATAACATTTTTCTAGTGAAATTGCATAGCAACATATTAATGCTGAAAAAAAGTGTCAGCAGTAAAAACAAATGCCAATAACCTACACACTTCCGTGAAAAAAAAAAAAGTTACCAGTAACGTACATCAGCACATTACAAAGGCATCACAGTCTTAACAGCAGTTCAGAGCATCAAATATATACTCTAAAAATATCATAAAGCCTCTTAACTGCACTCTAAAATGAGAGAACAAGGCAGTTTATATCACATGCCGTGTGAAATCTGCATCTCACATCCTTCTGCCAATATGCACAATTTGGAGGAAACTATCAAACTTTTCATTATTCTGTGAACAAGCAGACAAGCAAGAATTGTTGTCAGTGTCAGAGGTTCTCATAGATGGTGTAAATACTCCTCAACACAACTTAGTCATCAATTTACACACTGTAATGGGACACATCATTCTGCCCAGTGTGTTCCTGGGCTGAAAATCAAGCTAGAAACCAACAGTCGGTTGCTAAAAAAGGTCCTTCTTGTACCTAATAAATTATTTCAGTGACGGAAACATCATGATAAAGTATCCCTTTCCTCACAACTCAATTCATCTGCCAGTCAATTCAGACCAGACTTTACTTGGAAAATGCTTAAGGTGAAATCAGACAGGTGATCAGGGAGAGATGTCTGTAGGAGAATTTACATGAATGTCATGTGGATTGAAACAAAAAAAGATGGTACAATTCTTAATACCATGAGTGAAACACAAAGGACAATGCCATTCAAGATGCGTGAAGTGCCAAATCATACAGTTTTAGTCATTGGTTTTCCACAGCTTAATAACAGTTGTCCATGTATTCTTTTCACGCTCAAAAAAATGCCACTGAAGTTGCACCAAAAGAATTGTCAGATCAAGATCTAGATGCTCAATGAATCACATTTGGAAAAATGCAAGTAGAATAAGCACTTAACCAGCTGAAATTTTATTCTTCTGAGCTCTCTCAAACACGCAGCGCACTTTTCCAAATCTACTTCCCAACCCGTTCTTTACCCATTATACAATTTCCCAGGAGAAGCATCTGTTGCCTTGACTAAGAAAAAGAAATACGACTGCAAGACACCAGCCAGAGACGAAAGTTAACCATCTTTGATAGTTACATCTCTGGACACATACAAATAGCAACATGATCTCCTTGATGCCATTGTTCTCTCCATGGCCTTTATAATCGCCTTTTGTTCATTTTTAGAGTCCACTTGTGTTATTATCCAGTAGTGTCTGCTCCTTACACTCAGCACAAATGGATTAATACCACTTAGTGCAAATTCACAGCAGTACTGATACATCTTAGGTTGCAACCTGTCTAGCCCTAAAGGAAACTCTTTACCTGAAAAACATAGCATTATTCTGAATTCATACTCATTCCTTCAAGTGATGCAACCAAACCAGTGAAAAACAATTTCACATATTCTAATAAACACCTGTTTGTTCTTAATCAAGAGTTTCAAATATTTTCCATTTAGAGCAAAAGAGGACTTTACTTATTAACAACAAAAGAAACACAGCATTAACAGAACGCCATTCAGCAAGAAACTAAAACAGCTAAGGCTTGGAGGCCCACAAGCCAGTTTGAATCCTGTCTGGATATAAACCTGTCCCCACAAAAGGCAGTGGGCAACAGACTGAACCAAGACAGTCTCCAAATAAAAACACTGGAGTCTGTGAGCCCCCAACCAACATTGTTTTCTTGCCTTGTCCATGATACAGCAGAGATTACCAGAGATAGAAATGAGGAGGAGAGAGGAAAGAGAAATCTGAACAAATAGGGGGAACAAAACCTTCCTGCTCTAGAGGGATATAGAGAAGAATTTGCCTTTGGATATCAATGGTGACCATCAAATAGATAATGGCAATACTTATATTCTTAGAAAAAAACACAGATGACTCATACAGATAGCAGAGCTAAGCCCCAGATATTCTGCCTATAACATTTCTAAGGACCTAAGGATCTTAATTACAATACACCTGAAATGATCTGCAACCCCTAGAGAAAAAGTCACACCTCTTAATGGGAAAAAAAAATCTTCACTTTCTGCCAGCGTTCATGACATCAGTGCTAAAGTGAACAAGCGCCAGCCTGTGCCACCTCTCCTTGGCTGCCACTTGTGTTCTCACACTCCCTCAGATGGAAGTGATGACATGAAGACTAAATCTGAGTTACAGGGCAATTCAGCAAGAATACCAGGTTCTTTGAAAAGAGCATGTAATGTGGCAAGTAGATCTGGATTTTCTTCAAGCCTCCATCTCAAGATCACTAACTTTGGTTAATTTGGTTTAATTCCAATAAATAAAAATTCTGAAAATGGGGAAATTTAGTAAAAGCTCCAAAGGTTTCTCATTTAATATTAGTTTTCTAAAGCAGATATTCAACATGCCTTCAACAGGAAAACAGAGAATTTAAATGCTATATAAAAATCATACTTTGTGAACATAGTTAATGCTCAATAGAGATCACTTACTCTTGTACCTTTCAAAAGATATCAATAATGAATGAATGAATGTCATAAATCTCAAAATATTCTCTGGCTACTAATAAATCTCTAAATGGCCATGATCATTCTTTAGTCAAGGGAACTTTAGAAAAGGGACTGTAGAATTCTATAAAAACTGGAATTAAATATTAATTGTAAATTTAGGAAGGTCTTTAGTTAAAGAAGAACAGATGTATAGCTAAATGGAATTACAGATCTAATACTGCCAGAAATTCCTTAATTCTCATCCACTTCTCTACCCACATGAAAATGTATCATGTTTACAAAGGAAAAAACATTACAGGTATTGTCATGTCTCTCTTTTTTTTTTTTTTTAACTTAGAAGGAAGGATTCCAGCCTGCATCTGTAGTACTGATTTGGCTTGCAGCAGTATCACAGTTTGCAAGTGCATCCCCTCATCATTCACACTGACATCCATTGGTTCATTTCTCAGAGCATTTTAATATAGATGTGGCTGGACTCACCCATATCTGTGGAGAGCTAGTGAGGGTATGAAACTTCCAAGCTTCTGATGGTAGATCCCACAAAGAGCAAAAGAGTTGTCAGATCTCCTGTCAGTTTATCTGAGCTTTTAATGGAGGATGAGTGGGAGCTAGCAAAGGAAAAGAAAGGAAAACAAAACAACCAACCAACTAACCAGACAATGGTTGTACCAATTTAACTGAATGCACGATTAGGGGTTGCAAATCAATGTTCTACCTCTGTCTCAGAAAAGTGTCCAGTTAGGACATGGGAAGACCAAGAACAGTTTTATTTCTACCTGCTTACTATTTCACACAATTTTTTTGGGAAATGATTTAGCATAGTTTAGAGATTGACAAAATCCCCACTAG
This sequence comes from Orthonyx spaldingii, assembly GCA_013397795.1. Classification (NCBI taxonomy): domain Eukaryota; kingdom Metazoa; phylum Chordata; class Aves; order Passeriformes; family Orthonychidae; genus Orthonyx; species Orthonyx spaldingii. The sequence goes on from VZTJ01003395.1 coordinate 1,677,256, forward strand.
AGCAGTAAGGCTGTTTCAAGGTGCAAGGAACATTTCTTCCCTAGCAAAGTGAAAATGAAATATGTCCATATATATTTAACTTTCACATACTTTGGCAGTCTTGAAGCTTCATGACAGTTGCAGACCACATGAACCATGTCAAATCTTGGTCCTTTGCAGAATATATAGCACTGAAAATGGAAACTTATTTTCCTTTCCTCTAATCATATAGCCAACACTTATCTTCTTACCAAAGTAACCTGTTTTAATTCCTAAATTCCATTTTCAAGAGTTATTTCAGTATTTGAGAGTTTATGTGATAGCACAAAGGACTTCAGTTGGAATTTCCCACAAGTGATTCAGGCACAATTTACCCTTAGGAAATCAAAGTGGGGAAATAGTAATTAAATATCAAGCATCAGAAATAAATATTTGCTGAAGCCTAGGAAAAGCAATTCCATGGAAACAAAATTTATTACATAAAAAGTCAATGAAGGTTTCAATGAAACCCTGGTTCAGAAAAATTAATTCTCCTGACATAAAGCCACCAGATTAAGAAGAATTCTCTCAAAGTAATTCATTGCTCAAACTACACTGGGATCCAAATCTGATAAAAGTAACATGGAGGTTTATATGAAGGCTTGGTCCTGCACTAGTGAAACACAAAGCAGACAGCTAATGACGTTCCTTTTCCTCAGCAAAATCCCTATTTTCATCTCTACTCTTTCCCCAGCAGGGTGCAATAATCACAGAACCATAGGTTTGGGTTGGAAGGAACCTTCCAGATCATCTCATTGCAACTCCCCTGCCATGGGCAGGGACACCTACTATCCCAGACTGCTCAGAGCCCCATCCAACCTGGCCTTGAACACTTCCAGGGATGGGGCAGCCATAGCTTCTCTGGGCAACCTGTGCCAGGGCCTCACCAGCCTCACAGCAAAGTCAAGGTTACTGGATTGTAGTTAAAAGTTGGAAATACAAAATCATGGAAATAAACCTCAAAGGTTTTCTAAGAACACACCCCTAGTATTTTAATTATAAGAAAAAATAAAAGGCAAAAACTGACATCTGCATTACTCTCTTAATCCCATAGACCTGTCAAGGTATCCAAGCAAAACATGCACATGTAAAGCTTTAAGCAATGGTAAAACTCTTAGTAGAATTCCCATTAATTCCTACAGCATATAAGCATCCCATTTATAAGCTCAATTTTCTCATTTAACAAATTCATTTCCTTTCTACAGATACCAAGACTATCTAAAATGACCTTAGTTAAAGCATTCCAGTGGTAGACATATTAAAACCTTCAAAACTTCAGCCAAAAGCCAACTGGCAGGAAAACTTTAAATGAAAACATTTACCTCACATCATAATCTGAAGTGCACTCTTTGAAGCATTATTTTTAGATCAAATCTATGGTAAAGTAGGACTTAAGGAGATTTGTTCATAGCATGCTAATGTATAATGTCCTAATCTTATTTATTCCAAAACTTGGAGCTTCCAGTAAAATTCCAGTTTTTCCCCAGTAGTACTTTCTTTGGTTTTCTTCTGCACATTCTTGCTGCTGCATATCTGTTTGCTATTACCTTTCAGACATGAACACATTTATCATGATTTAAGAGTGATTCCCTCTCAAGCAAATTTATCATGATTTAAGGGTGATTCCTCATGTCTTTTTCCCTTTCCTCCCAGCTAAAATGTCAGGTTAAAGTTTTGGCTTCTTCACCCTCTTGCCTCTGAATGCACATTTACTGAGACCCAGATGCTTTAGAGACAACTGGATCATTTGTGCACTGGCAGAAAAACAAAATGAAACCAAGGCCAGTCTTCATGGTCTTGGAATTGTATATTCCAAAAAGCCAGTGTTTTTAACAACAGAATTTATCACTCATTATTAAAAAAAAAAAAAAAAAAAAAAAAGAGAGAGAGAGAGAGAAAGAAAGAAAGAAAAAGGGGGAAAAAAAGAGAAAAATATCACAGACCTTTAAATTCCAATGTTGCTATGTAGAGGAAAATTTCAGTGTTTTCTTATTATATTTCCAGTCGTAGAAAACCTACATTTTAATTCCAAGCTAAGAACCCAAAACAAACTCAGACTGGCAATAAGCCTTTTTCTCTTAGCCAACAATATCTTAACCAAACTTTCCATTTCCTTTGTTTACAAAGTTCCTTCTAACTCCCATGTTACATTCAGCACCGATTCTGAGAGCACCATTCATCTAGGAAATTGCTGCTAAATGGGGTAGAAAAAAGTTATCTGAAACAGCACTGTCACTGCCTATGGGTCCCCAGGCTTTCTTCTGCATCACCTGTACACAAGTGACATAACTGAATTTTGAAGATCCCAAAGCCACCTCATTTTGACCTTTTCTTTCTTGCTTTTCTCTGCAAACACCTGAATTTTCTCCTCCTTGAGGCATGCTAGAAAACAGTCTTTAAAACAAATAATGAAAAAACACATTTGTGGAAAGTGCAAGAATGGTGGGAAAGCCAAAAGACAACAAGAGTATTTTCAGAGAAGGTTGTGCAGAAAATTGCCTCAACTGACAATAAATCTCGCTTCTTATCTGAAGGAGCTGCCTTGAAGGCACAAGTGGATAGTTGTCTCCTTGCCCATTCATTCTTTTTTTAAAACTGCCAATTTTGCCTCTATACAAAAGATCACAAATCCAGTATTTGCTTTTTCTTTTGAAATTCAGCTATGCAGCTCAGCTATGCAAAGCAGCAGAAAAACTCACTGCGCATTCCAGATTTAGAAGGCAAAACCAAAACTTAAATCCAAACCAGTTTCTTTTCGGGGAGTACAGGATATGTATGGGGTGTGTTTACTGTTTCCACTCCAAACAATACATACTGCAAGGTATCTACTGGTGATTCCTGAGTGTTCTGGGGATGTTCCTGCTCTCTCCCAGCTTATTACCAAGGAACACAATGACCACCACTCTTAAGGCTATTCTTATCAAGTGTTGGGAGAAGTACAGAGGTAAATCGTGCAGCCTGGATCTGCTAGCACAGCTTTTACATAAATGTCAAATATGCCCATTTGTAACGGGCTCAAGACATTAAGTGAAATAAATGTCACAGAGCAATTTGTCTTCTTGTGCACTGCAACAGACATGACAGATTTCAAATACAAAACTTGCTGATTGGAAGACTTTTTTAATTGCAAAAATGCTGCCATCTGTTCTTCTTCTACGTTTACTGAGAAATACGGGAAGCGTTGCTGCAGCCAATGTTTGAGAAATGGGTGGTAAATGACAGGTAATGGCTTTAAACTGACAGAAGGTGTGTTTAGATTAAATATTAGGAAGAAAGTCATCAATATTAGGGAGATGGGACACTGGCACAGGTTGCTCAGAGAAGCTGTGGATGCCCCAACCCTGGAAGCGTTCAAGGCCAGATAAGATGGGGCCTGAGCAACCTGATCTGTTGAGTGGCATCCCTGCCCAGAGCAGGGGGGGTTGGAACCAAATGGTTTTTAAGATCCCTTCCAACCCAAACCATTCTATGAAAACACGAATTGTACATCTGAGGCCTTTCCCACCTGCCCTATCTTTGTCCCCCTGATTTGCATGTCAAGACATTGGTGCCATGTCTGTGGATAACACTCTTTCTGAAATTGTGTCTCAAGTTTCTTCTCAGTCCAGGGAAGCTCCACTTCTCACATGGTCTATAGGGCTTCTCACAAGTTTAATACCTAGTGCAAGAAATTTGGGGGTTGTTAGAAATTTTTAGAAATTGAAAGCTGAAAGAAAAAAAAGCAAAAAAGGCCCCATAACCCTAAACTGGTCACAGGTTTAGAAGTCCTAAAAGCTTTAAGGAAAATCAAGGTCATGACAGTGATCCTTTTAGGAGAGGCTAACAGCAAATCCAGCCTATACTTAAAACACTCCAGCCAGCCCTGCTAAAGACGGAACTGAAGTTAATCCACTTCATGTGAAAGAGAAACAGGAAAAGCTGTGGGTATCCTGGGAGGCAACGCCTCTTCAAGCTCAGAAACACTTCTTGGACACAATTTGACCTGCTGTATCCTATTTTGGAGCCATGGCACAAGGTACAATCTAGCCCTCAGTGGGAGAAGGATAAATGTGGTTATAAAAATCAGACAGGAAGAGACCTAAGCAAGGAGACAGCTGAATAAAACTGAATTCTTGCACTTTGAATAGCTGAGGCTGGTAGTTGTCAAGAATGAGATACCGAACTAGATGGAATTAGCCTGCCATCATGGCAGTCCTAACTTTCTTGTATTTCTAAAAGAAAAGGCATGCTGTATTTCTTTCTGTAAATCGTAAACACAATTCAAATGCTAGACTGTAGATAAGAGAATAAGTGTTAAAAAGCGTAGCTGTCTCCTAAACAAAAAGCTAAAAATTGAAGGAAATATCTTTGCCAAAATATAATAGCGACCTCTGAACTCTCTTTAATTCCATATCTGGCTTCTGTTTAATCAAAGCAATCTCTTCCCCCCATTAAAAGCCACTTTGGCTTAGATCTCCAGAAAACCCAAAGTGCAAGGTCGGAGCTGGAGCTGTTACTTGAAAGAAGTGCCATTTCATGAACATAGGGGCTACGCTGTCACCACAGCATGGCATTCGTCATACTCAATTCCATTAATCTGTGAGGGAATAAAACTCTGCATGCTGCTTTTTGCTCAGGAATTAAGAGTCCACATGACAAACCACGGAGCTTTTTCCATCTTTCAAAAAGTGATAACCCAGCAGCACAACTGTCTCTTTGCTATGAGCAACAAACTAATGGGAGAAACGGCTCCAACTGCAGCCAATTTTCAAAGGTTTTTCACATGTATCGATTAGTGACACTTTAGAGTGAGATTATCAAGTAATCCTGCAAAAACACAAAATGTAAGGCGTTGGTTTAATTCCTTCCCCATGGGCAATACACCCCAAAATTACAGATTTGATTAGCGCTGCTTGGTGTTCCTCACCTGAATTAAACTGTGAGAGCTGGAGTTTTCTAATTAGAGCCCAGAAAAAAAAAAAACCAAAATGTATTACTATAATATATAATTTTACCCTCAGAGAAATGCCAGGTTTTTATTCCTTTTTCATACCAGATTTTCATACTTTTGTTTAAGGTTAGGGTGAATTAGCATTTCTGACTTTGGAGATGAACAAAGTTCCCCATATTTTTAAAGGATATAATTAAGAAACATCTCGGGATCCACACTGTGCAAGCAAGAAGCTTCAATTTAGCATCACTAAAACTCAGACGTTTTAGTGAAGCTCCCTAAAGCAGCTGAAGTCTGGTCCTGCTTTATATGTTGAAAGACCTATCATTTATACTTGAAAAAAATTCACTCCTTATGGGTGTATTCACTGCAGAAGATCAAAACACACTTTTTTTTTAAGAGAACTTCAACAGTTGAGCACTGAGCTGAGTTACAGAGTGGCTTAAGGATACAATAATCTTTTGCTTCGATAGGATCAGTAACCAAAACTAAGTATTAAACCCTGTGCTTGAAAAATAAGTGTCCATTTCAGGAGTCATTTTTACAGCCCGAGGAAATATTTCAACATATTTGTATTCTGCTATAGAATTTCTGTTTCAGCTTTGCTTTCTTTTGTTTCATTCTTGGAACAAAATTCCATGTGGATGTACTCTGCTCTTTCTTGAGGGAAGGAAATATATTTTTAATTAATTGAACAAATTAGCTGCATTGCTGAGGCATAAATAACCTCCGTACTAATACCAAGTTCAGTAGCCCTTTTGCAGCAGCTGTTAACACCTCTTCTCACTGCCAGAAACTTCCGGATGGCAACTTGGAACAGAGTCTTGCCATTTCACAGCAAGATAAACCATTCTAATTCTTTCTCTGTTAGAGCAGGATGACAGTATTGTAGCACTTAAGTATTTAGAGAAGAAAAAAAAAATAAAGATCAAAATTATGAAGTGAAAAACGCATAACTGAAAACCAATACATTCCTTTTCTAAAACCAAGGAAGAGAATTAAGTTGAATGAGAGCCCACAGAGTAAAAGGAAACAGGCAAAACCATGGAAGAAAAACAGGGTGGAGAAGAAGCAAGAGTGTGAGTAAGCACCAGGAGCTGAGGGAATCAGTAAGAAGGCTATGATCCAGGGGGAGAGATACAAATCTACACAAATCATATGCCATAATTCAACTCCCGCTCCAAATGGGCAGAAATGAAAGACAGGAAAATATCAAAGTGGAAAGAAGAGGGGAGGAGAGAGAGAAGCAGAGAACCACAGAGATTATTTTACTTTAAATATCGTATGGTTTATTAGAAAAACTCAGTGATAGTCTGCAGTTAAAGAATTCTCAGCTGCAAACTTCATCTGCAACGGCTCAGCTTTGCCCTTGTGTATTTAGCAATTTTAATTAAAATCTCACGTATTTCTAAGTAATTTTTGCTAATATGTTTCTATTCCAATTTCAGGCAAAGAAACAGGGTCTTACTCAGACTTCTAAAACAATCAGTAAGTTCCATGAAGTGTGTACTGTCAAAAGGCCAAAGCCATAAAACTCATGATTCTCCTACACAATGTGAACAGAGCATTAGAAAACATCCTGTAGGGAATAATCCTGTGCTGGCAAGGAGATAGACAGAATGGCTTAACGAGCCTTTTCTACCAATTTCTATGATGTTATCAGTGCAGTACTTGACCTTGTCATTAGGGCAGTTTAAACAAATTGCCATATTTTTAAATATCCAAGGAGGTTAAAGCTGGGTAATCATTAGACCATCTGACCTTATCCCTTGCTGCAGGACATAAAGTATCTCCTCCCATTCCTTCCATGTTTCTGAAATTAAAATAAAAAATTATTCACAAACCTTCTAAATCTCCGTGCTCAAGCCTGACTCCCCTCTACAAAGAAGCAGGAAGAAAATGGGGCAAAATCATTTCCCTATCCCAGTCAGCACTGCTGACCATAGAGTGAACACCTGAACTGATTTACTCCTGATGGAATTTTCTCAGGTGGAAACATTTCACTGTTGAGATCATGTTCACCTGTCCATAGTAGCACACAGCTGGAATAAATCAATTGGAATGAAACCCACACCGCTCTTCACTGGGATCATGCAAATGGAGCAAAGAAGAAAATTTGTCAAATTATCATCTTTGATAGTTCACCTAGAGCCATAACCACTCACTGCTCCATTCTGTTTGGAACTGTTTCCTTTCATTAAGATAAATTTCCCCAAACAGCCTCTATCATGGAATTATTTTGCCCTCACACTCAATGATTCAACTCCCCCACATCCTGAAAGGAAAACAGCTGTCTACGCCCAAACTGCTTTACTGATCCAGCAGAACTACTGTAAGCAAGTCCGAAATTCTTGTTGTTGTTTTATTTGGAAACCTAGGGAAGATTATGGAGTAAAGCATCCTCAGCTGGAGCCTCCTGGGGCACAATATTGATTCCTTCTAACCACAGAGAGTTACAAAACATCTGACTTGTGCGGTTCTTGGTGGATGAGCTGCCTTGCCAAGTAAGCAAGAAGATTAAATTAAAAAATAAAACTCAAAATATGAAATATCCTCCAATGTTCCAGGATCTTTTTCCTCACTGGTTGCAAGTGAAGGCAGAAAGATAATCCTGCCACAGACTGTTCTTTGAGGACTGGGTGTGCAGCTGGCAGGTACTCAAGCCTATATTTAAAAGTATAGTGGGGATGAGGGAGAACTGAGATGAGGGGGAAAGGGAGGGTTGCTGAGAAGGGCAGGCTATTTTGGGCTAAAAAAAAACTTTGCAATCAAATCAGGTTTTTTTCCTGGGGAAATGGGAGGTGGGAGAAGAGAGGAGCAGGAAGGGAAAGGTTTTATAGTTCCTTCAAATTCATTTTAAAAACCCAAACAAAACAAAATGAAACCAAAAACATAACATACGTGAAAACTAAATACGAGAAGTGTTTTAAAAAAAACAAAGCACTGATAATTTCTCCTTCAGCAGAACATGGAGAAGCTCTGTCATTGCCAAGATAATCACTAGGTGTACAGGAATAAAATGGTTTTCCCCCTTGGAAATTGTATCTGTTCAATATGCATTTTAAGCACATCCACAACAGACTTACTGAAGGTCTACCAGTGGTCTGACAGGTAACTAATTAGAACAAAAACTATTCTACATAAAAGAGCACCACATCAAACTTCTAAGACCTGATAAATACCATAGCAAATACGTTAATTTTAAAGGACAGGCCAACTGAAACTAAGGATGGTATTTCACTTTTCAATATATTGCTAGGGTAGGAATATTTTCTTTGTAACTAAAGTTCACCAGAGATGCCTTCTTATTTATGTAATATATTAAAAAATACACTTTATTTCCTGACTAGCAGACCATACTGCTTTTATTAAAGATCATTCCTCTGACAATACCTTTTTTTTTTTTCACTTGTTTAACCTCTTTTTTGGAAAGTTACTTAAAGCACATAAGGATTACTTAAAATATAGTTCAACAGATATCGCTCTTTTAACAGTTACTGTATTGCCCCAAGAGACAGGTGAGGGGAATGGTAACGTAGTATAAACTGTATGGCAAAATGAACAGGAAAATTAAAAGAGTCTTTACATTGCGAAAGAATCTTAAAACGGTTTCAAAAGGATTGGAAGAATGCCAGAAAACCTTCTAGTGAACAAGGCTGCCTTTAATTAAAAACTTGCCTAAAATTTGTTACATTAGTCATAGGCCCATCCTGCTTCTTTTAAACCAAATGAGAATAAAAACTGGGAAAGAAATATTACATTTAGGAGAAAGTGATGAGAATAACTTCTGAACATGAGAAATATGCTAGTTACCTAAATGCCAGGCAGTGTTGCCTATACAAGTGGCCACTATTCCCAACTGTACTGTCTTTCTAACCCATTTGCTTCACTCTCCTTCCTTTGATTTCTCATCCATAAATAACATCATTGAATTATTTTACCTCCTTGACACAGTGTATCAGAAAATAGTGAAAAGTATTAGAAAAATAAAAAACATTCTAGAAACGCCAGCTAACGTCTGAGAGCTACAAACAGGCAAGAGACCCTTGCTATCGTCAAACCAAGAGCCAGAACAGTAACACTGTAAAAAAAAAAAAATGTTGGAATTTCAAGGAGAAGAATGATCAAGAACAGAGAAGGGACACCAGGCACAAGATCAATTCTTAGCTTACGGAGACTCCGGGCATTGGTTTGAGTTCTCATTAAAGTTAGAAGAATCAGAAGGTCTGCCAGATACATAATGTAGTAGAGAAAGTATTTTAAAATAGAAGCCTTCCTTCCCACAAAATGCATTTTCCAAACCTCTTATTGTGCTCTTCTCGCTTACTCATTACAGCTCTCTGTCCTCCTTGCTTATAAAAATACACTCTCACTGGTTTTCTTTTTACCTTTCTTCTCAATCCATCCAACACAATTCATTCTTGTCTATCTCTTGTAATACTATGTCCTGTATCATGATTAAATCCAGACAAGAGTTCCTGACAAAACAGAAATTAATTCCTTCATGGATTGGACCCATCTGCCAACAGATGTAATGGGATTGAAAACAATAATCCTCTAATTTCACTATTGCTCTGTAAAATATACTCCTCTCTTTCAAGAAGTTTTTTTTTCATTTTCAAACTGGAGTTCAAAGAACAGGAAATTCACACTTCACTTTTATTCACCACAACCACATCATTTGAAGGAGAGATCATCTCAAAGACAAAGACTGAAGGGGAATTTCAGGTTGCAAATTAAGTGGGAGACCAGGTTCCAGTTGCAGGGCTATACCACCACAACAGGGCTGAGGCTCCAGGGGCTCTGTCTTTCAGTGATCTTATGGCAGAGGTACCAGCACAGTCACAAAGCATTGCAAATTTTGCAAGATCATTGCCAGTCTTGCAGCTTTTGGGGTTTTCCTTACTTCTCCAATAGGTTTATTGCACACTCAGATACATATAAATGTGCTCCAACCAACACTCAGGCAGAGGAGACTTCCTTTTTTTTCCCCCAAGTACTTCTGCATGAAAGAAGAGAACAGTCAAGAAACATCATCATCTACTTTTTCACTGCAGCCTCAGTCTAATACAATGAAACAAATGTTGGATACTCTCAGACTGCACATCCTTTTAGTAATCAGTAGGCAGAAAAATGCATTTCAAGAAAATGAAGGAAAAGAGAGATAGAAATCAATCCCATAAACGATCAGCCAGTGTATCTGGATGTTTTGCCACCTCATCAAGGAAGAAGGGTTGTGGGTGTTTTATGTAAAGAAATGAGAAAGCAATAGGAAAATTCTGGGAAATTTGTCCCAGAAATACTCAGCAAGCATAATGGTTTATTACAGTTTTTTTACTAATGCCATAAGGAGAAAACAGCTGGCTTTCATGGCTATATACTCAGATTTCCAACAGCAAATAGGCACTGGTAAATTAAAAGCATCTTTTGTACAACTTCACTGTTTAACACTTTCAAGGGGTATCCTTTGATTTTGCCCACTAGTGTAAAAGTACCAGCAGAAATAAAGTCAGTACTCCTGTCTGCACTTACATAGAAGAATTTTTCTCAAGGACACTTTAAATCCCCTTAAAATACACAGCATTTACTGTTGACTGGTGATTAATGAAACAAAAATTTGTGTATTGCTAAATTCCAGACTTTATTGACATCTAAATGTATTATAATAGCATGCTGTTGCCAGCAAAATATACAATCTGACCAAAAGTGGAGTTCTTTAAAAAGATTTCATTTCCTTGCGCTCATTGGCACCAGCATATTTCAGAATACAGCTTTTCTCCTTCAGAAAAGATAACTCCACCTCCTAAGCAAACCAACAGCGCTCACCAGGAGTCCCTTCAGCACGAGCTTTAGAGCAAATCAGTGCAAGGACAGTGCAGCACAAAGAAAGATCTTCTGGGGCAAATATGTGCTCTTTTATACAGAGAGAGGTGCTAGATGTAGCTACAGGGATGTTCTGGTGTTTTCCCACCAGTGTGTCTATGGCAGAAGCAAAGAAAGATTTGTGATCTTCAAGGAGAATGCAACAAATGCAACCAAGGGACAGCGTTCCAGCACTAGCTCCAGGGGCACAATTAACCCAAAGGAGAAAAATCTGGAATTCATAAAAGACATTAGCTACTAAATATGTGACCACAGAAATTGCCAACACCAACTATGCAGCCACAGAATCCAGGATATTTTAATCACAGCCTTTCCCAACTTAAAGCCAGAAGCACTAATGCAATATATCTAAACTAGTCCAATATATCACATGACAAATCCCAGCAAGCAAAGGAGCACTTTGCTTGCCTTCACCCACCTGGCAGTGGGAGGGCTGGGCAAGGTGCTGCCTGCCAGCACGTTCCTGGGGACTGGCAGCGTGGGCTGTCTCGCTGGGGCTGAGCTCTGGCCAGCTGGCACTAGCTGCGGCCACTTTCTGCTTCCCTCTCTCTGCCGAGTTCCTTCAGCTTTTTAGGAAATTATTCTACAGTTCTTGCCTCTGCCCAGATTAGTCTTTGGCAGTCAGGAAAATAAATACAGCAGGAGGAATAGAGGAGGACTGCTTTTATGACACGGCATTTTTAGACATTTATAGCAACAGATTGAGAAATCTTCTTCCACAAAACAATCAAACATCAGATGTCAGTATCTACTGCTTCTTAGGTAATGGTTGAGGTAATGGGACAAACCTATTTCTTTTTAAATTCCACAGAGCAGCATATTTTGGTCACCTATCTTGTTCTTAAACATACACATGTTTTTTAATAAAATCAAAAGGGACCTGCATGGCGCCAGCCACCTTCAACTACAGGCAACCACGTGAGAGTCCAGAGAAGACTGATCACCTCCTCCTCTGGCTCCCTCCCCTCAGCACACACTAGCAGCCAGAGACAGGAGCACACAGCCTGCCAACACAAGCACGGGAATTACCAACATCAAGCGTCATGGGAGGATAAAAAAAATGAGGAACAGGAAAGCCCTCTGGGGGTGGGCTAGTCTGGGTGCAAAATTCAGCCGTGTCTGGCTTTCAAAGGATACCTGCCAGAGTTGCTGATCCATCCTATTAATCAGGGAATAACCCAAGCCAAGGAATTGCCATGAGGCTGTTCAGGACAGTCCAAAATTTCTGTTCTCCCAAGGTCTTTATGCTACCAACTTGGGCATAGCACTCTCAAACTCTTTCCTGATCTCCAACATTAGCATGCATTAGTTGAAGCAAACAAAACACACAGTGAGTACTATCAGTATGTCCCAACTTTAATCCCAGGTTAAAATTAATTAATCCTGGAATACTAATTTTTATACTTTAGTACAGAAAAAAAAAATTTATTGTTTTTTCAGCAAAGCTAGTATCCCTGCACAGCAGCTGATGATAAATTATTCCAGCCAAGAAAGTCTAAGAGGTGAGGCGAGCTTTACTGATCACAGTTCAATATCTGTGCATAATGCCAGCCTCATCTTCACCACCTTGTGACAATTTAATTTTCTGAAAGTATCTACCTGCCCATACAGTTCAACTGCATGTGTGAAAATATCTGCAAAAGTAACACGCACTGGCTCCCAATGCATTTGATGTTCTGCGATTTTCCAGCCATGCAGTGAATTAGTTGCTGTTATATTCCAGTCTTGGCAGGCAAAACAGATTCCTTTTTAAGATGTGTTAGCTCAATTAAGTTAATATAAAATACCTGAAAAACACTATTAAGACGCTAACACCTGAGAACCTCCCTTTTCTGGCTGTTGCCATTAGAATGAATGAACAAGCAACTTTTTTTTTAATGCAGTGCTGTTGAAAACTGAAGATCCAGAATCACTTTTCATGGTGTTTTTTTCATATTAACTGCACGGATGAGATGGATACTTATTCTTAAGCCCTGTATCAGTAGTGAATTAAGAGTTTAGCTCTTCTTTCTCCAACAGCCTCTTGTCAGTGGCCTCATCTGAAAGGAGCACCACAGGACTCTGTCAGAAGCTGCCTGACAGGAGTATTTACTGAAGCACTTGAAGTCTGTGGGAGGATTCAGCTCCTTCAGGCAGAGGAGGCTGACTGTGAAATGGCAACACAGGCATCTGAGGGGAAACACACTTCACACACTAAAAAAGCCAAAAAGACATAGTTTTCAGAGTCCAGTAAGAATGCAATAACACAGAAGTGTGTGCTGCCTGTGTAAGCCTGCAGAGACAAGCACAGAAAAACTGACTCTGGTGACAGACCAGGCATCACAACTGGGATCAAAACATTCTAGTACACACCCTTAAATGACCCAGAGCTAGCCCTTGACAAGGAACATGGAACTTGCCACACAAAATGAGCTGGTTTTTCAAAGAGGGATGGCCCTCAACCATTACAGACATCACTAAAAATCAAAAATTGTCTACAGAAATCAGATGAGGTAAAAAAGACCTACAGATTTCAAAGTCACAATTACAAAACAAAATACGCTGTAGTCAGAATCATCAACTGCAAACCTGCTCAGAATTTGGGGAAAAGCATGCAAGAACTATGAACAGTTCCACCCCTTGGCTACAAAGTTACTGAGGGCAGTTTAACACACCTGGAGTTTACAAATGTGCCAATATCCAGTATCTCAAAATAATTATTCAGAGAAGAAAATATCTCAGAGAAAGACTACTGAATTATAAGTGAGAAAAGAACACAGGCCATTTTTCCCTTTTTATTTTGGCAACAAGCATAGAAGTTAACATGATAATATATTAAAAATGCTCTTACCTCTCTAAGAATATTCATTATCAGTAGATGAATGGGTAAAGACTTGACAACCCTGTAAAAGAAAGTATGTGTACAAGTCAAAGAGAAATTGAAAAGATCCAGTGTGTAGCTATTTCAAACACTGAAGGAGCAATTGCTGCACTCAATTCGCTCTTATCAGCAGGAAGAACTTACTGGGAAAGGACAGCAAAGCAATCCAGGAAAAAGCTGGCTACTTTTGCAAGCACTGAGGAAAACCTTGAAATGAAAAATACAGATCAGAAAATCTTCCCTGTTCATATCAGAGTGATCCCAATCTTAAAAGGCATATTATTCTGAGAATCCCATACTGAGCAGAGGTTTCAACAAAATGGGTAAGATATCAGCAGGTCAAGGCCACAGAAAAACAAGCATTTTGTTTCTAAAAAGATACAGGTGGGTCAAATAAAAATGCAAAGGCATTTACGTTTTCTAACACAGAAGAATCTCCAAGATAAGACTGATGCAGAATTATTCTACAAAATTAACATATCTGCATCTACAGCAAAAATCAAAACTCGTCCCCAGTGTCCTTAGGAAAACCTCTTTCCCACTCTGCCACTTGGGATCTGCACAGCTTCCACACAGCTTCACCAGGAAATACAAGTTGCAAAGGGAAATGATTACTACACATAAAATACATTTATAATTTCAGAGAAAATTATGCAAAGGTACAAGTAAAAGTTATATCAACACTGAGTTCCTGACTCTTTTTCCATCATCACCTTCCTTCAAGTTCCCCTACAAATTTCTTACCACTGCAATGTAGTGGTAAGGCAATTTTTGCCCAAAACTGAAAAAAAACACCCATCACCAGAATTACTCAAAACTGAGTGAACACAGCAAAGGGATACAGGGTGGTGACAGCAAACCTGAGGAGATGACGAGTACACCTGCTCCAGATGGTCAAGGAAAAGACAGAGGTGTTCCTTGAGGCAGCAAACTGCATAGGGACTTCTTTTTTCTCCTAATCCAGACCCAAATCTAGCAAGAGAATCAGATTTGCAGTTGGAGAAAAGACTGTGTTCTGGTAGACTGTACCAGCATTAGTCACAGAGCAAAATTTTCTACAATGCAAATAAAGGTATCCCAGTTTGTCTTTAAATTCTGCTCTCTGCTAAATGCTTGCAGCCAGAGCTGAGCATGTTTTTGCTTACATACTACAAAAAAAAAAATATATATATATACATAGCTCAGCCATTATAATAGAAGAGTTGGAGGAAATGAAATTCTCTGCTACTTCTGAACCATAGCAGTTTTTCTAACTAACAAAAGTTAATAAAAGCAAAATGCTTTTAAATATAAAAGTTTTAGATTTGTTGTTTTCATGCTATGTGCCAGCTAATTTTATCACACAGTCGTGTAAGGATAAAGTAACAATTTCCAGTTGCACCTTTGCAGATGATGAGGCAAAGGACCGTGGCAAGGAACACAGGCAAATTTTGGTGAAAGAAGAGAGTCTACCTGATTGGCACAGGATGAGCGAAACCTCTGTAATGGGAGTCATCCAAACAAAAGCTCTCACCATAAAAACAATATGGCAAGGTATTAGTCTTTCTTCTCACAGTATTCCTATAAAATAAAATTTAAAAACCATGCACTTTGATTACTGAATAATAATTGATCCCAAAATCCCAACTGATAAGAGTGCCAAAACTGCTTGAATTTTTCCTATCCAAAAATTATTTGCAGAACAAGCAGTGCTGAAGTCCAGTTGTCCAGAATTTAGGTTTTTTTAATACTGTATTGTTTATTCTTCCACTTTTTGAATAGCTGACTGAGGCAATGGAAATCCCCTGTAATGTTTATCTATTCCTGGATCCCTGCTATTAGTCCTTATAAATGCACACCAGCATTATCACATTCTAAACACCTAGGCACACTGTCAGTGTCCCAGGAAAACAACATGTATGCTACAGTCTACTGTGAAAAAAACAATCAAAATAGAAAAGACATGAGTCTCTGGCTTTTCATTATTTATTTATTTCCAGATATTCACTTTTAATGAAGAATCCTATGGAAAAGCCATTTTCAGAGATCAATTAGGAAATAAAAAAGTAACGTTGCTGAGTTGACATTTGGTTTCATCACAGCTGGAGAGAGAGAAACATTCACCTGTGCACAGTCCAAAAAATAAAGAGCATATGTGTTTTGGTATTTTTATGTTTGGAAGGGGAGTTCAAGGAGAAGGGGGCTTAAAGAAGTACATCTACAGCATGAAAACAAGGAAGAGCAATGGGTTTGGAATAGGAAAAATTTCTCTTTTCTTAGAAAAAAAGAGACAACTCCCCATGAGTGCATATTGCATATATTCGGACTAAGTTTGTTCTGGAAGGTGTTAAGTGTTCTGGATTGGTTCCAACAAAGCACTTAATCACGTACTTAACTTTAACTACATCCACGGTTCTGTAGGACATCAATTAAGCTGATTTTAAAAAGACTACTTGCAAATATTTGAAGTCACATACTTGTAAGTCCTGTTGAGTTGGAGTGAGTCACAGCCTCTAAAGCCTCCTGTTCTTTGACAGGTAAAGGCCAGAGCTGGGGGAAATTTAGTTTGAAAATTGTCTGCCTTCAAAACCAGGTTTCATTAAAGTTTTGTATTTCTCATCAAGATTAAAAATTCCAAAAACGTTCATCCTCCCTGTTCTGTTACTAAGCACAACAGGAAGTAACTCTCACTCTCTGCTCCCCATTTCCTTGTTCCCCAATTCTCCATTTCTCTTTTTTTAATTCAGTGATGTTGGGGTTTATCCCGTAATTTGGAGAAATCACAAAGTATTTTTCCCAGAAGGAAAAAGAGAAAATGAGCAAGGCATTAAAACGTCTACACTTTTTATTTAAAGGTCTGAAGTGTAACCTGACGAAAAGAAATATTTTTGCTTTAGGTGCGAGCATGTGTAGGATTGTAATTTTCTGATTTTTGAATTAGAACATTTTAAGGTCTTTGTAATCAAAATTGGCACACGTTTACAATAAAATAGCACTCTGAAAGACTAGTTGTCCAGAATAAACATCAGTAGCTCAAGAACTGCAAACGTAAGTGCAACAAGGGAGCCAAGTTTATCTGACTCTCGGCCCAGGGAATCCTGCTTCCCGCTAACCAGTGCCACTTTCTCCTACAACGGTGCTTTATATTGCTGCAAGACAGCTGGCACAGAAACTAATCCCTAAAAGTCAATATTGCTGGCTTGCCAACTTCTGCTGCTTCACGTAGATTAAGCAGGGGGGCTGCATAGCTGTGATCCCACCTCACTGCCGGTGCACACGCCCCAGAGCAGCCAAGGCTCTGGGAGCAACTGAGTCCTTAGAACCTCCTAAACTTGTTCCCCATGACAGAAAACAAAAGATCTACTGGATCTGTGGGGTGAGTTTTGAACTGTGTTATTAACAGCAAAAAGACGGAGAATGAGTAGAGCTGGAGAAGAGTAGGAGCTCAATCATTCAAGGGATTTACCTAGGGGAAAGAGAACAGGAGAAGAAAAATTTCTTTCACTCCATTCTACTTCTCAGTTTCCACTTCCAGCTATTTCTCCTCTTTAGGAGTTTTGTGCTTGATTAACATAAGCTAAAATAATTTCAGCGCAGTATTAAACCGCGTAGCTCTCTGCATTGGGGGTGGTTCAATCTTCTTCACCCAGACTTGGCTTCCCGGCATATACAAACAAACGTTGTGTAAACTACGCCATTAAACCAGAAAAGCTTACAGTTTTTCTAAGCTGTTTCTCTGAGGCACTTATTTCCAGAAGAAATTCTGTGTTAGTTGCAAAGAAACAAGCTTCAAGGCCCCAGGTAAAGCAAAAGCATTTCATATCTGCTATCAGCATATTAGCTGCAAATGTCTTCCAGCTGACACATTCTGTCAAGAAAGGTTTTGAGTAGACAGACTAAGCCATGTAACATGACAGGAAATGTTTGGGAATTTCAGATATAAATTAATTATGTTTATTTTCTGTTATTTTGAAGCCTATTCTTAATTACAGCCGCACTGTTTCCTCTTACAAGTACCAAGTTTAAAGATGACAGCCTCAAATTACTACAAACCTAGGCTTCACTTTTTTCCTTATCTTTCTAGTATCAATCCCTGATGTAAAATTATTACCTCTTCCTATTAATAAAAAAAGTAATTAAAAATCTTACCATCTTAATGGCCGACAAAACCTTAAAAATATAATGTGATTGACACAAAACTTTCTGATTCCAGTGGTAAAAGTCAACAGTGGTATCTCATTTATGACTATATAAACCTCAGCTATTCCATAAATATTGGTGCAAAGACCTAGATCATTACACTGCTTTTTTTGATAACCATTTAGAAATGTCATCCCTTCTCTCACTGCTCAGTTGTTAAGAAATGAAGGGCTAGAAAAGAAAAGCAAGGTTAGGATATCTTCTGGAATGTTGCCCTTTTTTCAAATTGGGTTGCATCATTTATATGCTTAATCTCTTCCAGGCTGGAAGCAAGAGTTTATAGCTCACTCTCAAGCTATTAATATGCTACAGAACTGCAGTGCTACTCATTAGCTCACCAAAACCAAAATCCTCGAGCTGGGGGACATTGTGAGCACAGACCAGGAGGTTGGGAGGAACAAACCCCCTCATTCCCCAGGCCGTGGGCTGATCACGATCCAGCGCTGCAGCAGTCAGCACCACAGTCCCCACTGCTTCCCACTGTGTTGTGGGGCCAGAAAACACATTGGCAGGGGGCTGCTTGCACAGGCCTGGCTCCTCCCTCACCGACACCTACTCTGGCCCCACAGCTGTCTTGAATGATTTAGTACAGGTAAACCCTGCAGAGAGAGGTACTGGTGCAGGCAGAGGATTGTGGAACCTGTGCACAGGCTGCAGTCAAAGCCCTTCAAGCCTGAGTGCATTTATACCAACCCCTTCATGACAAGAAGTTTAAATGGACATATGCAGCAGCAAAGCAGAAGCAACTACTGGACTTTCCCCTATGCCTTCCTAGGCTATCTAGATTACAGACGTGCTAAACTATTCACTATGTTCTTTTAAAGACTTTATATGGCTCCACAAGAAAAGCAAAGCTGATACCCTTCCACAGAGCTGCTGCCCTACCTTTCTTGAACAATCCAGTCATGACAACCCTTCCACTTCTACGACTCCTTGTATTCACTGTCAGACAGTTTTATCAGCTGACTCCTTGACTTGATTAAGCGATCCCTGCTTTTTTAAGGTGCAAAAGCTGCTCCTCTACCACCGATTTAAATGGCTGTCAAAGTTATTTCTGATGCTATCAGTTCATCAGAACCTACAAATGGCCCTGTTTAATTTCTTCTAGTATGACAGAAGGATGGCTTCAATAAGGGTGTGTTGAACAGTCAGACCTCCAGCACCAAACACAGACCCATTCACCTCCCCATGCACAGGGAATTCAGGCACAGCACTTCCAAAAAGCTCATTACCTAGGCTCAGGAGGCAAACGCCAGCTCCAAATTCCAGACAACGCGCTAATGAAACATGACCTATACTCCAGCAGTTTTCCAAGGGCTCTTAAATACACCCTCTTCCCCACAGCATTCTGAGAAAGGCTAGTGCCCAGGACAAATAAACATCAGCCAGCCCAGGAATCAGTGCTGGATGGCTGGCATATTTTCTGTGTTGCTTGCAAAGCAGCAGGCATTTCCCTTTGTTGCCGAGGCTGATTGTTTCCAATCTCTCAGCATGTCGTTCTCAGCCACTTGCTCCTGAAACTTAAAAGGAAAACAGTGCACACTTAATTTGAAAAACGCCTTGCAGATTCCGTAGCAGAAGAGGCTGAGTAGGTTGGAGGGGGTAAAAGAAACTGTTTCACAGCGTTATTGACGCCATGTGTGACAGGCTAAACAAAACCTCCAGGCAATTCTGTCACAAGTTATTTTCACTTCTTACAATTTGCACAACCAAGTGGGTGGCCATACGTCTATCCCTTCTCCTTGCTTTTCAACAAATGAAATGAGGAGGATTTTAATTTTTTGTAATAGTTTAGTTCATAACAGTTCTGCCTTTATTGTTTTCAGATTGACTATGTGCAACTGAACAAGTTTCCTTGTTAAACACAAAAGCAGATGATGATCATGCTGATGAGGCTCCTTGCACTATGGGATTCCTTCTACATATCAGGCTATATTTATCTTTCATTCCTCTAAGAAAAAGGTCGTGTAGTGTCTTACATACATCATGGAACCAGAGCGTAAATACAGCGCCAAAACGCTAGCCTGTGTCCAAGATATTCAAGGAAAAATAAACAGAATCTGAAAAAAAGTAAAATAATAAGCCAGGCTCATTCCTCTTTCCTTTTCACACTCAGGCGAAGGTCAAGATTAAGATAAACATAAATAGGGAGGTTTTCTCCCCATGCTTGATACCTTGTAAAAGACAAGGCTAGGGATGCTTTCACAGTCTGTGTAGACTAAAGAGAAAGGTTACCCAACAAAAGTCTTGGTCTTGATGGCATATGCACTGATGGGACTGTACTCCAAACAGGAGATTTGGGGGAAACAGCCTCAAAGAAATCTAAGAGTTACATGTCTCCGCTCTGTCTCAGAACTCAATCTGTTGAAATGGGTTTTTCCTTCTGCCTGTTGATTAACACTAATAGCTTTTTTCTTTTTCGAGCACACTGAAGGTGCAAAAGCATGGGTTTAACTCAACAATCAAGCTCTCTCTGTGAAACAGAAGTGGACATTCATGGTATTATGATTTCATTGTCCTATTCATCCTCTCTGATTAAGCTACTCATCATTTCTGATTGAGCAGTGGACACCACCTTCTCCTCATTCCGAAACAGACAGCCCACATAGAAAAGCAGTTGTTTGGGAATAAAGCAACAAATCCATGTCCATTTTTAATACCTGCTATAATGAATTTCCAACAATGGAAAGTGAAAAGATATTTCATTCAAACTGTTCAGCATATCTACAAGATATTAAACTGGAGTTCTGGTAAAACAATCATTTATCCTATTCCCCATTTAACTAAAAGCAAGTCAATCTGTACTTTGGGATAAGGATTGAGAATACCATTCTTCAGAAAGGGGTCAATTCATACAACATAGGGTTCAGTCCCAGCATATTAGAAAGGTTTTGGACTTAGGGTTGCTCACAGGGAGACTGCCTCCTGGAAATTACTATTCCAGCATGGCAATTGTCTTTACTGAATGAGCAATAGATATATATACATATGTAAGGAAACAAAGAAGGAAGCTGGACTATTTGCTTCTCTTTTTACCCAGTTTCTTCTACATTTTCCATCCGTTCATGCAAACTCCAGCCTCATTTTGTGCTTCTTGGTCCCATCTCTTTTTAAATTCTTAGCCAAGGCAATGCCACTCTTTATTTTCCCTCCAGAATGTAACTCCCACTCCAAGTCCCCATCCTACACAAGATGCCTTTTTTGTGTCCTAATCTTGTTCCTTACCTTGACAAAATGACTTCAACTCCCTACATCATGGCCTTCATTTAATCTTTATTTCCTAAATGCTAACCCATCCCATCATCACCTCTACCTACAGCACAATTTCCCAAGCCATCCGAAGTTCTTTATAGTTCTTAAAATACTGTGACCAACTTCTACTGGTGATTTTTTTCTCCCCAGTGCAGACCCTGTTGTCTCCCAACACCAAGGTAGTTCCCACTGCCCCAGGTCTGCATTTAGCAAAGCCGACAGTACTTCTGCCACTGCTTTCAGTGAGACCCAAATTGAGTCTTTACATTGCAGCATAAGCAGATGATGTCTACTTAGCATGACATGTAGTTACTGGCCAAGACTTGTATGTTCTAAGCAATTTCTTAGCATAATAAATTTTAAATCCATTGGATTTTAAGTGTTTGGAAATCATCTGCTAGTCCGTATAGCAAGTTCACTACGTTCTTATTTTCATTATCTATGTAGTGCTAAGGAATTCTGATTATGAAAGGCTATATTCTGTAAGCTCATTAAAAGTCAATATCTACTACAACACTGTCTCTCTATTTCACTGGCTCTTTGCAATCACCTAGCAAAGAAAAGAAGTAGCAGGCTTTTTAAGTGACACACTTTCTTACATAAGACTCAATCTTGTTCCCTCCAAAGCACTCACAAAGGTGGAAGTCACCAATTTCCTGACCCTTCCTTCCTTTCCAAACCAAGGCAGCATGAGAGAAAGCAACTGGTGGATCACAGACAGGTAATATGACATTAAGGCTTATTCCTCAGAGGCAGTCAGCAAGCAGCAGCAGATGATCTTAAGGATCTAGGTAACACCATCACCTTCTCAAGAGAGGAATCCCTTAAGCAAGCACATTGCTCGTCACTTCTGTCCTGCTTGATTTAATGAACCAACTCTTCCTGGCAACAAGCAGCAAGAGGATCTAATTTGACTGTTACTATCCTTTTACATTTTATTCAATCATTACATCAGAATAGGCATTTTACTTTTGTTTCACGTTACTCCAGAGGACCTTGGCACAAAGTAAAATGAAGTCAAATGAGAAATAACCAGCTTGAATTTATATACAGCAACAAATCATGCTGTATTTCAACAAGCGTAAGAGAGTCTTGGGACTTTGCTTTCCTCTGAGCAGCTGCAAGCATAAAAAAAGCAATGATGCAGCATTCATTAAGAAAACTTTCTTAGAAATCTCTTCTTATGGACAGATTCAAAGTCTGCAAGAGATACCCAAAACATACTCATTGTGCTACACTTCTCTTTTTACATTCACATGTTATATATACTGACAATGTGTTATTGAGTAGGTGCTCATCCTCCCATGAGCCATGCCCCCAAATTTTCTTCTATGTAAAACACATATTTATGTATGTTATAAACAATCAAATCCAAGGTACAAAAGCATGGTACCGATGCTTCAGCAAAGAAAACTTATCACATTGCACATCTCCTCTGGAGAACTCGGCTTAAAAGTAACTTTGGAAATAAGAAATAATTGGCCAGGACTTTCATCAGTGATGTGAAGGAATTTCTCATTGTCCCATTTACAGCATCTGAAGCAAGAAATAGCAATGAGTCCTCTTTAAGAACCCAACACCTTAAGCAGTATCCAACATAGCACAGAAATTTGAAGTGAGCAATTCACAATGGGCAGCAATTCATCTGGCCAGTTCACACCTCAGATAACTATCTGCAAACTCCAGACCAGCATAATACACCAGTGAGATAGCCAAAAGATTCTCAGCTAAAGAAAATCAGGAAAGAACACGATGTTCCCTAGCCTGGCTAACCTAGATAACATCTCCCAGACATTAGCGTGAAATTAAACAGAGAGAGAGGCTGAATTACTTCCAGTGTACAGATATTGCTCGAGTGAAAACGTGACAGGTGACCTACAACATAAAAAATGCACTTAACTGTAAAAACTAGAAAGTGAAGCTAAAAATGAGAAAAATTAAAAGCTGTGCTTGGATATGCAGTAAAAGGCACACTGACATAATAAGTGGGAGGAGAAGGAACACAAAAGCACCCAGCTGTTCAAAAGCTGCACCATTAAGGTACAAAGAAATCAACATTTTTTAAAGAAAACATCCCTCACAACATGAATGAGCTCAATAACGCTCAAAACAATATTATTTATTAGAAAAATCATCTGCTCCAGTGCCTGAAGCAAAAAGTTGCAGTTTGTGCTATTATTCTTTGAAATACAGGGATTAGTGAGAACTTCTTAAAAAACTCCTTCCTTGCCTTATGGTCTTGCAGTTTCCCCAGGGCCAAAGCTTGGTGCTCACAATCAGTACATGAATCCCTGTAGTGTTACCATCCACTCTGAGTGAGAAAAGAGCTTGAGATGGTGAACAAAGAGTTGGGGCAGTTGCCTGATGTCTGAGAAGGGTGTTCTCAACTCAGTGGCACAAACACTGCTTTTTTTCAAACAGGAATTAAGAGGAAAAAGGGCAGAAATTAATAATAGGGGTGATGAGGAGAAACACTGGGCTGTGCACACGTTCAATCCAAGCAACATCAACTCTAGGTGTGGTTTAAAATTCACATTTACTCTTTATTAAAGCCATGCACTGTATTTATGGCTCTCAATGAATTCTGTATCCAAAAGGGACACATTAGATGATTAAAAATTAGTTGGATTTCTTTCCTTCTCCTGCAGCAGTGCCAGTAGAAGAGGTAAGAAAGGCAGTTCCCTGGCCTTGAGACATTGCACAGAAGTGGGCTACATAGATACATACTCATGCAGTCAAACTGCAGTTATTTAATTCAGGGCCTAAGACATGAAGCTAGGCTGCTTTTAATAAATCATGTACAGAGATGAGCTCCTAACATTAACATTCCACTCCTCCCTCTTTCTACTGGGACAGTCTGGACAGCATAAATATCCCTAATACAGATTCAGGACTCAGGTATAACAGCCAACCCAAAAAGCCATTGTTCCAGCTAGTTTTCCTTTTATGCATCGTACCAGGAAGAATAAAAGGAAACAAAACCTATTTCATTTATTGTTATAAGTGAGAACCCCTCTAAGTACATAGGAATTTTGTATTTTGTGACCTTGTTCTCCAGCTAGAATTAAAACAGGAGCTGGTGTGAGGCAACAAGGGGAACAGAGAAAATGCTGAAAAGAAACTGAGGACTGTGATGCCAAATTTTCAAGCATTCCACACAATCTCACCACTCAGTGACATTTCACAGCTCGGCAAATCACATGCTGGAATGCAGTGGAGTTTGGAGTTGGGCAACATGGAACTGCTCAACAAAATGGGTGCTACAGCCAATTATGCTCACACTCTTAGCCCAAAGTACATTCCAACTTCAACTGAACAGCACCGTAAATGAGAAGAGCGCTGACATTTTTGGTTTTGGCAAGTTTACATTTCTCAGACATAAGAACTTATGTAGCTACTCTCATCATTATTTTTGCTGTTTTCACTATTAGCCATAAAGATTACTGTAGTAGCCATCCATGAACCCAGATCACTACTATATTAATAATACAGAACATGGCTCTCAGTGCATTAAAAAGGTACCAACAGAAAACCAAAATAATGATCTTCCTCACAAAAAAGGTAACAGACAAAAAAAAAGTGTGAAAATACTTTTTTTAAGATGTCTGAAATTAAGTAAATTCTTTAAGTAAATGTCTGAAATTAAATTTAAGTAAATTGAACTGTTGCAAAGTATTCAGAATACACATGCAATACAACATAAGAGAGTCCCAAATTTAAAAACTTACAGACATGGAAAAATGGGGTAGAGGGTGTGTTTATACAGAAAAATCGATTCAGCAGAGAGATCTCTATGCTACTATCTTGAATTTAATTCGTGTCTTGACACAACCTCCCTAGAAAATAAAAAGTAAAATAAAAATAATACAGGAAAAACTAGCATTGGCGACAACCTACTCACTCAGACCTGATACAAAAGTCTGATTTATTCTCTTGGTTTATTGTCTTTAGGAGAATGAATTGATTATACTTCCACTCAGAGGTCTATGGCATTAATCCTTGAGTTGAATCAGAGAAAATTCAATCTCTCATGAGTTCCAACTTCATTTACTTTACTTTGTAGTATCCTGTTTCAGGGACAAGTAATAAGAAAAGTGACATACAAGCTCCTTCACTGTTTTTAATTTAGCACAAAACCGCGTATTGCACCAAGAGAAAATTCCACTTCTACCTGTATGAATTTAACAGTCTTTCTTCACTGCACTGAAATCAAAGTCAGTGATTCTAACCACAGTAAATTGTGCTGGAATAGAGTCTGAGAGACTTGTGAAGTAATCACATAAAATGTACACTGATCTTCTCCACTTCAAACGCTAGGATCCCTTTGGAAGAAGTCCTAAAGCAGCCCAAATCCTGGGGTTTATTCAGTTAAACAAGATGCTGTTCTGAATCACCTTTTAACTTGTATTAAAATTGTCTCTAAGGTTTTAGAGGAACTATACAATACATAAGAAAGACTTGGGTTTTATTGTAAAGAAATCCAAAAGAAAGATGATCCAGACAGAGGGACTCGAAGCTGAAGCTACTGCTCACATGCTTTAGAACACAGATAGGGACTCTTACCTTTTTGTCTTAACAGATTACTCTTTGCCTGACTGTGAGCAAAAGGAATTACCCTCAGTGGCACAGCAAATGAAAATTAGTGCCTGTACACTGCAGCTTTGTCAAGGGTCCCTCTCGACGTCAGAGACCATCCACATTTCACCTGCACAAAGTCCTTTGGCAATTCTTATATATCTGAGCTACAAAAGTCTCTGTCCTCACTCCATAAGCAAAGTCCACACACACTCCATGATTCTTGAACACAGAAGATGGAAGATGACAAAGCCAATTTTATTGTTTTTTAAAGCAGAACTCCTTTTCTCTGGTGTCTCATATCAATACGAAGGAGATTTTTCCTCCTTCAATAAGCATTTAATATTCCATAACATAAAAAGCTTTTGAACAAGATAAGCTAGATTTGAAAATGTATGTTTCTGAGAGCTTACCTCAATGTATTTTGAAAAAAGAAAATAATTTGCTATGGTGAGCATTGCTATAGATGAAGCAGCAATTTAACAGAGAGAACAATTAAAACTGAGGATAAGAATCTATGTGCAAAACCACTTTGCCTCGTGCACCCTTTTTGAAAAGCAGCAATGATCTACACATGGGAAAAAAATTTGCATTGTTTTCAAAAGTATTTGTTGAAAGTATGCCGTTCACATCTGTCAGTGAATGCAAAACTGATACACAGAAAGTGCTCTTACATGGATCTTTTGCAAAAGTAGCACTCTGGAGAACATCTGGGGAAGACATATAGGGATGATATGAAAGTATATTTCATTTACTTTATTTTTTCCAGATGACCCAGTAGCAGAACCTCAACATGTACCAGTCTGAGAATTTTGGAACAGTTTAGATGGTAACAGATCAGTGAATATTGCTGACAGTAAATGTTGATGGGGTGCACTGCCTTTGGTGCTATGACTGAAAGAGGGAGGGCTTCACACTGTAATAAAAGAAGAATGGAAAACTTAAATAATTAAAGGTACAGAAGAGGCTGACTTGGCTGTATTTCTGAAATGTTTGAACAGGCAGATCTAAGGCTATTTTACTGCCATTCTTGAGAGCTTATTATGCCATTCAAACAGCTGCTATCTCTTAGCACAACTCTATTAACCTTAGTACAATGACAATGAGTTTAATGTTACGGTTATGTCACTGGAACAGGCTTGGGAGTACCCCTGGCTTTACCATACAATTATCTTGGTTTGTTGTTGTTTCTCCAAGCTTCACTTTGCACATTTCTCAATCCTAATCTGTGTCTGCTTTATCCATATGGAATCATTTACTCATGGCAGAGTCAGAAGCATCAATCTAACCTTACACTGTGTTACACAATTGTACAACCATCGAGGCTGTGAAGTAATTTACCAAGTTATTCCTAATGTACACAAATAAAGGTGAAAATAGGATTATGCCAAAGGGGACTGTAAACTCTTACATTGAACAGTAACTTGAAAAGTTAAATGAAAACATCAATTTAAATAGTTGCCTCTCTTAAATTGTTATGGACACAAACACATCTATTCATTTCTTTCCCACCTGAACATATTTTCTTAGGAGGATCAACAAAAATTATGCATTAAACATGACCTGAAAAATAAGGCTCCTGGAGATTGCATGGTCCAAAATTCTCAGACTGGTACATGTTGAGATTCTGCTACTGGGTTTAAAGCAATGTATTTTCTCTGTATGAATTTGGTACAGGTTTTAGCTCAATCAGATCAAGGACACGGTGGATGAATGTGTACTTAAGGCCTTGGCTTCATAAATTCTTTACCTCCAGCGCCTCATTTCTACCCTCAGCTGCACCCACTATCAGCCTCCTCCCTGGGTTGGGAATGGACCCTCTGAGCTCCAGTGAAAAGTGAGACAGAGCACTTTAAACTGACAGGTGATTAAGCTGATAAATTAACACATTTTACTCTGCACTGAACAAATGAGGAATGTTTACACGCAAAATTCCAACATCTTAAGTGAGAAGGCAGCAAGTCCCAGATGAGGAGCAATAACAAACAGCTGGATAGTGTTTTAAAGTTCGATTATCTTCATTCCACATCTTTATGGTATGCACAGAAAAGTTTACATTTGATAAACTAATTAAATATTAAACTTCAATATATGTTACCTCAGTGGGTTAGGATTTGGGGTGGGTTTGTTTTCCTTACATTACCTATATTAAGTATAATGGCTGAATGTGATAGTGATCTTGTCTTGTGAGGAAAGGAGCAATAAAAAGAGGGTTTGGGGGGGGGTTTTTAGTGTTTGAGCAGATTTTTTCACAAGGATAGTCTCCTAAAAATAATTTTTTATGGTACTTTCTAATATATAACACAAATTTTGAAATCCTGAAACAAAAAAGTGTGTGTCCATCCAAAACTTAACGACAAGGTATCTTGTGCAGAAAGAAAAAACTAATTCTCTACAGAGAAATTGCTCACTCCAAAGGCAAAAAAATGATCCCAAATGTTTTGTGTAACTAGGAGGAAAGGGGCTTTCAGGAGTCCCCTGCAGCACACTATGTAAAAACAATGGTGGGAGCCACTGCCTCTAAGACATCCCGAGAGCAGAAATCAATCATCTGCAGAGCACACGCTTAGATGTTCTCTGGGTTTATTACTCTGACTTTGGCTGGAAGGTTGATAAAGGCTCTGGAAACTGCAGACGCAAATCTATTTTTTATTAAAAATTTTGGCAGCAGGATGGGTGCGTGCTTTACAACGAGTGGAGGGTGGGGGGAACAGAGCGCTGAGAAACCCCCAGTCACAGCGCAGAGTTCCAGCACATCTGCTGCAGCAGCGAGGGCTGCGATTTCTGAGAGGCTTGTGGTTAACCTCATGGCACGGAACGAATTATTCCTCAACCCCGGCCTTCATTAAACCACCCATCCTCTGAAATGTGTCGACGAAGCCGACACACGGCCAGCTACTCATCGGTAGGATGACGGTCTGTCCCCAAGACGCTTTCTGTTTGGCCACAAGGGAACAGAGCTGTTCATCCCATATAATTCTGAGCTGTTTGAATTGTGTGCTGCCCAGAGGTATGAACAACTATCGTGATTTAATTCGAACAGCCTGAATACACACACATTAATACTGGATGTCATGCAACACGCCTTGTAAGTGTGAACACTTCTCAGACCCTCGCGACTGCAATCGCAAATATAAATCAGATACGAGAACTAAAGATGGGCTGTTTGAAATGGGCTAAATTTCAAAGGGTAAGGGCAGCTTACAGTGTAATTTGGAAAACAAAAAAGCCTTTATATACCATCTGGGCACCTCTCAAGAAATTTCCGCAAGAAAGTCATAGGACTGAAGTGATTGAAAGGTTGAAATATTTAGACACAAAAGCTGTTATGCCTCTTGTGTGCTTTATCCCACCTGTGAGGATCACTCATAACATGGGGGATCATTAAGTAATTGCTACTATATGACACTTTAAATGGTAGAAAAACAGAGAAAGAGAGAGAGAAAAAAAACATAACTGGAATTTTGTTGAGCTGTATTTGACGAATACAAATGGTGTGTGATGTTGGGTCACCATTTAAATTAAGGTTTTCCCAGAGAGAATTGCTTCAAAGTGTTCGTATTGTAAGGTATGATTTGATGGAGAACTTTGTTGTTATTATTTGCAACAGGTATGAAAAGGAGCTGGGCTGAGGTGCTGTAAAACACTAACTTCCGTGAGAAATCTGCGTATAGGCAACTAATCAGGTTCCTTCAGTCAGACACTTCAGGCACCAGAATCATCACATCTCCTTTCTTCAGAAGAGATCACATCATCATATTTTCTCACAGGCAGAACAGAACAGGAATAGAAATACCATGGCAATGATGGAGCTGGAAAGCCTCACAAGAACCTGCTAAAACTGTTCTCAGAGCAACACTTGAACAGTATTAAATAAATAAGGCATGTCAGCTACAAGAAATAAAAACAAGACACAAGCTTAGTTAGCAGCACTTTCACAGTGAACACAGACTCTCCTTGCAGTCTATTTGGAAACTGAGATAACACTTTAAAATTATATCAGGCAACCCTATCACCAAGAGGCTGACTGGAGAATCCAGGCAATCACCAGATCCAGAACTATCTCCAATATGGTTTAACCCTTTTGTGAAATCTCAGCTCTTTCTCTTCTTATATAGCATAATTTTACTACTGATTCTGAAAAACTAGTGCTCTGTTGCTGCTGATTTCAGGTAAAAAATTATGATTGTCTGAATGTTGGGGGAACTTTCTTGAGGGTAGCAAAGACAACAAAAAGTTGGCAATGGAGCAGAAATTTTAAAAGAAAAAAGAGCAAAGATAAAATAATTACCTGTGGTAGAAGTTCAACAAGAATCAACAATTTCAGCAAAGACAGGAATATTTTGCAAAATACATTAAGGCATTTGGTCAATACCTTTGCACAGAAGGTTGCTTCCCTCATATTGCTATCAGGGGAGAACTGCACACATTTGCAGAACTTGAAGATTTATGGTTTGTACAATGAAGGGGTGAGATGGAATACAAAAGGTATGATTGCTTAAAAAAATTATGTGTCTATTTCACTTTTTTTAAAACAGAGCAATAGAAGTTTCAGACATTTCAGAAGCCAACTATGAACTGTCTTAATTTTTGGCAAGACCAATAAGCTATTTTCTTGCTGAGTTTGGAGTGGTGGGTGGTGGTGGATTTTTTTACGCAGTAGTTACATTTTTTCCCATTTTCTTCCCCCAACTCTTAAACAAACACTCAAAGGCTAAGAGAAAAGCCCTTCAATGTTGTATGCAAGGAATGTGTGGCATTAGAAGAGGCTGCTACGAACAGACAAAATTTAAATCTGAAACCAATTTTTTAAAGAAAGAAGGTTCCGAGCAACCTTAAATTTCATATATGCGACATTCAGATCATCTATCACAACGAGGAGATGCACTCCTAGAGTGCAGCTTGGCTCGACTCTCATTTGAGCCTTCCTCCAGCCTTCTCCTTTATGCCTTCTACCCAGGTTTTTACAAACCTGAGCTTAAATTACTGTAATATAACTAAAGGGCTCAGTTTCCTCATGTTTTTCAGTGTTAAAACTAATGCATTATAGATGGGTTGAAAAGGTGTTTCAAAGGGACTGAACTAGACACCATCCTGAAACTCAGGCCTGCTCATCTGTTTTTTAATTTTGCACAGACAAAAACCCAAAACACAAACATACGTACATATATAGGTATGTGTATGAGTGTGTGTGTGTGTGTATATATATATATATATATATGTATCTAATTCAGTCTCCATCAGTCTTGCATTACCTCCCAGCTCCGTCTCAAATCTGAAGTTGCCAAAAAGAAGCTGTTTCTCCTTCCAGCTTCACAGATGCTAATCCTCAGTAATCACATCTCCTCTTCACTTGCTTCACATTTATTATATAAGTCACTAGGATAAAGGAGAGGCTGGTCAGGAAAAAATGGGGCAGTGTTGCATTTAAATAAAGCAGCAATAAACTCAAGAAGTGCACCCAAATGAACCTGAACATCATTATTATTGTAACCCTGACCCTTCCTCTCCCTGCTCTTTCCTGTCCCCACACATATGCACATATGCTTCTCCTCTCATTCATCGACTTGTGTATGAAATAAGACCTTTTGCTCATAAGGACTGGGCCTTTTCTTTCACACAGTCTGTAAAATCCTCAGCGCAGGTGCCACACAAGTAAAGAAAAGTGTTGAGTAATTGCTGCCGTCAATAAATTCAGTAACCATCAATGATCCCAGATAGTTACCATTTTTTTGGTATCTAAACTGCAATCAATCAATCAATCCCTGGTAATGACTGATTCGTATTATGACCCTTAACAGACATCCAGACAAATAATTATGTGATATAGCTTCAAAGGAAAAATAATCACTTTACAGAAAGAACAGCAATACAGGGGATGACTCTTTGTTGATTTAAAAATCAAACAAGAGATGACCTTCCCCTTGAGTTCTCAATTGACTTTCAGATATATCTTTTACCATAAGGATCCATAAAATTTTCCAAATAATTTGACAATATTTAAAACATCTAACAGTATTTTATGAGACCTCATACACAGAATTGAACTAATTTACGTTTGGCCAATGCACATATTGTCCCTTTCATAAGAAAAAACAATGGTTATCACTTACATGTGCATTAAAATGTTCAAAACATGTGTCTTTTCAGGTGATAAATAGCTTCTTTTCAGCACTGACATGAAATGCTCTCGTTTGTGGAAGGCCAGGACATACATCAGGAGGAGAGCTGTGCTGCAGCAGCATAATGAATGTTAAGTACAAATACAGGTGGCTATAGCCAATGTACATTCATGGCCTGTGGCTCACTGGTGTAGCAACACTGCACAGTCCACCACAAAAGCTGGGCAGTGTCAGCACTGATATCATCAGAACACAGAGAGTCAAAATATGGCCACACTTCCAACACGAGTTTTCAGGAATCCAGGATCCTGGCACAGACCTTTAGAGTAGACAGGAACTGGAGAAACTCCAGTTTGAGAGGAGCTATTTCAACTTCTTTTCTATTTAAAGCACAGCGTGCTAAGAAGCTTTGCTAAACCCTAGAAACGAATAGTGTCCAAATATCCTGCATTTCCAATTACTTATATTCAGTCAGTCCAAACACATGCCACAGTGTTAAATTCCACCCAACAGCCTGGCTCATCATACTTCGTTCCCTGGAATACCAGCTTTAGAAGAGGATAATTCTGGGTAAAATGCTAGAAGCCAAAGTCTTTAAAACAAAAAAACTAACAAAAAAAGGTAAACACCTTCAAATGTGTCTTTAATACATAAATCTGGCAATGCATCCTTCCAACTAATAGCCTCTTCTGCTATGAAATAAAATACTGACAAGTAATAGATATATCAACAATAGAAGTGAATTTGTTCAGCAAGATGTAATGATCCTGGATTGGATTGTAAAAGCCTTGTAGAGCTTTCTACAGATGTAGATTAAGTGGATGAAGAAAAACAGAAAAGCAGAAGAAAAATTTCATTTAAAGCAGGAGTTTCCAAACATGGTGGAGGTACCACAGGTTTGCCTTTGCTGCCTAAGTGACTCTTGGGTGTTTTGCATTTAAAGAAGGCAAGTAAGACAAACCAAAGCAGTCTGCAGTCAACTGATAAAGGTTTTCAGCATTCTGCTAGAGAAATACTTCTTTGCCATGTTCAAGGTAAAATCTAATCAGTCCCAGAACACAGCTCTACCTTCAGGTAAGATGAGGGCTATTATCACACTCAAGTATTTTCAGCCCAGGTCCTCCTCTTTACAAAATCCTCTCTTCCTCCTCTTAGGCACTGTAAATTTTTTTTTGCCCCTGCAGTAGTAGTAGTAGCAGAACAAGTGTCAGTGAGATTGTTGGAACTGTATCAAAGTACAAGGAAAATAAACATTTCCAGGAGTACTTTTGCATGGGAGCTGTTCTTTTATCCAGATCACAACACAGTTCCACAGTATTGCTTCCACAGCTGAGGACACTGAGTGCTGCAAAGCAAAGGTAGAGTAAGAATGCGCTGAGCTAATCATGTCACCAAATTTTGTGCACAAATCTGTAGCCAGTTGCAAAGATCAGTGAAATGGGAACACCAATAGGCAGCTAGTAAACTAAGGAATTCACCATGCAGGGTGGGGAGCAGACAGTGACTTTGGGACTACAGTGCCTTCCATAAGATATTTTTTTTCTAATTGTTTTTGACATCTCCCTGTTTAGTGCTACCAGACGTTTCAACAATGAGCAAAGAATTAAATTTTATCACCCCCAGCATATCCATGGGTGGGCTAATTTTCTACTGATAGCAATAAATAATTTCCATTGTGCAGAGCCTTTGTGGGTTCCTTGTCACTGCTGGAGTAGTCATTTGACAAATTAGGAAGTGGAATTGCATACTGTTAGGACAAAGAGTCTTGTGGCAGTAGCAGGGAGTCAGAAGAAATTCAGAAGATGGGTGTCAAAAAAACTTATTTAAATCAAGCAGTTCTTGCCTAGCTTGCCCATATGTATTTATATTACAGCTAAACTCCAGGTAGGATGCATAAAACTGTCCCTAAAACAGTCCCCTGGACAGGGACCCAGGGGTCCTATAGGCTGTGTTTGTTGTGAGGACACAGTTGGCTTCAATTGCCCTTGGAGGTTCATTACTTATCTTTGTTCTCCCACAGTTAATATTCTTCCCAAGAAAGGACAGGAACAAGGAATGATGCTTCATACAGTGCAACAAGTCAGATGCTGCATCAAGAATCTGCTTGCAATTCCAGGATCTATTTTCACCAGATTTCCACTTTTAAAAAAAGCTCATTCTACTGTGATTAGGTTCCAGTCCATGTTACAACAGGCTACAAGGAAACAACACCAGCCAAGTGCTTTGTGCACTAGAAGCCTCCTTCCTAAAGGCAGAAGCTGAAATAAATATGCAATAGCTTCCCAATGATTTGCTAGGTTACAAATGCTGCAGAGCTATCTCCTACTCCGTGATGCTAATTGCTCCACATTCAGAAAGAAAAAAAACCCAAACAAACAACCTTTATTCTTCAGCTCCCAGAAGGGCACCAAAATATGTGAAGTGCTTATCTACCCCACACACTTGACCTGTTTTATCTACAAGA
Source organism: Orthonyx spaldingii (assembly GCA_013397795.1). NCBI lineage: Eukaryota > Metazoa > Chordata > Aves > Passeriformes > Orthonychidae > Orthonyx > Orthonyx spaldingii. The sequence continues at coordinate 1,711,539 of VZTJ01003395.1, forward strand.
AAGATGAAGAGTAAATTGCTTCTGGAAGTTACTGAAACCTACCTACATATTCAGTATCCAAAAACGTGGGCACAGCTCAAATTCGCTTTGAGGAGCAGAAACTGGAGCAAGAGGTTTTTAGTAAAGCTAACTTGAAATTACTTCTTGTCTAGCTTGCAATTCACAACCACATCTAGCTGTTGGTAATACATATTAGGACAGTATCACTACTTCTAGCTAAAGATGACCAAAGCATTAAATCAAAACTCATACTTCCCCTAGAGATCATGTCTGTATTCTGTCCACTTCCTTCATTTCAGCTCTGCAACAAAATACAACTGAAAATAGAAGACACCAGCCAGTAATAGCAAAAACATTTCAATAAGGAAAAGAGATAAATAGAAAAGAGTCATCCCTTTTGAAATAAAATATATTTCGTGTTTACATTGATGTTTACATGAATGCCTCTGCCTTTTACATGCTGTCAGGCACAGTAAAACTGAGCAGATGTATATGCAAGAATATCAAGTCATACTGCCTCAGGCCAGCTTGAACTCTTCTAATTTTTTTTTCCTTGGTGTTTTAGTTTTAATACTATTTATACACTTTCTTGGGGCGGGGCAAGGGGTCAAGGGGAGGATAAAGGAGAAGTATTTGTCCTTTTGTCTGTCTGGAGGAGATGACGGATTTTGATTTTTGTTTTAATCCAATTCCTCATGTCCTGTGAAGTCTTCCCTGTCTCAGAAATATAACTCCCAATGAGCTACCAAACTAAGGTGCCTCAAAGGTCACAACGTCCTTACCGTGACTTCTTTCTGAATTAAGAGGTTTGCTGAAGGATACCAACAAAAGCAATAGCAACAACACACTGGAAACCATAAGTTAGGATATGAAGTCAAGAAGAGGAAAAGAATAATTAATTTCACTTATTTGAATTAATTCAAATTTGATTTAATTCCAAATTCAAAGTCCTCTTTGGCCCAAACTCAAACTGAGCCTGTAGCAAAAGTCTTTGAAAAGAATCTGTACCTATTTGACAGAATACTCAACACCGTTCGTAGAAATCTACTCTGCTTATATCTATAGGTATATCTAAATATTAGACTGATAAGAAATCCTGGATTTAAAAAACCAAACAAAACAAACAACAACAACAAAAAATCCCAATCCAACAACAAAGACTAACCTCACAAAAAACCAAAACACTGATAACCAGAACTGACTTCGTATTTCAAAGTTTTTGTTTTACTCTCTTTCTTGGTCATTGAGATTTCTTTCCAATGATGAGTAAGTGACTGAAATTACAATAGTTCCCATTAGTTTTCTGCACAAGCAGAACCCTTAGCAAACATAAAAGAACACTGAAAAGAATTCATGGACGGCTCAAGCCCGGCGTAAAATCAAACTGCAAGGTGCCATCTGGTAAATAGGTTTTTTCTTTTCTTTACTTCTGCTACAAAAGATGAGTGAGTGTGTAGGAATTTGCTGGGTTTTTTCCATCTTTGATTTGTGTTTCTGGTGTTTGGTTTCTTGTTGTATTTTTCCCAAAATATGTGTGAACAAAGAATACCTTTAATTGCAGTAGATGACTGTGTTGCTTCTTTACCTGTTCCAGATTTCCCAATTGTTCATCTCATTTATTCTGTGGTGTGAACATGACAGCTTTACATATTTGTCATGGAGGGTATCTGACCCAGCCCTGTAACTCTGCTTTTGCACTTGGAACCCTTTGCTGTTCTCTACATCCCTTCATCCTCTGGAAGCACAAGAGAGCCAGGGCAACGTAAGGCTGTAAGGGTGATCATCAGCCACACAGCAATCTTTGTTCTGCTTGCAGACAACTGGGATTCAACTTTTCACATAACTTTTTGTGGACAAAATAAAATATTCCTAGGGAACAAGGGCAAGTTTCTCCATAATGGGTTACTAGAGGCCAGCTATGAGTTTGCATCATTTTTTTCCAACTATTTCTAAAAACAGAGTAAAAAATAAAGAGGCAACATCTTGTATATTGTGGTTTCTAGCACAAGCCATAGTATTGTACCTTAATGGCCAAAAAATATAATTCATAAGTATTAAAATTCCAAAGAGACATTTCTGAAAAATAAGGTATTGACCTCTGTCATTCTGTTCTAATGTAGGTCACCATTCTAATTCCTTCACCAGTTTTAGTTCCACATGAAATGCACTCCCAGTCTTAAATTATTGCACACACAGATACAGCAACCACTCCTTGGTCAACAAAAATCCACAACGCTTCCTTATGCAAAGCAATCCTCCTCTTCACCAAATGAAATCTGCATAGCGCTTTGCCAGGAAAGCATGCACTTGTGTGGATATCTTGGTTTAAAATACATAATGAAAGACAAATATGAATATTTTTGGAAAGACCACTGTACTATCATGTATGTACACGCTACCAAGCCTTTCTGCTCATTGTCAGTGCCTCATGCTGCACACAGTTTCCATTCTGTTCCCTTCAATGCTCTTGGAAGCCATTGAAGTCAAAACATCCTGGAAGAAGAGTTCAGGTTTTGTACCCCTGGTTTCAATTATTTTTAAATCTGACACACAAACACAGCTTTTTAAGATATGTGAGCAGAGTGCCAAAAAAGGATCTTTTGATTTTTTTGAAATACATGTGGTTGAAATCTGAGACCTACTTGCTGCCAAGCCACAGTATTTGGAATCAAGTACTGGCACAAGAAAATAAGCCATTGTTCAGAGTATAATTTTAAGAGGAACTATCCTGCAAAAAGGAAAATGTAAATTCCCATAGTTTAGCTCATGGTTATAGAACAATCCCATAATTCTTTGTTAAACACTTGAAAGTTGAAATATAGGCCTTACCAATGTTTATCCAGGCTCTCAGAAATAATCTTTTGATATAAACTACGCTAAAGCCATTAAGTTTTTCTACATTATAAAAAGAATCAAAATTATAGGATGGAATAGTCTGTCTCATCAATGATTTTCCCGTGGCGTGCTGACATTGTCTGCTTTTATGTAAAGCTCCTTCCGTATTTTTGACTGTAGCAGCAAAAATAGTAACAGCTTCTAACTGAGATAAAAGTACCTTGAGGGTAATACTCTGTCATTAGGTAAGGCTGAGCAACCTCACATCCCTGATTTCAGATGCCAAAAGAGCATATTTTTTAGATGTACAAACACTTGAGCAGTTATTTGCAGACACTTCAGGGAACCAGAGCTTCAGCCACTCTCAGCTTTGACTAAGTAAAAAAATTTAAAAGCAAAAAATGGTTTCTATATTAACAATAGCTCAGAAATTAATTTTATTACAAGTAGCTCTTCCTAGAATCATGGATGAGCATGAGGGACATGGACAAGTAAAGTACATAGAGAGAATCTGTTATTTAGCTTTGGTGAGGGCTAAGGTTACATGGAAAGCACATAGTTATGTACCATGGATAGTCACATACAAAATGAATGAAGTTGAAAGATTAAGCTAAGAAGAAAAGACTGACCTCCTGAAGATAAAACTGAGTCATGCTTCTAATCTTAGTTAGTGAAACACAGGAAAAATAAATTTTAAAAAAATCTTTCCGTTCATTAAACAGAAAAATTATCAATGGGGATTTGCTGACAAATTATTTTTTCTAACAAAGAACTAATACAGTAAATTAAGAAAAGCATTAAACAGCCAATCTAGTAACATATCCACTAGTCTAGGATTTTAACAATGAATGTTCTCCTTCCAGTGCTTGATGCCAGCCTGACACACCAAGTCACAAGGTTTAAATTGGACTTGGAGAAAAAAAATTGTTAGTCAACCTCATACTCAATACTCAAATTTCAGTTCACCTGTTCAGTTCTTTGTGAACACCCTTGCTAGTTCAGTCTTTCCCACCAGGTTGCTACCCAGGTTTCACTACAAAGTCAGAGCCAAGTTAGACTCAGATCTACCTTTGACTAGAAGCATCATTGTTATGAATCCTTTCTAATTTATTCTTAGAGAAGAGTAATGACATCATTGATTTTTAAGGTGTATACATTAAGAGAATATGTCTGCTGAAACCAAAGAAAGAAACTCTCAACTGTCTTAAGTCGCCTCCTAGAAGATTCTCACAGTTTGGACACCTAGTCCAGACACTTTAGGACACAGATCACTTAATGAATTATGGGAGACTTAACAAGTCATGGACTTATGATGTACTGTGTGAAGTGTGTGTGTGCCAGCCTGCACAAGCAGAGCAGCCTCTCTGCTCAGGCTGGCTTGTAAAACACGTGCAAGGACAGACAAACAGTGCTCAGTATCAGAGTACTCAATATCAGGGCACAGCTGCACCTTTGACTTTTCAGTCCAAGCTTGCTGTCTGCTTTAAAGACCTAACTTTAACCGAGTCTGGGAGGAAGATAAAAGAGGGTTATAAGAGAAAGAGAAAATACATTTTGAGTTTGCCTTACAGTTAGGACACTGGTTCTAGTGTACACACAGTATATCCAGACTCCAGTGTGATGTCTCCCATGGATGAGCTTTTGGCTGGAGCAGACTCCCTGTTTCTGAACACACTCTGCTTTCTGATTCATGGAAGGAAACTTTATCTTGTATATGAAAGCTACAATTTGTATTTATTTTTCTCTTAAGCCTGGTTGTTGTTGGTTTGGGGTTTTTTTTCCAAAGAAACACCAACGTACTCCTCCATGTCCATGGCACAGATTGATTTTACTTTGTTTTACAATCTATCTTAAGTCATTCACATAACTGGAAACAGTTCCCATGTTTATGCTGCCCTTGAGAAGTTTTCCTCAGATTGCTTTGTTTCATAAACTCTTCCTTTTTCTGCTCATCTTTTGTTTGGATTAGCACTCAGTATGCAATCTGTCATGTTCAGAGTGATGTAGTGTCAGAATGCACTGACAGTGTGTGGACAGAGCCCACCCCAGATCCTCACTAGCAAAGTGGAGGGGAGCATTATGCCCATGCGTGCATGTCTGCATCTGCTTGCACCAAAAAGGAGTTAATCTTAGGGTGATGCCTGTCATCTGGCTTCTAGGCTTTGTTATGTCAATACTCTGAAATAAGCTCAACCAAAATATTTTCTTTTGATGCAGCAGAAGCATTAATGCATGATAGATACATTTGGAAATTATTTATCACTCGTTAAACATTCTCTAAATAGAAATTATGCAAAACAGACTACACACGAATGGTCTACAAACTAACTTCCTCTGAAGCGCTGAGAAATCTCACGACAGTCTCAGAGTGAGAAACACTCCAAAAGGAGTAAATAAAAAGGTACAAAGCTCATGCTGTGTTCAAGCAGAATCTTCAGACACGTATCTGTTCAGAATTCCCTTAATCCAGGCACTCTGCTCACCTTCACTTATTGTTCCTGCTCGGACTTTTAACTAGCAGGTTTTCTTTCAACACAGGATACAGGGAGCAACCAAATAAAATACACCTGGGAAAGCCAACAGGGACACCAACGTGAGCCTCAGGCAGCTGGGCCAGCAGAGTTTGGGAATGACTAGAAAGGTACCGACACAAACAGCTGATGACTGCTTCCACCATTCTCCAAGCACAGTACTAAAAACTCTAACACCAACTTCGCATCATCTGGAGGCCTTCAATTACCATCCTTTAATTAGCACCCTCATAACATTTTCTTCAATGTGTAACATAACATTTTAGGGCAGTCAATATGCAAACGCTCTGAAGCTGCTAAGCAGGCATCTGATGCTGCTCAAAATGAAATGTGATCTCTTCAACAGGTGCAGTTTCTGTACATGTGGCTTTTGTTTATTGACTCCATTTTGTTATTAGAAACATGCAGACTTAGGTCAATTTGGGTTGTCCTCTTCAATTACAGAAAACGTCAATCACACTGCCAAAGAAGCAGGTGGATCTGTGCTTAATTTGCCCTCACAGTCCATCCTGACACAACACTTCTACTGCCTGGAAGCAAATATCCCACTTCTCAGTGTGTTGTTAATGAAAAAGATAGAAATTTATTTAAGAGTTCTAAAATAATTTCACTCTCATAACAGCTGAGCTCCACTGTGTAAACAAGGAGAAGGGCTGTTGCTAGCAAGATTCCCATGAAAAACCTGGAAATCTGTTTCCGTTTCAGGTATAATCACAGTGGTGTTCACAAACTGGATTTCTGAATTTTATTAGCATCGGTATGATTAAACACGAAACTGAACAGGATTCTGGCTACAAACTCTATGACCACTGGCCAAATACAGTAATATTTTAACATCTTAATAATAGAAAAATTAAATTTTAAAAAGTCAGCTGGCAAAAAATCCATTATCCAAGACATAGTAGTAGGTGATCAAAAAAAAAAAGGTATTCCTTAAGGTACAGTTTTCTTTGCTGAAACCACTGTACTTTTTTAGCTACACTTAAAGCATCACCAGCAAACTCTTGGGACACAGTGCAATCAAACTGAGACCTGACGTGCCCAATTGTTCCAGTTTGTGCTGCTAATAAATGCATTTACAGAATAATGCTTTCCATCCCTTCACTGAAATGTTTTCCATGTGGTAAGAACGTTCAGGTCTGCGTCTGAACTCACATGCTGTAATACAAGGCAAATTTAAAATTAATAAGGCCATTCTGTGGATTAAAAATTCAAGGATGACTTGTCAGTTCTCTTGACAAAGGATTTGTGGTTTCCTACAGAAATACATATCAATTCCTCACTTGACATGCAGCTAGATTCTAGTGATATGCACCTCTTCCAGTACTTAATCTGTTCTTTTCCTTTACCCAAGGCCATCTTCCTCATATAATTTTGTTAGATTTAATCATTACTACTAGAATCAGATCAAATATATGTCAACTCAATAGGGACTGGCTATGTAGCACCATCTAGTAACACTACATGCTTCCTAATAGCACTGAGGGAATACTATCATTCCCACATTATGGACTGGAAAACAGGAACACGGGTCCTGCGTGAAACACCCAACGTCTACAAGTGCATTGGTGACAAATTTGGAAAGAGAACTTGACTCTCAAACACTTAAGCAAGTGGATAAGGGAAACAGTTTGCCAAGCCTCCCACACACACACATAAAGGGAGGTTTGCTGTTGATCTATTCAGTTGTTTGGCACTGCAAATACTTGCAAATTTACAGCTGCGGCCATAACTTCATTAAGCAAAACATTTCACAAGTATGACAATTCCTTTATAAGGAAACCTACTCTCCCAGTAACCTGACCCGGTGTCCTGACACCAGTGATGTAATCCAGGGCAGAGGCTCCAAGGAGCATCTGGTAAAACGTGATGATTCAGTGGAATTTTGTAAAACAAGAACTGGAAGGACGAAATACATCTTTGAAGGAATTCCACTGAAGCTTGAAAAGGAGCGAAGACAGCACAATGATGCCAACAAGATTACAGTAGGGATTAATGTGGCCTGAGATCAACTTCACCTGCCCCCTCAAGCTACTCCACTTAAATCTATGAACTGGCTAGAGAGAACCATTCCTCTTGAATTAGAGCACACTCCCTGACTTTAAGGTTTCACTCATCCCTGCTCCTGACAGCTTCATCTCAATTCCCATGACTGTCTGGCTCGAGCATCGCCTTGGCTCCCCTCCCCTTTGCTTCTATTTCCCTCCTGTCTCGTGCAGTTACAGTTTTGTAGTCACAGGCCAGAAGCCACCTGCACAAACCTGAGGGCACATTTTCTCTCTCTTGGTGCTCAGCCTTCTCTTCCCATACAGAGGCTGCATTAATGAGCTTGGTGGCAACCCATCACATCAGCTCAGCCCTCCCCAGGGAATCCTTAACACAAAACTTCACAAGGTCCTCCCAGTGATTTTTGCTCACATCTCATCTGGACCTTATTACAGGGACAAATACTGAAGTTATCTGAAATTCTTTCCACTGAAAAATCTCTACAGTTAAAAAAAAAAAAGTACAACATGGAGTTTGCTGAGCATTTTCACAGTCTTTGCATTTCTGGATCAAAAAAATGCTCAGAGTTTTGCAGTGAACTTCATCGTTGGGGCACAGCTGACGGGGAGGTTTGGATTGATTTTTTTTAGTTCCTAAAAAATCATGTTTATGCAACCATAATTAGGTTCCTTTGTTTGTGGTTTTGTTTGGGAGTGTTTTGTTTTTTGGTTTGGTTTTGGTGTTTTTTAAGGAAAAACACAAACTTTATAGGAATTAAGGAGAAGATTCCAATCTAGCTCTAATAAAAGACTGATTCCTTTTTCACCTCCAGCCCTCCCCTGCCAGCACTGGGTAGACTGCTTGCTTGGAAGGCAGAAAAGAATCAAAAAATCCATAAAAACAGTGAGCTAAAGATTTCCCAGTAAAATCTCCAGATAAAAGAGTACAGAAGTCATTCAGTGAAACAGTACAAGTCTAGAAATACTGGTACCCCGGATATTTCACAGAGCATGATATATGGTGTGCTGTTGTTGTTATTGTTTGAGGTTAACATCATTTTTATTTCTTCACTGCATGATCCAAAAGAGACTGGATGGATATTTGGAAGGGATAATGAGATCAAAAAAATCATGTTCAATTGATATTTTGAGCTTCCAGTTCTAAAATATGCTGTATTTATGGTTTCAGAGAAAACCCTGTCTACAGACAGCCTGGAACTATTAATCAAAGAAGAGTTACCTTTCATTTTACCTACAGGACTCAAAACAACTAAGTTAAAACAATTATCAAGCTTGATAAAAAACTGTGCCAATGAAAATTCACAGAACTCTAGTGCTGCTGTAAGGGAACAATTTTTTTTTCAAAATCTGGACTCTTTACTCAAGCATCTTCCTGACCTGCCAGACAACATTATCCAATCTCACTTCCATGAAGCATAAGCGGAAATTGTAAGGAAGATTCATTCCTTGGTATTGTTCCCTGAAACTCTTCATTCAGCACAAGATAATGAAAGAGGCTCTTCTGGAGACCCTGTTTCACCACAGTTCCCAGTCAGGCACAGCCACTCATGCATTTGCACACACATACTGACATTCTGCATGACAAGTAGCAATTATAGCAATTTCTGGCTTGGAAACTAAATGAAGAAACATTCTGTCTATTTTTAGAAGCCTTTAATGCAATTTAGCAGCTGCAAACAAACAGAGAGAGGCAGCAACTTACAAGCAGCCTTCTGGAGACCACAGTTGGGAACCCCTATGCCACGAGATCCCATCCAGTGCACACACCCCACAGATGGGCTCCTCCTCGGAGACCACGCTCTCAGTGTGGGAGCAGGACAGGCAGGTGAATAAAAATAATGCCAACATATTGGAAAGGAAGAGACAGAGACCTCCAGTTGGGCAGAAAATTACCAAGATGACTGAAGAAACTCCATGCAAAGAGCAGGCACATAGATTGCAGTGCTCTGTGCCTACCTCCTGCAGTAACTCCTCTTTCCCCCTTTCTCACCCCAGTGTGCCCCCTGGAATGCATCCAGCAACTTCCCCAGGTTTCCATCTGGATGTTGGACCAGGAGACAGCATGTGCCTGGCTGCTAGCAAGGAGCATTAACAGCCCAGCAAAGATTTGCGTATTTGTATCAAGGGACCAGGAAAAGTGCACAGAGAAAAGATAACCACAAAGTTCCACAGCAACTTTTGTGCCAGGACAGAAAGGTGGCTCCCGGATGGATTTTTTCACCTTTGCCCAAGCACTGGCTTCTGCAACACCAGTAAGATCTTTTTGTCTTTGACCTCCATCCTTAACTTTGTCAAGACATAAAAAAAATTACTGTGAGGAGATTACTACATGAGCAGACACAACATAACCACATCAACATCACTTTCTAAGAAACATGGCTAAGCCCAAGGAAAGTTCAAAGGAAAAGAGGGAAGAATAAAACCTCAAAAGAGGTAGAAGTAAAACACTATCAAGAGAGAGAATATTTATCTGCAACAACGTCTTAAGAGGCTTCCAAAAGAGGTGGCTTATCCTGTGCTCTATACTGTCTTTATAAGGGAAGAAATTAATTAAAATGCTTTTTCCCCAAGTAAGTTCATGAACAAGCAAGATGTGCAAGAAGATCAATCCTAAAATAAAGCATCTATTTGGAATACCACAATTCACATAAATTTAAGGTTCAAGAACCACAAGGAAGTATCCAACTGATGGATATTTACCCCTTGGAAGGAGAAAAATGGCCATGCGTGGGGACTGAGAGCCATGCCTGACATTGCTTTCCTGGTTTTTCTCAGTCGCTAGAGAGAATAGTAAAAAAAAAAAAAAAAAAACAAAAAACTAGTTGAGAAATAACATTTGTGGTTAAGTACAACAAAACTGTCACCTGGTACAAACTAGGGAATTTCCAGTGAACGGAACTGTTTTCTATTTTGCTGGCAGAAACATGTGCCAGTTGAACTGGCAGAAGCTGAAGCAGCCCATCACAGCAAACAACAGAAAGGGTACTCTGGTAAGAGTAAAATAATTTTCTTTCAAAAGTATTTAAAGAAAATTGAGTTTTACATTGGGCTTATGCATGTTTAATTTCATAAAGAAATGCAAACATTTGCATGTATTCCACTAAAAATACAAATTTTTCCTTTAATATCTGAGTAACAATGTGTTTCACTACTGCCAGACACTTCAAATTACACTCACTCAGTGTCCTGTACTGAAAAGCTTAGACCCACTGGTGCTTATTTTCATAGCTCTATTACTATTTATCAAGAGGGTCAGAAAGGTTTTTTGCAGTAAAGCGCTGTGCTAGTGATGTGGCTAAGCTTCAAATTCTCAGCAAAATTGCCAATTTAGGTGTTATCAGTGCAAACATCAGTTCCTTTACTTGCTATCACAGATCAAAGCATGAGCTGCATGAAGCAGTTGGTTAAGGCAGACATCACACCTACACAATGGTGTTATTTGTTGATGTTATTCCAGTGAAAACATGCTTAAAATTGTAGCAGACACTGACAAATACAGAATTCTTAGGGCACCACTCAAAAGCTTTTGTTGGTGTTACACAATTTCCATTCTCTTCCTCTCAGCAATCGGGGGCCCAAGCTGGCTACCTAGAGGCAAGAAAATAGATGTCTGTGAAATGGGTTCAAGATTTTTACTTCTTAGGACAGAAACACCACCCTGATGTTGCAGGTACCACGAGTACCAGCAGGAATGACTCCTTGAGCACTTTCAGAGCTCTCACCAGAGCATTACTCGTGTTTGAAAAAAAACCCAGTGGTTTGCCATTGCTCCAAATTGCCTTATTCGTTCCTAATTATTTTAAAGTACTTTGCACTTTCTTTAACATGACATTTTCTGAATTAGGAACATTTCAAACCAGATGCTTGGGTAAGAACATCTGATATTAAAAACATGGCTATATTTTTTTCCTTCAGCACTAGACTGCTCTCTTATGGGAAGTGAGTTTATATGTATCATCTGGTTGCAGAATGTTCCTTCAGCGCTGGAGCACTGGAAGCATTTAACAATTATTTTTTGGTCTCTGTACCAGAAAACCTCAGGAGAATCCCAGGACTTCAGAACTTGCTGGATGTCAGCAAGAGTTATCAGAAATACATAAAACAAAAGCCTATTTCAAAAAAATATCAAAGATGGTTGTTCTAATGCAAACACCTTTATAAAAATCGGTTCTGTAATTTATATTGGTTATTCTGTACTGCTCATAAATGCTTCTGCTTTTAGGACAGACCCTGAGTAGATTATTTTATTGCCCTACAGTACAAAAAATTACCTTTTTGGTATTAAATGCAAAATTTTTTTCCCTCTATAACAGATTTCAATTATTGGCAGTTGCACTATTTATTTTCCTCACAGAGTAAACAAAGCAGCTGTGACTCATGTTTGTAAATAATTGCACATGGACTTCTAGAGGATAACTGAAAGCTCAGAATCATATCCCTCAAATTTCATAAGCAATGTAAGCAACAAAATTCTGCTAATTAGCCATGAAATACATCTGCATGCTTGAAGAATAGGGAGAGGGAAAAAAAGAGACTTCTACACCCCAGAAAATGTAATGTAGCTGGAGATGTCAAGATTATTAGGGAACTAATGGAAGTACCAATAAAAGCATTCATAGGCCCCTGCACCATTATGCTAAACTTTAAAATCCAATGTCAAAAGGTCAGTAATTCATATCTTTTTTCCAGTATTATTGTATTTAACTTAAACCACATTTTCTCACCCGACTGGAAGTAGGACCAGAGTCCATTCCTATGAGCTGATCACTACAAATCCAGTTTGGAACTCATGCAGAGCACCTAGGTCTGCTGTTTGCAAAATGTGTCAGATCACTCCATAAAAAGAAACAGACTGAAGAGTTCTGGTAACTGCCTGATGCATTAATTTATAAGATTTATGGCTTTTATATAAAGGTAGGATTAGCACAATGTATAAAAATTCCAACTGCTGACAGAACTTTTACAAAAGAAAAAAAAAAAACCCTAATGTTTTCAATAAATTAGAAAAAAAAACCTGTAACATTTTCCCCACCCTATGGTGGGTTTTTCTTCCCCCTTGAAATGTTCCATATCTTTCATCACAGCACCTTTACAAGCAAAGGCTGCTCCCTGGTTTATTACATACCTTCACTCTCCTGGGAAAAACCATTGCAGAACTAGCACTTGTAACTAATGTAGAGCAAGTTCAAGAGAAACTGAAAATCATGTTCTGACTTCACAAACTTCCATTTACCTGCTTGTCCTTAGTTAGTCCCCAGTTCTCAGCTGTTTGCACCAAGTACAAAATATTTTTTCAAGAAAAGCTCAGTAAGAATTCAGCCTGGTCTAGTCAAACGTGTCACTGTCCATGGAAGGGGTTGGAACTAGATAGTCTTTAAAGTCCCTTCCAACCCAAACCATTCTGTGATTCTGTGAATATGTACTAATGTGGTCTGATATACATGAACACACTACAGATTTAAGTATAAGCAATCACAGATTCCAAATACAGTCTGTCCCGTTCTTCTACTTACTACTTCTCCTATTATTTTAAGCAGAACTAGATTCAAATTCTCAGACAAAGCCTCGAGGCAGTCACATGCTTAAATACAAGAACATAGTTGCAGGCTTAAGCGAATGCAGATTTCATAATTCTATGTTTCTCATTAATAAAAGATCTCCCAAAGGTTGTACCACTACACCGTCACTCCAACACGAGCACTAAAATCCACAGCAACTTCTGGTGGCCGTCCAAAGGTCATTCAAATGAATTTACAGTGGGCCTGTAACTCACATGATGAAATTTATACCATAAAAGAATCAAACAGATAATGTGAGTGAACACTGGGTAAAGTATACACTGAAAATAGTCGAGTATGACGCAGACTTCCATTACAATGGCCATTTTTTCCACATTTTTTCTCCACAAAGAGACTTATTAGCTTACTGCTACTGTAAATTCACTAAAAGAACATTTAATTATGCATAGCTTTCACTATCAAATTGTGTGTGCAATTGCAATGACACTTCCATTTTGCATTGCAGCTTATCCAGTCAAGAAATAAAAACTGTCTTGAACAAAGAACAATTTTCCAATGCCCTTTACCGCTGTAGCTCAAATCCAGGGCTACTACTACAACACTGGCAGTCTTCAGGTAAAAAATCATTGGTGCTTTAAGCACTTTCTCAGTTAGATCTGTCCTGAGCTGGTATGGTGGCAAAGAAAGTAGTGACACTTAATAGTCCATCAATGCCATGGCTTGCTATATTCAAAAAAAAAAAAAAAAAAACCCAAACAAACAAAAAACAACAAAACCACAGCATAAAATGGGTCAACAGGAATGCAAAAATTCCCTACTTGCAGAAGAGAGCATATACACAACTGAGAATTTGCTTGCTGAAGGAATTTCATAGATATTTGCAAAATATGAAGATATGCAAGAGACTTGGACTTTTGTACAAAAGCTGCAAAATACAGTGAATTGGTTGAACGTTTGCTACAAATTATCTTTGTTCTACTTCATGTAGCATAACCAGCACTTTGAATTATGTTAGCAGGAAAACAGACAGCTGAAATGTCCTGGAAAGCTCAATGTACTCATGATCACTTTCTGCGATAGTTCAAATTCTGATTTCCATCTGAAGGTTGCTCTGTACAGACTAGGACTGAAATCAATGAAATCCTCATGGCCTGAGTAAGCACAGACTCTTTGCCAACAGCTCAGATGAAGAATGCCTCGTAGCAGGTCACAGAGGTGACCGCTCACCACTCTGACCAAACCTCAGTGAAGTTAATTCACTCCATTCCCAACTGTTTTCCAGATACTTTAAAGCATACATGGCTTACATAATCACATATGAAAATCAGGCAAGGATTCTGGACAACAGCACTGTCTTTAAGCATGGGCAACTGCCTATGGATCCAGATTGTTCAGGAAGCCCAACTCCTGTAAGAGTTCATCAGTATTACTTGGGATCCAAGACTGACTGAATATTTGCCTTCACTAACAAAACCCAGTGGCTACCCACAGCAAGGGCAGCAAGCAGGAACATAAAATTACTTTCAAACTTCAGGTATCACATTTCTTTCTAAAAGTGTCCAGAAAGCATCCTTAGGAGAATAATGGCCTCCAGTCATGCATTACAACCTCAGAAGTTCCATCTCTAAAACACTTCACTAGAATTGTCTATTTTTCTCCACTGAAAAAAAAACAAGCCACTGTCAGGAAAGCTCTCATTTGTGACAGACAGCATGGTCTTTTTAAGTGAAAGAACTTTGAGGGGGCTGACACGCAGAAATTAGTTAATTACTGTGTGACAGACTAGTGCCTGAAAAGGTTTTTACAGATTTTGAGATGCTATAATATCAGAGTCCTGAAATCATCACCTCTGTCCAAAACCAGCATAGCTGTCATGCATGAATAAATTTCTCAGTGGAATAGCCAGTGTAGTGCTGAATGCAGCTAGAGTTACATCCTCAGTGAGAAATCTTTGCTACCTCATTTAGAAGCATCCTTCTCCACTCCACAAGATTACAAGTCACCCGTTTCATTCTAAATGTACTTACTCTGTTGCCCTAAAAGCTCATTACTGACACTGAGCCTGGTTAAAAACATCACATACCATGACAAAGAGGCCAAGGAAGTGGACAGAGGAAATTCCCTTCTCTTGGCATTACTATTCCTATAGCAAAAATAAAACGGGGGAATTGGGGTTTTTTATTATTATTTACAGCAAATTAAAACATGTATTGAACAGCAATCACAGTGAAAGCTGAATACACTAAGGGAAGGAGATGAAAACAGAAAAATCTCATCTGCCATCCAGACAGCCAAGATGAGAAAGATCCTTACATTTATTAATCTATGTTCTAAGGTAATGATGTGCATAAACTGTGCAAATGCTAGAATACTTGAGCAAGAGGCACATTTGGAAAAATCTGGCTGAGCAAGTTATCTGAGGCACTTGTAGGATCTCAAAAAGGCCTTTTTTTTAATTAGGAAATTTTACAGGAAATTAAATAAAAATTAGTTTTTCTAACTAACTGGAAGGGGGTGATATAAAAAAAGAAAAGTAGAATCTATAATTCAACACTAATATACGCCTGCTGTCCTTATGTCCCACCAGATCATAAAAATAAGAGCTGTTCTGCTTTCAAAATGTGCTAGCCAGCAATCCATAAAAGCTTTGGATGAAAGACAGACATAAAACCTCAGTGCCACTCATACCAGCCACCCACTCCATTTGAGTACTCTCGCAAACACTTTGTGGCTGCCACAGACCTGTTGCTCAGCTTGCTCCCTCACTGCTCAAGGGGTCCAAGATCCCTTTTCCAAATTCCTCCTTGAAGCATTGTGATGCATCGTGAGATGTCAGGTAGCCACTCCAAGCTGAAGGACAGCACATTGGGACAGACCATAGACTCCCTGGATAAATATCATGGCTACTCTGGAAATCTCCCATGATCACTTCAGCAGCCTATTCCCAACACTTGGCCAGGTACCAAGGGTTGTGTCACTGGAGCAAAAGACATAGTTCACAGATCTGGAAGAGCAAAGTGATGGGACAAGGTGCTGAAGAACAGGAGATTAAATCCCCTGTTACAAAATGCAAGGTTCGAGAGAAGAGGATGTTTGTGAGTAGAATACTGAGGAACAGAGGGGGAATTCTCCTTACAATAAAGATGAATTCCAGTAATTAACAGGATTTCCTAAGGGCTGTATAAACACAGGCAACAATAATAAATCTCTACTGCTGCACTCACTCCCACATAGTAACAGCTCTTCCCTTACTTTAGCTGTGCACTAAAAGATGGAGAGCTTAGACCTAAGTGGACACATAGGCAACAAAGCAAGTGCAGAGACTCAAATATGTTTAGTGGATGTCAGCATGAAAGAGAAGAGTAGACATTATGGCATCAAAAATGTTTCTTAGACAATATTCATACATTGAGACAGAAAACAGGACAGCAAGTTTAAGTCTAGCTAAATTATGGAAGAGCTTCAGTTTAGAAACCACCAGCTATCAGATTTTATATTCTAATTTCAGATTAAATTAATTCTAAACTGCGTGATTATTATCTAAACTTGGCAAGTTCCAGCCAAATCGTATTAAATCCCTGTATTACACTTTGGTAATTGGCATGCACAAACAATCCTGTGTTTAAGTCTTAGAAGTATCTATCCAGTTACAGTACTCCTGTGTTGTTTCAGTGCCATAAAATTACAGAATCACAGACTATTCTGAGTCGAAAGTATCACAAGGATCCATCAAAGTTCAGCTCCTGGCCCAAGCATTCAGGTGATAATTCATTTCTCCCATTTATACTTTGCACAAGCCACTACAACAGAGAACTTGGTATTTTCCTTTCCACAGAGCTCAGATGTACTCATTTTTGGGGGCATCCCATGATTTACAAGACACCCAGGAAGTCAGGAACTTCCAAGAGCCAGGTGTTACTGGTGTGATCACCACCCCAGGCTTTCGCTGTCCACAGGTTCCAGAACCATGAACACCACACTCGGTGCTAGGAAATGTCAACAAGAAGAAAACACCACCAAAAAAAAACTTCTCCAAATAAATTCCTCCAATGAATAATGTTGCCCCACCAGTTAAGGATGAATTACCAGATTTAAAGATGACAGCAGGAGGGACTGGAAAAGACTTGAAAAATACCATTAAATGTGCTTAACCTTCTGCACTTGCAGCCAAGAGAAACTAATTTTAGGTGCTCACAGCAGACCTTTGGTCAGATGTTTGATTCCCAAGGGTTTTGGTGCTGTGTGCTGCCTGCTGCCCTCTCTTTTAATCCAGTTGAGATGGGAAAAATCATTTTCCAAGGCATCAGATATTTGAGGCTGTAAATTACCTCGGGGGTGACATACCTGGCAAAGGTGCCAGAGGGTGCTTACCTACAATTAGCAAGCCAGGTGATAACATACAGAAGTTATTGCCTTTCTCTTGACTGTGGTTCCTCTGTGTGAAGTTATTTGTTGAGTGGGTTGTGATAAAGTAGTGCAAAACCACACTTCTGAGCAAAGAGAGCCTTCTGATTAATGTCATACAGCTGCAACTGAGCTTGTCATCTCTTCTCCAACACTAGACACCAAAGGGTGATTCCAACCCTGGATTTCCTTCATCATTACAGAAACTGAGCTTGATATTTTCTCCTGTTACTTCTGATTTGTTGATATGCTAAATAATGTCATTGTAGTTTTTGACCATGTTCACTCTGCTTAAGGTGATATGTCAACTCATTAAGCAAGGAAAAGAAAAACCAAATTAATATGTACGTTTCTTTCAAATACCATTGACAAGATGAATCAGAGTGATAACTCTGAGATTCTAAAAAGCAATCTGATTATTCCATCACAAACCGCATAAAACAGGCCACATGACAAATGACTTATCAAGCACATGGTGCAGGAAGCTGAGAGAAGTCCTTGCTCCATAGATGCTATAATTTAGGAACTTAGTTTGTAAGGCACTCAGAGGTAGCTGCAGCAGATGCATAAGACTGCCTGGCCGGGACCTTAAGGAACAAAAGCAGAATGACATAAAAATCTACAAATGTACATAAATAAAGCACACCTGGACTTTTGCAATCAAATAACATAATAAAAATAAACATAATAAAGTTGCTTTCCTTATGACAGTCCCCTGACTGTCAGGTAATGACTGGAACTCTGCTTTCCAGATAACCATTCTTGAACAAATCAATTTACTATCTACACACACAATTTGAGAATTTATTTCCCAGCTAACAAAGTAAATTCCCCTCATTACCTTCCATTTCATATATACTTGAGATCAATCATGGCTTATTGATAGTATGTGGTAGGTATGCAAAAATAAAAACATTAAAATAATATAGAACAGAAAACAAGACAAAAGAAAATGTTATTTCATTTTCCTTTGGATGAAAGAAAATTGAATGTTTGAAATGAAAATACCTTAATTATTTTATTTCAACAATTTAGTTGCCATGAAAATATGTTAATGTTAATATCTCAAATCCATTGCTAGTGTATTCTTTCCCATCAAAAAAACACAGATTTGGGCCTCAGACGATGAAAATGCTGCCTAGGACTGTATGAGTACAAATGATATCCTGGGAATTACTATTTATTAAACTAAACAGAAAATAGGTTGTTATATTTTTCAGCCTCTGAGTAAGAGCAACATAAATATTCCATTATATTCCTAAGAAGGATTTCAAGAAGCTTTCAAGCAACAATTTTTAAAAGAAATCTAAAAAGTCAATGTAATTTAGTCAAAACTAATAATACACATCAATTTGATGTAATTACACATCAAATAGACAAAACTATGCTGATTAACTGGAAAACTTACACTGTCACAAGTTTTTCTCTAAAGGAAGCCAACACCCACAATTATGGTTTTGTTGTTTGTTTTAAATCTATGCCAATCTCTTCCTTTGAAGTTCATGAGCTAAACCCCCCCCAAAATGGAGATACCTATGGAACACAGGCCTAGATGTGTACTGAAAACAAAGAGTTATATCAGAAGATTCTGAAAAAAAATTAGAAAAATATTCTACTCTGTCTTGTCTCCAGAGACTTGTCACAAGCACTTTCATGGAGAAGTACAATTAGTCAAGAAGCATCAGAGACTGCTGGTAATTGGCTGTTCTCAAGAGCCTCTCAGAAAGGATGCACAACATTTCACGTGTTTGCATTATGTTTGTTCATTCATGTGAATGAAATAGTCATTAATTGTGTCCTCCCGTGGTGCCATAAAGAAATTTTCATAGTTTGACTTACTATAGGTTATAATGCATGACCAGTTCCCACCAAGAAACAGTTGGATCAGTTTTCCAGTATGAAACAAGAAAGCTTACAGACCATCACTAGAAGTTTCTCAAGCAGTTTTTTTCAAAAAACACAATTACACTGTGACAAAGTTTTTTTTTAAATCAGATGGTTGCCATTTGTAAAGACCTTGTGCTTGTTACACTTCAAATATATAACCACGTAAGGTTTATATATGTTTTCCTTAAAATTCTTCTATGACTTAAACATAAAAAAGAATGAAAAAAAAGAGACACCAAGTAAAACAGAAGTGTAGGCTATAAAATTGTAACAGGAGTTTGGATGTATAGACCCATCAATCTATACTAAATGGTGAAACTGTCAAAGAAGACGACTTCATATCAAAGGTCATGCTTTATTTCTGTTCTTAGCCTTTTTTTCCCCTCATGCTTTCAATAAAATGCTTCACTTCAGCAAAAAAAAAAAAAAAGTGGCTGTTAATGTAACAGCCATATGTTTCGCTGTTAAAGAGGTTAGCCCAGCGTTTGCAGATTCTTGAGTTCAGCTACAGCTTGCTTGCATCTGGTCTTTGTCTAGATTTATTAATAGCATGGCAAGAATTCTAAATTATGCAGCAGTGTCACAGAGATCATGCTGCATACATTCACTCCAAGCTAAAGTACAATATTCAGCTTAAACTTTTTAACGGGGTTCTTTAAAACTAAACTGGACAACGCACCAGAAAATACATTTGAGCACAACCCTGTTTTGAAAGGCTGATGAATTAGGTGATCTAGCCAGTATTTTCTAGTTATATTTTCCATGGTCCATTTCATTCCCTGTTATCTCATTGTTCCAGTTCAGCATCCAGGCACTACTCAGAGGCTATATCTGATAGATTCAACAGCCCAGACATGCGATGTGCTGTTCCTGGTGGATCAAAAAACCACTTTGGGAAGGTCTAGCATCCCCCTCTCTGTCCTTCCCAACCCTGCACCTGCAGGGCCTGCGGAAACACAACACAGCCCACACACAGGTGCTGCTGAGACAGGAAGATTTCCAACCCCCTTTTCCTTTTCTCTCCAGAGCTTATGAGCATGGGAGGTGGCATTTAACTTCCCATCCCTTAGGACATTTTCTGCAGTGACAGATGAATGAGGGCTGGCAGCCCAGCCCATTATGTGTAGCACGGCTCAGGAATGTCCCAGCCCGAGTGGCCCGATGGCTCTCACACTCCCACCTCAGGAGGAGACTCTCCTTTTCCTCCAAAGATCCCATGTCTTGCTCAAAGCTCTGTTCCACACACAGAAGGACTTAATAGCCATGTCCCCTTAGCCTGCTGAAAAGCAGCCCCTTTCCAGGCTTGAGAGAAGCAGAGGTGGCTTATATGTAAAGGCTCATATTTTTCTTTTCATCACGTTTCATGCTTCAGCCAAGATGCCTGGAAAGCATTTAAACCACAAGTCAAAGGAAAGAGGTGACAGTTGTCAGAATCAGGAACCTAGATGCTACACAGCTACAGAAATGCTACCAGAACAACAGGCAGACACAACCAGGCAGGTAACTGGATTGCATGGTGGAGGGATCCAGGAGCCACCAGGTAATCCTTTCAGTTTTAATATTAATATTAAGAGCATGTATGGGAGCTTGTGGGGCAGCACCTACCTCTGACATCTTTTCTGGGGCTGGATGAGAACTTTGTTAAAAACGTTGCCACAGTAATTTCCATAAATACACCTACAAACTCCTGGTAAGAAAAAAAACAAAAAAAACCCAAAAAACTAAACTTTAAGGTCTCCTAGGTTATTTATTACAGTGCCGTTATGGAAAATACATGAATAAGCAACTCAGGGTCAGATAGGCTATATCTGTTTTTCTCCACGTGCATTAGACATAGTTCTCACATACAGGTAAAAATAAAGATTAAACAGTCTGGATTTCACATGGTTTGAATTCAAGATGAGAGAAAAAGCCATCATTTTCTAAAGTTCTGGGGGGAATGCTTTTATGGGAGAAGGAAGTAGTACAGCCTTCCTTCCAGCTGCAGGGCAGGAATGTGCAAAGTGTGGGATGGAGGAGCAATGGTGCAAGGCCAAACAGCAGGGAAAATGATGTCCCAGAAAACCAGGTGAACTGGCAGGCAGTCTAGATCTCTTCTGTGAAACACCTAGAATAGCTTCATGCCAATATCCTATGTTCATCCTGATATATTTAATCTATACGTCGTTCTCAAAGAAGTTTGTTGGAAAATACCACGGAAATCATCAGAAGTCAGCCAAATGCTCTTTTGCATTTCCCCTCTCAATTCCAGTGGTAACAGCTACCCTATTTTTATTCTTGGTTATTGCCTCAGACTTGATGGAACCGTGGTAGGTACAAATGTAATAAACTGACACTGGCTGTCAGTCAAGAGAACCAGTCTGTAATTAGGGTCACGGAATGCTGGAACCAAATGGGTATTCTTCTTCTGTTCAGACACCAGATGCACACAAGAACAGGGATGAGGCAGAAGGGACAAGCCAAACTGATGGAAAGGTGAAAAGATGGCCTGATCTGATTGGAGGTTCTCTGCAGCTCTGGAAGAATTTTATCCTCTCTGTTTACAGAGGTCTGTGTTCTGTAGCTTGATCTTCCAACAACAAAAGCAAACTGAGGCTGCATATTGTCTTTTAAAAGCAGAAATCATTAAAATTAAGCAACTTTAGGCAAAAAAAACCAAATTTCAACAAAACATAAGAGGAAAAGGGCTTTTTTTCCCCTATATATGTATCCTAAATATCCTAAAACTTCCTTAATGTCAGTAAGTTAAGTGAAAATGCAACCCTGTAAATGTGTTTATAGGGACTTTCACAGTAAAACATGCAAGAAAAATGTTCATGCTTCATCACCTTGAGAATTTAAATGAAAACAAGGATGGTATCTTGAGGCAAAGCTAATGTGGGAAAAACAGGAATGGCTTCTTAATCTCACATTCCTTGCTCAGAAAAGAGAAGATGGAAAGTTAGACATACTGAAGGATGGGAATCACAGCAAAGCCACCTCCAAGGGGAGACCCATTCCCTACTCCTTTGTTTTATAAGCAGGAGACAGACAGGTCCCCTTTTCAAGTGCCAGGATCTCCTAAAAGAGGAAAAAGTTTGGCATCCCAGAAATCACAGATAAACCAGCGCTGGGAGCCTTCCAGGGGGAAGGTTTCAGTGCACAAGCAAAGGGCCCGATATAGCTCAGTTAAAGAAGAGGACACATGTATTCAGCATTCACCAAAAATGTTATTGTGCTTCTGTGTGATAGGTGATATAGGACAGCACCACAGAAATTCTCTAAATGAAGCCTAAAGTTATTTTCCAAAAACAGTATTCTCTCAGGTTTCCAATAAAAAATAGCATAGATCGAAATAAAACAAATATATGCATAATTAAATCCACCTCCATTGACAGTAAATTCCTTCTGCATATAGGTAGTGGCTGTAAGACCATTAAAAAAATTTTTAAAAAGAGTGACTGTCCACAGATGCTAAAAGTACACAGATTTTTCAGATATTCTCTCAGACACTGCATTTAACAACTGAAATTTAAATTTGGCATTCTTCATAGGAGCACAGGAACAGGGTTACAGCCCCAATTCCTAGAAACCATTAAACCTACAGAATTCAGGAATGCATTTTAAATTATATAACTCCCATTAACATCACTGAAAAACAGCCTTGAACTACCAGAGATCCACTCTCCAGCAACAATCAAAAAATCAGGAATTAAGAGGAGAACACCACATAGGAGCTATATATTTTCTCACTGACTGATCTTTTGTATTTCTTTGATTTCCCCCTCGCCCCCTCTTCTCTGGGTTCTTTCCTACAGACAACATTTCTCTGTTGTGGAGCTTTCCAATGGTGCTTTTCAGGATGATTTCCCACAGTTATTCCCAGATCCCATGTCAATGGCAAACCAATTCACATGGAATAAGGTCCTTCCGTGCAGCGCATGAGTAGCAATCGTTAGGGAGCTTTGTCTGTTCTGGTTCCCTCTGATGTTTAATAACGTCCTGTCTTTCCCAAGGCTTACAGAGGTAAGAAATAGCAACAGTCCTTTTCTACCATCCTTGGCTCAGACTGGTTTTGGTATGCTGGTTCCTTGCCCCTAACCGAACATAAAATTTTGCTACACCTATTTTAAGGGTCTTGACTGAGAAAGAAAATGAGACCTGTCTCGTTGTGGAATTCAGAAAGCAGTGCCTAAGCCCTCTAGGGAAGGCTTAGCTGCTAACTCGGCAGGGACTGACATCATCCACCTCTGCTGGGATATTGTACCCCTCAGCCCTACCCCCAGACTATCAGCAGCTGAACAGCTTTCAGCCTCGTGCCAAAGAACAGCCCAATCCCAACATTGCTTTGTAGCTTAAATAGCTGCGCAGCCAGAAAATAATTGCCCAGGTCTATCTTGCTCTTGCACAAAGCTGGTATTTTGCTTTTCATCTTCCTGACTACTCGAAATCCCCTCTCTGCTAAGCTGTGGCAGGAAGGAGGTGGGCAGCAGGTCCCAGGGGTTTGAACCAGTGTCTCGGTCACAGTATAATGCCTTTCCTCTTTTGATATTGCCCCTTGGCTTCAGCTGCTTTCTCCTTGTCCAATTTCATGCCAAAATCTAGTGTGTGTATGTATATATACATAGCATTATATTCACTTAGCAACATTTTCTTCCTTGGCTCTTTTCCACATGTAGCCTAGTGAAAGCTGGGCTTTCTGGCAGCATTTTTCAGAGGCAACAGCACCACTGTCATTTCAGTGTCTCGTGGCTTCATTCACACTGGAGTCAATTATACTGTAAGAATGCTTGTCATGTCTCCTTTACAGGTGAAAAAACAAGGGCACCAAAGACACAGAGGCTAAGAGATTTAAGAGAGAATTAGATACCAAAACTACCCAAAATTTCAATACATGCTGCTCCTTTAGTAAATTTACATCAACAACATATGGAGCAAAAGTGGAAATTAAACCATAAGCCTGGTTTTCCCATGGTGAGACAACACCCTCCTTCCCTTGCTTGGAGAGTAATATAAACCCAGGGAATACACAAAACTATCAGTCACACTAGAAGACAGTGACTTTCCGAGCAATATGTGTATTAAACCACATTTTAACACCTGACAGAGATGCTTTCTTCTCAGAGACACCAGAGACAGAAGGGTCTCTAAATCACCAATTTCCTACAGTTAAAAACCCCAGACAGAATTCTGCCCTTTCAGCTAAAACATACTGCAAACGTATGGTAAAAATACAGCAGTGTGACCAAATACAAGTAAGTGAACTGTCAACAGCTCTAACATACCAAGACACTATTTCAGAAGACTTCTGCTGAGAGTTAACTGGTAAACACTGTATTTATGTCCAACTCTTACTCTTTACTAAATTGGTATATCCAGGCTGCTTGATTGAGCTAACTGATGATACTTAAAACATTTATTCCTAAGCACAAAATTGCCCACATACTCAAGAATCATAGTTCTAAGTGGCTTTACTTGCTCTGGGTGGCATAGCACTAAACTAACTTTTTTCACCCCATGTGACAGCACAGAACCTCTTTTTTCATGGCAGAATCTATCTGTTTATGTAAACAAGATAAGGAGTTCAGAACTCCCTTGGAACAGGCGGGGATGTCTGTAGCCAACCAGCCCCAGGGGACGGAGGGCTGTGGCCAATCCCAGTGAACATTCATTTTGTATATAAAAGCTGCATTTAAATAAATAATTTAAATTTCTTTTCTTGGCAATCACTCTCGTGTGCCTTGTGTTTCGACATCAGCTCAACAGTGACATCCCCAAGATTTTAATCCTTCACATCTAGTGTTTAAACACTTTTTTCCCCTGAATGTCTAAATGCTGACATATATATACAGGGTGGTTGGGCACTGGGACAGGCTCTCCCAGGCAATGGTCACAGCACCAAACCTGTCTGAGTTCAAGGCACACGTGGACAACACTCACACAGGGACATGGTGTCACTCTTGGGGTGTCCTCTGAAGGGCCAGGAGTTGGACTCGATGATGACGGGTATCTTCCCACTTAGCATATTCTATGATTCTGTGATTCTATATACTTTTGATGTTAAACAAATGCAGAAGATCCCACTCATTTAATTGATATGTGAGCAAAACTCTGCTCATTTTTGCAAAGTGAAGCTACTGTTATTTGGTTTAGTGCAATGGTTGGTTCTAAGCACTGGGGGGAAAGAATCTTTTTAAGAAAAGGCAGATGGCAAATACCACCAACTGAGAAAATTCACTTTACAAAACAGAGCCTCACCAATTTACTGTACCTGGATTTGCTTTACATAGCTACCTAGAAAGGGCAACATAAGCACTATCGCCACTTTCACAAACAAAAGGAATATGAAACACACACACACAAAAGCAAGAAAAAACCAAGTAAAATTAAAAAACTGCCAGATGAGGTCACTTCACAGCAAAGACTGAAGACATGCAAAGATAGAACTTAGCAGACCAAAGTCAATGGAGACACAGATGAAAAAGGCTAGATCAAAATAAATAAGAGTCACACTCGAAACAGGGCCACAGGAAGTTTTAGTATTACTCTGTTTGAAATACCTCGAGCAAAATCCAGACACAGTAATTTCCAGTCCTGCTCTCCCTCTTTTCCCATGGAAAAGTTGATGAAGATAAGTTATTCCTTTTGGAACATATGTTTATGAGTAACATACTTTAAAGCTCCATAAGAATACCTATGTTCTGAAATACCATTCAGTTTTTCTCCACCACCCACATATTTCATATTTTAAAAAGCTACAGTAATATTTTTTCATGTGGGTATAGAATGCAAGATGTCAGGGCACCCATCTGGCAGAATAGCTGAAACTGGGAGTAGAGTAAGGCAGGGTTAAATTAAGTAGGTCTGCCCGAGGCAAAGTAACTCATGCTTATGTTCCTCTTCCTATATTATTGCAGTTCTACAAATCCCACTGGTGAACTACAAGGAGTTTAGCAGACAGCTCAGGAGACATTTTTCAGATTGATTTTGATCTGTTTAGACAGTTTGTATAGAGGTTGTTCTTGTTCAATTGGTTTATTTTCTCTGCCTCAAAGGCTTTCTTTGAAAGCATTATTCTAGCTCTGTAGCAATTCCCAGGGTTTTTTGAATCAGAGAAGGCAACATATGTTGTTTGAAATATTCAGACCTAACAGGTATCACATTTTCTATCTGTAAACAACCATTTAGCCATATCTCTTCTATCAAACTCCCCACTGAGATCAGCAGAGTTATTCTCACCTTGCATCAGTACAGCTTCATAGATAAAATACAGTAAACATCCCCCTCTTCAGGTAAAAAAACAAAAAAAAACCAAAAATAAAAATAAAAATTAAAAAAAAAAAAAAAAAACACCAAAATCACTGAGCTTTCTTCTGTAAGTATTTGTAAAAATCCTTTCCATCTCAGGAAGCAGCTATGCTGGCAGTCTTGAGTCACAAGTACTAAACAGAAGAAAACTATTGAGTTAAGAATATTAGACATTTACTTGTGTTAAAATATTTTGCTGGTGGGAATTTCAGAAGCCTGATGTCAATATACCTTATGTGTTTATGCTACTATTTCATCTCTGGGAGAGTTTATTATTAAGGATAAATGTTTGTAGGACAGAGCTTTTTCCAAAATAACAGATTACAGTTTTTCTGGCTGTTTACACTGCAAGGTCAGGACCGAACTATCTGTTTGGGAAAAGAGACATTCTAACCACGACTATGTTCCTGAAGTACCTACATTTTTGGCAGTCCATTCATATCTTGGGAAATTCGGTCATTCAGATACCTCCTCCACCCAATACACTGAAAAATATCCTGTTTGAACAACAACAACAAAAAATAATCCAGACCCACATGAGTCAGTGGTGGTGTAAATGTAAACACAGAAAAAGACAGAAATGAATCACAAGAAAGGGCAGACATGCCAATAACATTAGACTACAGATAGATTAAAAAATCCCCAAACACTGAAGACCTCAACTTGTCCTATGACTCGGGTCACAGAGCTCGGTCTAGACAATCTCACGCAACTCAAACTAAGCACACAAAGCCTAACCTAAACCTAAGAGTTTGTACAGAAAAATCTCTCAGCGATGATTATAATCTTCTCATTTCTTGTTTGAATTTATTTATGAACAAAATAATTTCTTTTCTTATAGGAAAAAATGTTTTAAGCTTCAATACCAAGAATTCATTATTACTTTCAGCCATTGCTTGCCACAGCAAACAAGTCAAGCTCTAGTCAAAAAAATCTCAATTTTCCATTTCCCTGTTTTGTTCTCCCTTCATGTTTTAAGTCCCTCCAAGATTTTTTTTTTAATGTCCAAAACTGACTGCAGGAAGAGCTCAATAACAAATTTCCCTCTAATCTTGCACTTCCTTTCCCAAAGTCCAGCATTTGCTGGTTTATTATCTGTCACTCCAAATAACCTATTTTATAGACAAGTATTCTAGATCTTGTGTTTCTCATGAAAAAAAACAGATAAAAAGTTAGTTTTCCACAGCTATCCACAAGAAGCTAGAAAGGCTTCCTTTCTGCTCAAAATCAACATTTGAAGGGAGGTGGAAGAGTGTAGCAGTGCTTACTGTTGAGAGCAGAGTAATATTTAAGTATTCATTTTGATTTTGTATAAGGCAGACACAGAAGTTGTAACTGTTGAGTTACATGAATTTGTGAGATTTATGAAAAATTCCGGCCATCCGGACCTGAGACTTCATTTCCCTGATATTTCCTTCATCATCCTGCCCAGCTCTCACCTCCCTGAGCTCAGCATTTTGCCTCCATCTCCAGCATGACAGAAACCTTCTAGTAAAGTCTTTGCTGGTTGCTTTCTCATTAAACCAGAGTAAGTTCCTTAATAGAAAGTGAAACAATATTCCCATGTATTCATTTTTAACCTCTATTTCATGGACTCTTCATACTTATTCTACCTGCCTTCTTGATACTGCTGTACTTACATGTCTAAACAGTATTTTACAACTGATTCCATTTTCCCTCTCAAGATATAAAACACTCTAGTTTCTGGTAATTCCTTCCCTCGAGAAGGTCATAGAATTTGAAGAATTTTCTGGGTCTTTAATATAGCAGCCAATAGTTTTATACCATCCCATTACTAAATCTATCCAGGACCCAAGATTTTGCTTTTCTAAGCTCATTAATCCTTTTGATAACTTCTTGTAGAGTCTAGAGTTACTGTTTCCAATAGCTTTATTGAAATGTTTAGCGACTAATACTAATATTAGTGCTCTTCCCTGAAAGTTTGTCCCACTAAGTTCTTCAACCAGTTGAAAAAACTAAGTCTCTTTCAATTACTCTAATCACTCATCTGTTTCAGCAAATCCTTACACAGAAATCAAACAGAGTCACCCTGGAATGACTTAGACCCAAGTTATCTTCCATGATCAGGTTTTCATGCTGTCCTCTACTTAAAGTAATCAACTAGAACTTTTGACTCAGTGATTACCTGTTGAGGGAATGTCTAAAATTTGACCTTGAAACCAGAGTACGGTATAGTTTCGTGGAGATGCAGAAACCTAGAGGACAGCAACATCTCTTGATTAAATGCAAATATGAAACATGCTTTTTTCTCCTCAAAATTCTTTCACTACTGCTCAGTAGGCGTCCAGAGGTCAGGCTGGAAATGCTGAGGCTTTGAGGCTAGCATACTTTTGATTTCATCCATGGAAAAGCAGAAACTGGAAAGCTATATGAAATGTATACTTTTCATGTTTAAATGCTGCAGTGTGTTTCTCAAAATGTTTAAACAAGTAGGGAAATAAATCTCTGAAGTGGAAAGCTAATAAACAGTCACATATGCATTTTGCTCATCTCTGAATGTGGTGGTAATTTAGTTATTCCCTTATTTATGCAGTGGGACAAAGATCAGGAAAGATCATCAGCGAAAACTATTTGGCTGTCTGTTAATTTTCTTTACTCCTGGTTGTTTAACATTTATTTTTAAATTTATAACAAATGGATCTTTTCTGTTTGGTAGGAAAGTAGAATGACAGATTGTGGGAAGGAAAATGTGAGCTGTACGGAAAGAGAGCAAGAGTAAGAAAAGGAGAGTGACTAATCCAACAAACCTGTTAATGGCAAGTGGAGAGCAGAAAATGAAAAATGGCCTCTCCTGGCCCACCCCACCATGTCACAATAGTGATGTCCTGCATAGAGCTTAATCCCAATAAAGTATTACAACAGCAGCAATTCTCCCCACCACAGGAGAGAAAGCCAATTTAGAACAAATAGTTGTAACATTTTACAACATTCACAGAACATGAGTGAAATGTCAAATATTCGTCTAGAAGGAGAAAATAAGCTACTTGTCACCAGAACCAACTCTACCCATCCTTTGTCATCACTGACACTTAGAGAAGGCATTCAACTCCTGTTGAAAAATAACTACAACTGACCATCTCAAAGAAATATCATAATGAAATAAGAAGAAAAATATGAGGTGATCTTTTGGGAAAATTATTTAAACAGTTTCAGTCAGTACACACCTGACCATCAGCAATTTTTTCTTCATTTCTTGCTGGGGAAGATTTGAAATGCCAAGGTTTTAAAGAAACAGTTCCTCTCAGATTCAAAAAACAATGCAGCATCTCTTTATTCCTTTCTTTTTTACCCAATCCTCTAAACTTCCTCCTGCCTTTAACTCCTTCAAAGACTGGAAAAATGGAAATCTTACATCCAGCATGCCAGTAAAAGTACATAGGATCAGTGAAATCACATCTGTAACCAACCAGTGGAGTGATTAGAGCTCAAAAGGACGGAGAAGGAATTAACCTATAAACACACGAGCCTGGGTTCAACAGTATGCAATATCTAAAAAGAAAAAAGACTCAAAAATAGATCACACTCAAAATAGACAAATAGTTGAAAGATTTCATCAAATACAACATGAGTCTACTAAAAACTCTTAAAATATGAGAGACAGATCATTCTGTAGCAGTACAATCAGTCCTCCAAATAATGAGAGCACATCACAGGACAAGTTTAAAGGTGAAAAGCGGGAAAGATCGCAGAAATATAACAGTACATGAAGGAACGATTAAAATGGAGATGTCATTTAGATGTACTGCTAAATAATCTTGATTTGAAAAATATTTGGAAATTAAATTTCTCAAGGTTAGAGATATTGATTCTGTATTTATCATCAGTTATAGATGCTTACAAAACAAGAACTTGCTAATGACTGAAATCCAGAGAGAATTCTCATTTGGTAAGTCAGTAGGAAAGACAAAAAATACCAGGCCTGTCCAAGAATCTGATACTACAGTGTTAGAAATGGGTTGAAAATAACTGGTACAAAACTCATTTAGGGAAAATACTTTTTAAGAAATTCAGTAGTTTGGGAGCCAGCAGAGGAAATGACCTGGATGCAATTAGGGCATGACACAGACAAGGTAGGATGGTTTGAGACCCTGCAGTTCTGTTGAAGTTTGGTTTCCTCAGCAGCAGTTTACAGTTTCTTATGAGCCTTTAAAATGTAATAAAGCCAGACATTCAAGAGCTTGAAGGCCAGTAGGAAGCTGGGCGTGCATGATATCCAACTACTTCTGGAAAGGTGCTGGGTTCACCTCATGCAAGGATGGGTGTCTGCACCACTTCAATCTTAGCACATAACACTTTTCTCCCTATCAGTCCTAAAAGAGTGAAGTATGAATATGCTTACCAAGCTAACAAACTGGAGTCCATCTTCCCCTGCAACTAAAATAAAATGGACTTCTAAATGCATTTTTGCTCCCTTGAAGTTCCTGACTTGTTGCCTGCATTTTACCACTGAGGGCTTAAAAATCACTGGTGTGGTTTCTAGATTAGATACCCAGTACCTCTTCATGCTAAGCCAAATCCTGGCCTGATTTAAACCCCAGGCAACTCTGAGTGAAAAATTATGAACGCCCTTCAAAATTCCTCCAAGGCATACCTTGCTACATGGTAAAAGTCACTTGCCCCAAAACTCAAAGCATATTATACCATAACTGTGAACGGTGAAAACGTTTGCCTGACACATCCCCAGAATTCATGACACCAGTTTTGTTTTTCTCCCATCACCCTACTTGCTTCAGAGAATATTTGCTCCCACCCATTGATCACCACTGTCTGATAGCACATTTTCTATTTCACTGTCCCACAACTTTCATTTGATCTGAAAAGAGTTGAAGAGAAACACTTGCTACTAAAAGATTTCACCTTGAGTAAAATCATATGTTTCCCCTTGTTGCTCATATCCATACATGGTGTATTAAAACTGAGTCCCATAAGTTTTCATTGTTCAGACATTTAATCATTTGGAAAATGTGGTAATTTAATTAAAACAACATAGGTTAGATATCCCAAGGGATAAAGACCGAGGAAAAATGATCTATTTCATTGAGTTTCCATTTCAAAAACGTATTAATATTAGAGCAGAAGACCACAGTAAGAAAACTAAATTTAAGGGAAAAAAAAAAAAACAAAAAAAAAAAAAAAAATTTAAAGGAAAAAAAAAAAAAAAAAAAAAAAAAGAAAAGAAAAATATAAAAGAAAAAAACATGCTGTTCATTTAAAACGTAGTAATCCAACACTAAGGCAATTTCAACTTAGGAAGCCAAAACTTAAACTGCTCTGTCTCGTGTCTGCAGCGGGTGTTTGTCAGAACATAACACAAGCAGCAATTGCTGTACCACAGCAAAGCCTGGATTTATTTTTTCGCATGAAACAGGGAAGACATAAGGTGTTATTAGGTTAGACATCACTGCTAAAGATGGCACTTGTCAGATGTTCATGAAAGGTTTTCAGTCTTCCTTGCTATAAAGCACAGTGTTTAATTCTTCCCAAAACTTATGTCATGTACCTGGCACTCAACCTCAAAATGATTTATCAGCCCACTGCTGGGAGAAGAGAGTACAGGGGGAGGCAGATTCATACACACAGATGTTTGCCATTCTCTCTAAAGTCCAGGATACACTCACTAAGCCAACCTTTTGTTTTTACATATTATTACATAGTTGCTTTTCTCTGAATACCCTTTCACTTCCCCTCCCTCTCACAAATCCCTCAAGTCACAACCCTAATTCCAAAACCTTTATAGAATTTGTCCAAAATACTCCTCAGGCAGACTTCCATCAGTTATCACCATCCTAGAAGGCCTCAGAGGTGCATATGAAGAGGGACTGCTATGTTAAATTTATGTCATGTAATAAAAGTAGTTACTACATGCAGTGTTGACACATACTTACAGCATCTATGTAGCCATTTGCTCTCCTGTAATTCTGACTTTTTTACCTAAATGTACTCAATCCTACATTTCCTCTCTTTCCAAAACTCCAACAGAAATTAGCAAAAGATACAAGCCTGCACTCTTCTATTCATGACAGAAAAAACCCCATAAAAAGTATAGGCACACTGCTCATCTGGCCTATGTCTGCATAATTTCAGTGACATTCCCATAGTTTACATGTGCTGTTGTAAAATACATCAACATATTATATACAAAAATGCTCAACTTCCCACATATTTTCTATAAACATTAAGCAATATTTTACCCTAGATTTAAACGTCCTTTCAATATTTTGTATCCCTTCCTTTCCAGCATATTCACATTTTCCAATTTCTTTGGCTCATGCAGAGCATTTGAAGAAAATAGCAGATATTAAAAACAATAAAATTTCACAACAAGTTCTGCATTTAAAAAAAAGCATTACAATGCTGCCACTCTTATTTTCATAGCTTAAGCTCATCTGTTAGCACAAGCATGCATACCTCAATTTGATGAGAAAATACAAAAAAAAAAATCCAACTCTACCTTGGAGCAAAGATGAGCACGTTGAGTCCCAGGAGCATGGGCAGAGTCCTGTATCAGCCCCCCAGAGAAGTTCAATATATCTGAGCAGCCACAGGTTCAAAGAGTTAGATCTGATGACCAAAGTGTGCACACCTGAAGCTTGGCAGTAATTGAGCTCTAAGGGACTCCTCCAGCTTCAATTTAACCAGAATAAGGAAGAGTGGGAACATTTCTAAAACACCTATGCATGTCATGTTTCCTTCTAACAACCTGCATATCCTTTACATGAGTGATTTCATGCTGTGGGTTTAGGATCTTTCACAACAAAATCAAGGGAAAGCAGATAATGAAAAATGAATGTAAACAAGCAACATAAAACTTATGGATACCTACAACACCTAATACTGAAAAAACCTAAAAGCATTTTTCTCCCTCATTCTTTAGGGGGAAAAAAAAAGCAGCTTAGCAACTTTTATTATTCATTACTCATTGTTGTGAGAAAAGCTAAATCAAAACATCACATTTAATTCAGTTTAAGGGAGAGAGCTTTGCAGAAATAAGCCATTTGCAGAAGAATCCCCAGCTCCAGCCCTCACACGGTGCCCTCTACATTCAGCACTGGGAGGAGCCAGCTGAGGTTGCAGGATAACAGGCTGCAGACAACCTACAACTACACAGGTTTGTGTTTTCAGAGCATTTATGTGTTTTGCCTGCCAGTAAACTTTAATTTAACACAGTATGATTTATTTTAGCAAGCATCCAATCCATCAGGAGACCAAAATTCCATCAGTTGGTCACAAGAGTGGAATTCACCTGACCTGGCAGTCGAGGCTTAGAGGAGCATTACGTGGTATAAATGACCATGTAACACAGGCTAACACTTATTTACACTGAGGGACTGGTGTAGAATTTTGTCAAGTTTAAATTATTTAAGATATACCTCCACCTATTTTGACTGGTTATTACTTCTGGTTTAGGGGTGGTTTTTCCCCATCCAGGTCTTCAGAATTTACACAATGGGAAGTGCTACCCCTTTTATGTACTCATTATATTGCAAAGTTCCCAACCAGCTGATCATCATCATCAGAGAGCTGTTATTTGTCACTAGCAACTCCTACAATCAGTTGGGCATGATTTGCTTTAAAAGCATGCTAAGCCTGTTGTGCGTTCATCTGGAACGATTTTTGAGATAAAAAGCACTGATAAATTCTCACTTTTTTTCATCGAGAACACAACATGTTTTGCCCAAGGCAAACTGCTGCTCAGTAGTCAGCCAGAGGAATGCCACACACTGTAAAAGTTTGAAGTGTTAAGTCCTGAAAACTTCTTATGCTCCCGAGTGTTGAAGATGCAGCAGTGAGGAGGTAAATAACACCATAAACCCCCACCTCATTGGAAGCACCCCTTTACCCAAACATTATCAAACACAGTTAAGCTTATCTACCAACAGGTTTGGGGTTTCAGCTGCTAAACTGTAGATATTACAATTATTATATAAAAAAAAACATTTCAGAGTCTGACCCACCACGATTTACAGGCCAAGCTCAGAATATTTTAAGTAGGGCAAGTAGCAAAACTTAAAATTTTTCTAGGGAACACAAAGATGTATTTTCTTAGCATTTGAGAGGACTTAAGATGTCACTACTTGGAATTTTAATTGTTAAATTACTAAATAAACAACAAGCAGATGACACTCTCTTACACCTTATAGACAACATTACAGTCTGTCTTCTCCAAGCACTAGGGAGGTAGAAGAGGAATTTTTCATTCTCCAGGGCTGGCAGAGTAAACCTGCCAGCAGTATGCCCCTCCCTTCCCAGCTGACCAAAAAAAAAAAAGAGAGAAAATACACAAGGAAGAAGGGTAACATATGGCATAATGCAGGGGCAGAAACTGATCACTAGGTTATGAAAACATGAAAGCTGTGATGCAGCATCAACCACCAAACACTTCAGAAATGCAGAATATTGATAGAAGAACTGCATTTTCATGGGCATTCATCAAGCGTACAGTAACAAGATCTTTATAGAAAAAATATCACATGCTGTGGCATAAAATGACAAAAAAAGAAGAAATTAACAGTCAGAAGTTCTGTCCTTCCTTCTCTCTCTTCCACACACATATGTCTTTAAAGTTCTGACTCTCTTCCTTTATCAAAAAACCTCATCTATGTCTTCCAGTCATGAGAGTGTCTTGTTTGTTGTTATTAGAAGAACTTTTTAAAAGTCATGTCTTTCGTATGGAAATTTTCTTCCTAGAAGGGCTGTGGGTTTTTTTTTTTGTTTAGCATCACACCGTTTTGCAATGGATTTAAATAGCACTGCAAAGTTACAGGTTGTAACAGAATTACTGTGTGCATTCATGTAACTCATGGAGCCTTAAGATGTAATTCAAATTATTCTTAAGACAACATTTCATATAAAATCTGCAAAAAACTTTGCCTCAGAACATTACCCCCAAATGAAAATTTCCATTTTCAAATTGAGCCATTTTCAAAACTCTTCCTCCCTGACAAATTTTAGCTGAAGCCCAGCAGGCTGCTTGGGATGTGATTTAATTTCAGAGTATCAGTGCGAATTCAGGTATTATGCATCCACCTTCAGCTGACTTCACCTTTTTACTGCAATGAGAGGTATTCAACCCTTTGCAAAGTTCCTCCTCACTGAAAGCTTTCTTAGAAAAGAAAATCTAGGCATATGCTGAAATTCTGGAAAACACAGGCATGATACTCCTCACAGGGCTGAGAAGAGAGTCACCTTCAGATGCTCTAACAAGAGCGTTTCAAAGGTGAATGGTGGGATTGGTAAGGGGCCACTGACTACCAAACTGTAACCTGTAACTTTGAAAATCAGTCCTGAAGGGATCAGCTTATGATGTTTGAAGGGAAGAACAAGCACACATTGTGTACATCACTACCTCTTGTTCATACTCCACTCACATTTTCCAGTTGTTTTTAGACTCCCACAGAGGCTTCCTCTTGCTGACTTATGTCTACAGGTGGATCATGTGAACAAACTCTACTATTACTGAGCTCTGACATGAAATGAAGAGTACTATCATTATTAAATCCACAATATGTATTCTTTAATATAGAATATTCTACCCTCAGCTATTTACATACAGCTCTAATGCAGGGGAAAGACTGTGAAGGTTAAATACAGCACTAAATGAATTTCCGATGAAGTGCACTTTCTTTTCTGGAACTGCAGAAATCTGAGAGAAATAAAGAGAAAATGGCAATGACCTGAAAGGTCCATTCTGAATAGCAACAAAGTTTTCCTCTCAGTATTGCTTTAGACAAGAATCCCACACCATCTTGTCGAGAACAGGTAGGAAACATTCCCAAAGAAGAAATAACAGTACTTGTTAGTCGCCAACAAAGTTTTAGCCCTGCTGTGACATCCTCAGGGTGGTTTTCTCTACCCTCCTTGGCAGGCAAAGGAGCTCATGTTCTTCAAAAGACACACAACACACCTGGTTCAGAGACTCAAGTACTACAAGAGTTCCTGGAATAACTTCTCTGAACAGAGCAGAAGACCATGGGCTGCATAAAGGAGAGCTTAAAATGCAATCAGACTTAGCAAATGAGAAACAATAAAGATAATAAACTACCAGCATAATTCATCATACTGTATTACCTAAGGTTGCTGAGAGAAAATGTAACCCAACTGCACAGAAGAGAAAAATTGTCATCCAAAGTCTTTGCTGATCCACATCTTCAACCGGCCTGTCAGCCACAGGGGATTATGTGGGGTGGGGATCATCATAAAACCTGGCTGTCTCTGCCCACATGTTTTTTCATGAGTTGGCTTCATCTCATCTGGAACACTTGGGATGCTGTCTGGAAAGCAAAGGCAGCTACATTTCACTTGTCAAGGCAGGAGCCATAAAGAGGAATGAATAGCAGTCAAGCACGCAAAGGCCCTAGGTACAAAGTCCCTCATCACCTTTATTTTAGCCCAATCCATTGCACAGCTATATCATCTGGACAAAAACTGTGAGAACTCAGCGGTGCAAACTACATTTTTTTTCTTTAAATGTCTTTATGGTCGCAAATTATTTCCACAAAAGTCAACTCTCTCTACAGAAGGCAACAGACTTCAGAAAGGGCCTTGGAGACTGGAAATGATACGTCATTTTCCTGCCTGTGAATCTCACAATTTTATAAAGACATTATATGGACTGACGGACATATTCAGCTCTTCATATGCTGGAATATATACCTGAAATTCAACAAATACCTGGAACTCAACAAATCAGATTAAAACAGGCTCCTAGCATTCATTTATTCAGTCAATGTACCCAGAATCTACAAAACGATCTCCACATAGCAATAAACATTTTCAAATAGTATCATAATAAAGTCACATGGTTCAGGTAAATAATAAATTACTTTTACAAAATAAATTTCAGTTACCTAAAAGATTTTGTGGTTACAGTTTGCTTTGCTTCTCCCAAAGTACAGCAAAGTAAATCCCTATTTTTCCAAGTCCAGTGGATTATTCAGCAATAATTGTGTGACTCAAATACCCATTCACCAATGACCACTACACTTGACAAGAAAGTAATTTATAAATATGAGACTTTGGGTTTTTTCTGAGATTCAAGGACTGGGGTTGGGGTTTTTTTTTCTGTAAAAAATATGCTGAATAGGTGATCTGTTAAGCAGATAAGAAAAGGAAAGCTAGCACAAACCCAGATGCAAAAGGTACTCTCATCACTTATCCTTTTTTCCTTGCTCCAAGTACAGTATGGTTGTACAAATACCTCATGATCAACAGATTTTTTAATTTTTTTTTTTATTTTTTTTTTTAAAGAAGCTAATATTTGCAGACACATATGTAGACTCTTTCCCAGTAAGGTCTGCTACAAGTTAAATCACATCTGGTGTTTTGGTCACTCATTTCCAGCTGGCTTTTACTACAACACAGCTTAGACAAACAGATACGAAGGAAAAAATTGATCCTTTATAATAAAGGGGAAGAGAAGATGGTAAAGGTATGTATCTCCACTTCCCTATGATGATTTACATTCCATCTGCTGCCCTACTCTAATACTGACTTATAAGGGACACAACTTCTTTTACTGCACAATAACCAATATCATCATGCAGATGATTTCGTGGCTTTAGTTCATCCCAAATCTGTGGAGCAAGACAAAGAAAGGGTAAGTGAACAATTCTCAAAAGCAAGAGAAGGAATACAGACCTTTAACAAGACTCTCTTAAAACCTGTCCAAGTGACTTCAAATTTTTGGTGTCTGTTATTTGATACACTTGAAAAACACTCAGAGATGCTCCTGAAGTCCAGGAGGAGAAAGCAAGCATTCTGAAAAACCAGACTGTTAGTGAATGGAGAGGTATCAAGACAAGCTGAGATTTGCCAAAATAGAGACTTTTTTAAAAAAAGCTGTCACTGTGTGTGAGTCATTCAAAGACAAATAGTCAGGTGAGAACATTACCTGGAGACACAGAGCAGATGCCCCATGCACTCTCTTACTTATAGCATTGAAGGCCTAGAAAAAAATAATTAATTTTTGCAGTGATGGAAGAAAAAGAATAAATGTTTTTGTAAAGCAATTTTGCATTATCTTTTTTAGAGATGTGTTTATTCTAGTTATTGGCAACCTATTAAGTTTTTAAATTAAAAAAAAAAAAAAAAAAAAAACGGAGAGAGGNCAAACTATTAAATTTTTAAAATAAAAAAAAAAAAAAAAAAAAAAAAGGAGAGAGGCAAGGAGGATCAGGTAGATCTGCATATTGTGATGATTTAGAACCTGCACATACAGCGAGTGTTCTTCCAGGAGAAAAATTTTCCATTTAGCCCTCAAATGCTGCATTCCTCCTACTGTTCATTATCTTTCCATGAGGAGTTATATAGTCTTTGACTCCAGATTTCTGCAAAATAGATTTGTGTGCCTCTCTAGAATATGGTACAAAGCCCAAAGCACGTTTGTTTTTCAACAAAGGGGGAAAAAAATTACAATTGCTTGCAAGTAGTTTAACACCTCATTTTCTCTTGCACATCTGAAACAGATCACACTTTTGTTTCAGAGACATAAACACACTTGTGCTGGTGCTCTTCTGTTAGACAAGGCTGCACCTGGAATATGTTTGACAACCTCCTGTGCTTGGAATACTGTCGTGTTCCTTTACAGAGGAATCAAAAAGATCACTATTAAATTATAACATACACACACCCACATGCACGACCTACACAATGTATGAGATATAATTTAAATAATAATTTCTGTAATAAATTCAATATGCATTTGTAATAATAGAGATACTCCATGTGAAATCAAACTTCTGGGGGCTGAAGGAAAGGGTTTACGGCTACTGCACCTTTCTTTGGTGTTAGAAGTTGCTAAATTTAACACCATGTTTTATCTGATTATTCCAAAGAAGACAGAAAGCTGGAGTAACCCATACAGCAAATCAAACAGGCCTCCTGATATGAGTCACTGTTTTAGGGATGATACATAAAGAGTTGCACATTTACTGTTTGAATCTTTTCTCCTTCCATGCTTTCTGAAGCTGACTTCTTTCCAAAATAATTTGCCCATAAAAAAATCATTGCGGATGTCATGTTACAAAAAACTAGTAGTAGAAAAAGACATTTGTTTGCATATATCATTGAAAACCATACCCTGTAAGGAGGTTTCATTCTATCAACCCTGTCCAACACAGACTCTGAAGAAAACAGCTCAAAGTAATTCCCTAACACACAGTGCTTACTCTCTTGTGAATGAAGAGTCATTATATCTATTCTGCTCAGGGTTGCAGCAATTGTCCATATTAGGATACTCTAATGAAGCCTGTCATTAGCATGCTGAGCCACTTCAGTAGCTTAGCACTTCTTTTTGTTTTCATTTTGTAATTTGGCATGTCATTTGCATTTCTATGAACTTTCAAGAGCTAAGCCTGCTGGGCTAGCAAGCCTCTGCTCCCAGGGAAACTCCAGGGTACGCTCCAGCTCAGTCACCTTTCAAATACTTAAAACATTTCAGTTATTCACATTTATGAGAAGGGATACAAGCAAAACATTGATCTTTGAATTTTTGTAATTAAGAAAACTGCTCTTCAGGACCACTTCAGCAATCTCTGATAAAACACAGCATAGCTGACCAAAGCCCTTCTTTCTGAATTCCTACAGAACATTCACTTATCTCTTGATTCAGTCCATGGACATGATGTTCAGATCACTTCTGGAACTCACCTAAAGAAGTTGCACCTACATCCTATGATCTGTGTGCAGCCAATTTTGTCCTCTCCTGGCTAGATAGAGCATTGTGTTCCAATGGTTGTATTTTATACCTAGGTTTGTGCCCTAAACTTTAGTACCTGTCCCTCCAATAAGACAAAGACAGCCAAGTTATTTCATTTAAAAAGTACTGTTTTCCTACAGAAGAACATAATATCACAACTCAGAGCTTTGTGTTGATTTTAAATAAAAGCCTCTCCTTTAAATAGAATTAGACAGCCAATCAGTTCACAATAGATCTAAAAATTACAAAATTTATTGCATGGCTTACTGCAGAATACTGCCTAATCTTTAATCTATTATCCAGTCAGCATGGCTATGGAAGGGGAGAAAAATTTAAGGAATATCAAGACCAAACAATGTCACTGATATATTAAGATGCAACTACTTTTCTTCTGAAACCATCTGAAGGACAGCTTCAAGTTTATGTGGATTTACACAATTACAACTGCATCTAAGAGTCAGTCCTGTTAGTCTAAGTAGAAAGAATGTCCAAACATATCCTGTGAACTGCCAGCTGGGCTTGTTTAATTTGTATTTTATTAAAAGATGCTGAACACACTGAAATGACACTTGAAGGACACCATGCCTTTGATTCTGGATTTAAAACCCAGTAAGTACAATTTAAGAATATGTTAAAGCAAACATGTTTATTAACTAGCTGAAAATACAAGCTAAAGATGTGCCTATGAGACAGTGTATGAAATCCTGCACATGTTGACTGAGGATTAGCACAGATGATGGAGAGAAGATGGCATATGGGGAAATTAAAGCAACTTTAATTTAAAACAGATGTCTGGAAAGCCTATCCCTATGTCTTTATTAAAAAAAAAAAATGTATCATGAGAGCAACCAGCACAACACTCAGGTGAAAACAATGGAGCCATTCAAAACAGTAATAAAACATGGAAAGGAGTATGAAAAGTTAATGGGTTTTATAGAGGGCACGTCTGTTTTCTGGTAAGGGCACATATATAAGTACAAACCCCACAACTGCATATACATATTTAGACACAGAAACCTTGTGTGTTATTCTGAAAGCTGTTCAAAACAACCACAAAAGGAATAGCAACTTTGCCAGTATCAAAAGGCCATAAATAAATTTATGCCATAAATAAAAAACAACTTAGAAAGCACCATCTTCAGCTCTTTTCAGTCAATTCTAAAATTGACTGAAATTTTCACGTGGTTTGGAATGTCAATTTCTCTGTGCTAGGACAAATGACCAGGACAGACTCAAAGTGCTCGGTCATGACATTCAAATCAGTTCTTGGGCAAAGTACTTTGGTTTTCATAGATGCTGTAAAAGTAATTAAGAAATCTTACACTCAAATGGTTTACACACCATATCCCTGAAAACTTCATTTATCAAAACTGCTTTTACTCCTCTGTTGGAAAGGTACCGTACTGAAAAGCTTAAGCACATGCACATGTATGCACAAAAACAAAACACATCCACAAAATTCTTGCAAGTTCCCATGGAAAATTGTGTAACTCTGTAACAACATTAGTTTTATTATGCACCTTTGACCAGCATTTTGTTTGCCCACTAATTCAGCTTTTGGGATTACTTTTAACTTTCCAGCTCTTGAAGTAACACTGAACTGCAGCCATTTGGTTCTTACATCAGATTCTGAAATGATTCTTCAGTCTCCCCTCAGTTTTGGAGTTTCCATTAGACTAGCACCTGTCTGTGATCCAGAGAAGAAAAGTTGTCCTAGCCAGCATTTATTCCTTGTCAAGTTTATGTTTTATAGTTCATTATTATTTGTGTGACTGTCTTTCTAAAAGCCGGGTTACTGTCTCATTCTGCTGCATACTACATCAGTATCTTTTTAGCACATTTATGAAGCAGAAGTAATTGCAGGTGAAGAAAAAATTCCGGAGGCATTGCAGGAAGGGCAGCCACTTCCAGCAATGATCTATCCATACCCATGTTAATCACACAAGCTTCATGTTCTGCTGTGAACTGGAAGTTATTTGAAGGCTGCTTCCAAGGTGGGAAATGTGAACACTGCAACACCACCTGAGATATTCCATAACACAGTGCGTATTCATTGAAATAGAGAAAGAACATTTCCCCAGGACAACAACTGAAAGGGAGAAGCAGTTCTGTTTTTCTGGAGTAGCTGGGATAGGAGCAATCTAGTTCAACTACCTGCAACAAACTGCTTGAGCACTGATTACCAGATACGTAAATGATAACATGAGCAGTGAAGAAGACCTCTTGTCCACGAGAACAAGATGTTGCTGAGCTGTTGAAGATCAGAAGAGACACACAAGGTGCCCCAGGCAGTTTTCATCCTACCTTGCTACTTAAGGAACAAATCAGAGTATTATCCTCATTATGAGGAAAACCAGAGTCACACCATCTAATGTGAATAAAATAATTATACTTGATGTACAGGGAAAAATCCATTAAAACTTAATGGAGCATAAATTCATTATTAAAGCTTTCTCTGAACACAGGTCTTTAAGTTCAGTTAG
The DNA here is from genome assembly GCA_013397795.1 of Orthonyx spaldingii. Classification (NCBI taxonomy): domain Eukaryota; kingdom Metazoa; phylum Chordata; class Aves; order Passeriformes; family Orthonychidae; genus Orthonyx; species Orthonyx spaldingii. Next base: position 1,754,208 of record VZTJ01003395.1, read on the forward strand.
AAACCAAACCATAGTTCAGGGAGCTCTGGGTCTTCCCAGATGATGGCCTTTCAACTGAAAGAATACATTTCTGAATGGATACAGCAGTGAGAGCATGCCATGCAGTCCAAACACCATTTTCTTTATTTTAAACTAATTCTTTTAGCAAATATCTGTACAGGATAATCAATTGCAAGTAACTGCCATGCCAAAATGTTAAACATAACCTTTTTTTATGCCACAGAATAAAGTACAGGAGGTAAAAACCCACCACTAACAATCTCTTTTAGGAGCAGAATACAGACCAGAAGGGCAGCTGAATTGGTTTTTTGGCCACTTTCAGTCAAAAAATTATTAACAAGAAGAAAAATAGTTACATAAAAAAGCAATCCAGAAGCTCAAAATTGCATGACTTTATCCTTCTCAAAATTTCCTACAACCAAATGTTCCAGGGAACATTCAAGTTCAAATCTCTACTAAAATTTCAGAATCCAGCTTGATTCTATTTGATATACATCACCCTTACTCCACCCAAAATGCTGCTCAAAAATATAGGCAACTATACAAGCAACTTTATCATGTAAATTAAACACAAGCACAGTTACATTGCAATAAAGTGAGGGCAAGAAAAGGACAGGAAAAGCTGACAATTAAAGCAGTGTAAGGAAAGTTTCCCATTCCGGAAAAATATAGACAACACAGGCCCACAGCTCTTTTGATCTTTAAACCACTATTTAAAAGGAAATGCTGAATTACAAGTGTATTAAATGTCTGAGTCTCTAATTTCACATGGAAAGAAGAGGTCTGTAAGAAAAATCAAGATATTAATCAAAGCAGTTTAGAAGTTTTGAGGGAAGAACTACAGACTGAAATGAAACTGTGGATTATTATCATTTGCTGAACTTATACATGAAAAAACTATTTGTTCTAACTGGGAATTGATTTGTACCAAAGCTGCCATACATGCCAAATTGTTCTCTATATACACAATAGGCATAAACTGGGGGTTACCAGTGAGAATAACATACCACAAAAAAGTTAGAACCTAGCTTTTCAGTTTCATGCTTAGCTTGTAAGTCTGGTTTGGCAAAAATCAAGTTTCTCCTCACAAATTAACTAGGTTTTATCCAGAAATTATTAAATGCAATTCTACACTGAAAGTTACCCAGAGTCACTGCTAGCAGTGGAACAAGAAAAGCATTTTGAGACAGTGCAAAGCACTGCAGGTATTTTATTGACTTATGTCTGAACCGACAGAAGCAGGCATTTTCACTATTCCAGTGTTTAATGCCGGCAAAAGGACAGATCACAGCTTGCCATAAGTCTGACCCAAAAAAGCATGAAGCACTGTACACGAGGACTCCCACCCTCCTCCCCATCTCTTGAGAGAAATCATTATATATGTTGCAGGGGAAAAAGAGAGGAGAGAAGGGAAAAAGCAAGGAAGCATCACAGAGTTGTTACTTTCCTTCTTAGGTAGCCAAAGGCTTGTAAGGATCCTGAATTTCACCCACCCCAAACACAATCAACAATATGCCACTACATCTTGAACCATAGGAGCTTATTCCTTGGCCTGAGGGACAGAACCTGAGGTATTTCTGTGACATCTGAAATTGTAGCCACCCTCCTGGGAGGTTTAGGGACAATTCAAATCCCACCTGACAGGGCTGCAAACTGACAATTCACTTCACAACAGAGCTTCTGGAAACATCCGCGAATTAGCGGATAAACCCTTCCCCAACTTCACTGCCACTTGAAGCACACAGGCAAACTTATGGCACTACTCTAGGCTAGAGATTTCCATTCGTGTTGAAATAGGTTTTAACATTCAAATCAAACAGGAGTCTAAGAAATTTCAGTGAATAGCTCCCGAGCAGAGCCAAGGTGGCCCAGAAGGTTGCACGGCAGGACACCCCTGTTACAGTGTGCCATTAGCCAAGGCTCCATCTGCCTCTTCAAGTACAAGTGAGGGTTCTGTGACTGCCAAAGGCTGCCAGCACACCTCACACCTTTTTTACCTGACAACCATCAGATGGAACTGAATAGATACAAAGCCTGCAGTAAGCAGTCACTATGGCTGGGCAGGGACACAATTTCCACTTGGCAGGGATCTCCCAAACTGGCAGGAACAGAGGAAATACCAGTGCAAGCTCCGAACCGAACCTGATTGTCATTCAGTAGTCAGAGGGAGCAGAAAACCTGCACACAAAAGACCGTTTGCTCTATTTCTGTAACAGAGACATAAACAAAATGTCAAACAATAAGAGAGGAAACTAGATATTTGTGGCTCAGCTGCCAGAACAAAGCATGAAATCTTAACTTTCAGCTCCATCTCCTCAGAGGAAGTTCTCTGAAGGATAAAAGGACAGCTTAACAAAGTGAGATGCTGAACCCAGCAGCCCCAGTTTCTCACTCTCGTCCTTGCAGTCACAGAGAAGTGGAGACTTCTGCGCCAGCCCTTGGCACGGAGACCGAGAACGGAGCCTAAGGGACTCAGGCGGACTGAGGGGAGAAGTGGGAGCCTCCAGAGGCAGCAGCCAGCTCCACAGAAACAAAGCAGCTGGCAGGAGACAGTCAGATGGAGGAAGTCTGTGTCTGTCTGCTGAGTCGAATGGCAACAGCCTCATCATGAACTCCAAAAGATAAGGATTGGGATAGCTGTACCCAAAGGCAAAGAAAACACCCCCATTGCTGCTTTCAACAGCCCTATTAATTCTCAGAAGCACTCCCGACAAGGCATCTATTCAATTTTCATTCCATGTGTTCCATCTAATGGGAGCCGTATTATGTTTCACACTGAAGGTAATTACCTCTTGAAATTTTTGTGTACAAGGGGAGTAAATGCTTTAATTTTCTGCAGGTGTCTTGGACACATTCCTTACAAATGCTTTGACTTAAAAGGAGGTGTGCATTCCGGTTTTACAGGGCTGCTCTCAAATTAGGATGGTTTATATTTGTGGGCCAAGCTGAAGTCATTTATCCCATCCTTTAAATGGAGATGCATATAATACATACTACCATCACCAAAACATAAACAAGAACTGCTCCAGTGAAACTGAATTAATACCAAAACCTTTCTATTGCTGGTTACCGGAATGCTGAGAACATTAATGGCTCAGAATTTTACAGCACAAGACCAGGAAGATGCTTCCTCATTGCTTCACACAAGGTATCTTTGCAAAATTTCCTGGAAAAGCCAGCAGAAAACACTACAAGCTCCACCAGCTCCTTAACTTAGCAACTTTTACATGAATCAGGACAGCGAAACCTCAATTCCCTTCTTCTGTTTTTAGCAACAATAGAGACACTTCTAAAAATGATATAAAAATTATCAAAAAACTGTCCTTATGAAAATACTTTTTACCAGCTGCATATTTTGCTAACTTAAAGTCCTATTATCAGACCATAAGTTACTAATTCAACTTTAAAAGTTTCAGTATTTCATCTAGCTGAGTTTTACAAGGCAGAAGAATCCAATACTTTGTATGTCATACTTTGTATGACAACTAATGTTTTCATTCTTTTTTTGAAACAAGAACTGTTGCTAAGCTATTCAACAAACTAACTGTTACATTCATAGTTCTTCAATTATATCACCCAAAGAACCACAGTAAAACACAAATGAAAGCACAGTCTGGGAAAAACAAAATCAGCTCCTCATCACCAACACTGTTTCTAGATATGAAGTGAAGAAAGATCAGTACCACAGCCTAAGCAATACTTCTGTACCACTCAGCAAAACAGCTTCAAGAAATGTGTATTTCCCTATTATGCAATGAACAGACCTTTCCAGTCTTCCTGGAGGCTGTTACTGAGGCTACTCCCTGAAAAGATTTCTGATGCAGGCCACCACTGCTCTTCCAGAAGCCAGCTGATCATCTTCAAGGGATTCACTATGCTGAAACCAAACTTTGGTTGCTTCTGTTGGAGCTTCTCTACTTGTTATGACAATAACGACATATCCTGTAGAAAAAGGATTGGAATTGGAGCTTTTGTACAATATAAATCCATGCCCAGAATGAGGCAGGAGGGAGAGGGATCTCATCTGTTTTCCTCCATATGCAATCCTTCCTTTGATTGAAACACTTCCAGTTGGACTCTGCTTTGACTCACAAACATTTGAAAAGCTTTGGCTTTGACAACCCTTCATGTTTTGACCAAGAAAAAAAGCTACCCTCTGTTTATTGCTCCCTGCACCTTTCTTAAGTAACGGATTACTTTGCTGAAGGATGTAACATAAGGAGCACCTCCTGCACCAAGTCAGCTTTATTAAAGATTAGGACAATATCCAGAAAGAATTGGAGCTTTTCTGCTCACTCTCACTCTACAGGTGCATTTTCCAGGTTTGCCTGGATTTGGCTAATAATTTAACCAGAAATAACCCCTCTAAAACATATTCAGGCACTTCTTTCAGAGTATAAAATACTTCCTTGTAAAAGTGGTTTTCCAACCTTAGTTGCTCTAAAGGCTGGACTTGGGTTTTCCTCCCCACTCTCATACAAGTGATTGAACCAATTTTGCTCAAGCCTTCCAAAAAAATGTATATGTGGACACGATCCAAGACAGAGAACAATTCATCTGCAAAGCTGAATGTTTCACAAGCCATCTGCAAATAGGGCTTTATAAGAGGAACCATTTTGTTACCGTAGCCGTCCAGCAAGAGCAGCAGCCATAATATAACATTCAGAAGGAAGGATTACAGCTGTAAAAAATGTTCACAATGAAGTCATAAACTACACAATGTGCCCCTTTTGAACTTCTTTACAAATACAAAACTTTTCACAACAGGTTAACTAAGATTCACACATCTTTAGAGAGAATATGGGCCAGTTTATGGAACCCGCATAAACCCCTATGAAACACTGCTCTTTCTATTTTTTTTCTTTCCCCATGAACCTGAAACTCAAAATCATGGGGTGCAGACCCACGTGGACTGAAAGCAGAATTGCTGCACATGAAACCCCCAGAACAAAACACACCGTGCTTTGCACAGCTCGTTAGGATGACATTATTATAAGAACTGGGACCTCTTAGGAAAGCTCAACGAGAAGCCAAGAACATTCTTTAGTGGGGGATGGGAATATATGCTCCAGTTTGCCTGCAAGCCTAAAACAAGCTTAATTAAAAGTTTCAGAAATGTTAAATAATGTTAATTTGCTGCCCTGGCAAACTGCCTGCTACGGTTCTGCAGATGAATTCTGTAAATGAAAGTCTGCGGCACCATTACCAAAACCCCTTCCTGAACTAGTTAGACTATTCAAGCCCTTTGTGGTTGTGGATTTCTGACTTTTAAAAAGCCACTGAAGTAAAGCTGCAGACAGATGCAGCACTATCTCAGGTTTGAAAGGAAGAAAGGCCCATGGATTCCTTCCTGACAGCGTTTCTGATAGAAAACTTTGTCAAGAAACAAAGCATCCTGCCTCTGTACAGCAGGATCAAATCCAGATGGCATTTATAAAAAGTACACAAAACCCTACAAGATATGGATGTCTATTCAAGAATTATTTTCAGTTTAATACACATGACAGGACAAGGGGGCATATATGAATATTATAAGAAAAAGATTTTATTTGAAGCAGATGTCAGGAAGCCCTGTTGCATGCAAAAATAAAAAAAAAATAAAAAAAAACCAAAAAAACAGGAATAGTTGTAAAAAAAAAAGAAGCAGATTTCTGCAGGTACAAACACTGGATCCATTCACAAGCAATTGGATATCACATTGGGTGGACTATGGCCAAAGAGTCAAAAACTAACTGACAAGTACTTTAAATACATTCAGTGCAGCAGCATACAGTGTATTTAAGGTTATGCTGCACTGAATGTCACACCTAGGACTAGATATGGACAACAGCCCTTCCAAATGTTTCCTTTATTGATGACTATGGATGCATTTTTGAGTTGAGGATGATATTCCCAATTTAGAGCACCTTAGACCACTAATTAACTAAAAATATAACCCTCTTCTCTCTTTTCCAGCTTATCACCTTCTTAACCACACACACACACTGCAAAAGTGCATTGAAAGAAGTCCAGGCAGCATTAAAAAGGGTTCTACAAGAAAAGAAAAAGAAGGAAAAAAAAAAAAAAAAAAAGGGGGGGGGGGGAAGTGGAGGAAGTTATTAGAAAGGCAAAATCTGGAGCATACAAAACCCCAAAAGCTTTCACACTTAAAGCCTCAGCCCTCTCTAGAGAAAGAATATTTTTATTATTATTATTGTATAGAGAAATAGCTTTCATTCAGGTTAGATTTATTCTATTTCAGGTCAAAGGGATAAGAAAGGATTTAGAAAATGTAAGAGAACTAATAAGCAACAGGGAATACAGAGAATTCTTTTCAAACCTAGAGACTCGTACACATCAACATTCACAATCACAGTTTGCAAATGTAAGGATTTCTATTTTCCCTGCTCTGGCTCAGATGCCTTTTAAACCGTATTGGTAGCACACTGCCCCATATGGCACTGTTCCTTAGGAAACCTGCACAAGAACTCAGGGCCATATTCCTCATTTAATGGCCTCAGGAAGCTTTCCGGTGGGGATGAATGTGGCCCAAATCATCACTTCAAAGCAACATTGCACATGGTTGAACTGAGTGACCACAGCTTTTTACAGAGCTGCCATGTGTAAGGTTAGCTTCAAAGTTTCTGGGAAAGTTTCTTTCTGCATACAACGCACAAAATCAACAAGGAATTCTCAAGCCCTCTGTAAAAGTTAATCTTTCATATGTTTATAACTGAAATAACTTCCAACAATTAAGCTATAACTGAAAGTCAATCATGATAACACACTTCTCATCTTGTTTTAATGAATAATCTGCCATTCACACCAGAAACTACTTTCTGAATTTTTAGAATCCTAAAGACTTCACGATTTAGAGATTATGAGTAAAGAATTAAAATTTTAGAGCCTGTAAAGATTCGCAACTGAATGCTTAAAGCCTCTTGCAGTTAGTACAGCAGATCACTGACATTTAACCAGGTTCACCTGCCTATAGTTTGGAAGGAAGCCAGAATGTTCACTGAAGAGTCCTTTTTCACTTCAGGAAAAGGTAAAGAATAGGCAGGTCAGAGGCAGACAAGCAGCCAGAAATGTCTTTTAAAAAGAAAGTCTTTGATAGCTGTCCAAGGGTGACAGCACATTCAAATTTTTTCTGGGAAAGAGAAGCTTTCAAGTTACTGATTAGCAGGGAAAGGCTTGGTGTTTGCTAGACTCAGATCTCTCCATTTAATGTGCCCATATATCTTTCAAATTGAGACACAAAGTTCAAGAGATTTCATCCACCAATAATTTACTTGTACTTCAACTGGTGCACCCTCTTTTCTCAGATGTCTCCTATTCCACTCATCCTAAGGCAGCTCAGAATGACAAGTATCTGGGAAGACCAAGCCATCTCACAGTCATCCAGCTACCAAACAGGTCCAAGATCTTCCCACTAACTTGGGCAGTGATCCCTCAAGGAACTCCATCTTAGGAAAAACCACAAGGCAAGTCTGGCACTACATAACTGCTTAGCATAAAAGCCCAACACAGGTGTAGCCCACACTACAGCAATGTACGTCACATGAAAACACCGAATCACAGCAGTAAACAGATAAAAGCCAAGCAGCACAAACAGAATAAATGTTTTCCTGAGAATGGTATCAGGCACCAAAACATGTTTTACACTCAGTACATGGGAAACAAAAGTCACTGCTTTCATGGTGAGTCTTTTCCATCCTTGTAGTGAACATCATGGTCCAGTAAATGTGCCACCCCAGCTAAAGCATTGCTCAGGGTGTCAGGTATCAGAGTGGTGGTCCATGAGCAAGAAGGGACTTGCCCAGGAAACCTAAATGGGTCTACAAAACTTTAAAACCACTTCCAGATTCTCTAATGTAGACATAGGTTCTGACTACCCAGCTCTAAGAATGGGGGGGGGCGGATCTGTTTGCTTGGATTTTTATCTTTTTCCTTCATCGAAATCACCACAACATCTTAGCACTACTTAAACTAACCCAACCCCTGCTTTAGGAATCAAGAATTTCTTTCATTTGAACAGTCTAAAAAAAAAATTACAAACTTTCTTATGTCATCAGTTAAACACTGGCAGGGGGATTCACATTTGTAGGGACTCAGAAATATGGCACTTGAAAGTTTACTTATTATTCATGCCACTAATGTAAATTTATCTATTCTAATTATCTATTTTTTTTTTCTGACATCAGCCAGCATGTTATAGGATTAAAAAAATAAACAAAACAAACCCCATAAAATCTCTCAGAAGAAGGAGATAGAATATTTTTCTGGGAGATTTTGAGACTACAGAAGAAACAATAGTGAAGGGTTTGAAAAGCTTAAGTTTCATTCTTTCCTAACTTTTATCATATAAATGTGGAAGGACCCCTAAAGATTGAACCTGTAGATCTATCACTCACATTTTAATAAACTCTCCAAAATTATGAGTTCTGGTTTTAAAGAGCAAGAATACAATATTTTTTAAGACTGCACATGAATCTATAAGACTTATAAAGCAAAGATCTGGTTTATTATCTGCTTCCCTAACAAAGGGCAACTTAAACAATTAGGAAGGTCAGCAAGTACCTTTGAGACAGCAAAAATGAGACTTCAGAGAACACTGTTTATAAAAGATCCTGATTTCTCTCCTAGTTAGCCATTTTATATTGTTAATAAAGCACTGGAATCCCTGAGTCACACTCTTAATCAACTGTTTTACTGTCTTTTGTCTAAGTAGCCTATCACTACTTAAGGATAACTTAGTTTATTATTCAGTCGTATGATATCCGGCTTTTAGCTAATATCAGATTTTGGTTCAAGCACACCCATACAGAGGTGAAACAAAAATACCATTACCTGAGATTTCCTCATTTGTTACTCTGCTTTTCCACTACCTGTACTTTCCACTGTGTCTGCAGTTTAAAGCATAACTTGAGCATAACTTTGGTCAAGCAACCAAATTAGATTTTGTGCTATTTTAGGCCATATTCTTTATGTTCTGGCTTTTGCTCCGGTTACAAGCTAAATCCAGTGGGTAAACCAAAGAACAGGGACCCTGAGTTATGAGTTATGTGGTAAGAATCCTGTAACACCATGTTGGACTTACTGGAAATATTCCTGGTCTATTAACCTAATAAAACTGTGCTTAAAACCATCCTTTTGTCTGTCTTCAATTACCTGCACGTCCAGATCAGTACTCTCTTGTCAAAGACCTGCTGTTGTAATTCTCACTCTTGAATACCATGTGGTTTTAGTTTCATCCTGGATTTCTCTGCATATACTTTTATTCCTTCTTTTATACACATCTCTGCCTCTCCCTTACGCTGTGCCTTCAGAAGCAAAACTGTTTCCCAAGCATACTCTGGTACTGCTGCATGAAGGGTTGGATGTCAGTGTGATGACATGAATTGTAGTTCTCCACGTGCCAGAGTGTTTCCAGATAAAAAAATGTAAAAAATAAACACAACAGTGCATTTTGTATGACAACAAGGAAGCTCAGCCAAAATTTGAAGGCAGTGACTAGTATATGTTCAAGTAAGGAAGAGGCTTGGCTGAGTTACTGTAGTATGCACGATCACTGAATATACTAGGATAGAGAATTTTAATGGCTTTGACCAGATCTAAGTGCCACTTACATGATTCAGCAGCATTCACAGGGCTGGCTCACAGGGCTGACTCCTAATAAAAAATTTCCCCTCTGTAGGAATGTTTCAAAGTTTCCATGAACTGTACATCCTGAATTCTGTTCATCTCTAGTAACAGTTTCAAGTTCAGTAAAGTCCAACCCAATACCTTTCTCAGACCAGAGTATCACCCCAACACCATACTGAAAATCAACTTCACTGGTTTTGTGGAAAAGGAGGTTTACAAGAAGATTTCAGGAGCCTTTGAGACAAATCTATGTCCCTGGTCTCCTGTGCTTTCATGCCTTTCACTCTCACCATGAAGATTGTAGCCAGCTAATTTCACTCTCCATACAAAGTCAGGCTATTTACAAATCAGATGCTGTTATACAGCACATATGAAAGGTTATTGCTGGTCACACTTTTCTGGAGAAAGAATTCTGGCAAGTCAGCTTGCCACATCCAGCATGGTTAACACAGCCATCAGCACAAAGTGGAATTCAAGCTAGAACAATAAGCCTGAGACTGAGTTTAAACTTCTGAAGTGCAAATAAAATACAGTTTAGATTTGTTGAGGGTTTTGTGGGTTGGTTTTGGTTTTTTAAAGTCTTCTCCCAAGGCTCTACTTTGCTCTTGCACACTTAAAAATAACTGTAAAGTAATGAAAGATCACTTAGTTCCCACATGCATAAAAATAAGGTAAATGTCACAGCAAGACGTAAGCACTCAAAAAAAATTTTGGATACACAAAACAAGCCTTTCTTTATAAACACAGTAACAGACATGCAGGCTCTCTCATCCACTTAGCAAAGACATTGCTGCTGAATTAATTTCATTGCAGCTTTGCAAATAACTGGATATTTCCAAATGCCAATCAGAAGCTTAAAACTACAGCCAGTGACAGACTCCTTGCCTCTTAATGCAACAGACAATGTGTCTGCGGTTTCTGGTAAACCGGCAGGGCATCCTGGCATCCTAGTGAGAGTCCTACGGAAGGAGAGGAGTTGAAGGAATACAGCTGTTGTCACAGGGGAAAACGTCACTGATTAAGATTTCAGTGCTCTTTTGTTTTCTGCTGCCCTTCGGAATGGAAATCGCCCACGTTTCCAGCAGACCAAAGCATTCACTCGCAAACCACTATCAGTGCCACTTCCAAAAGCCGCATGTCCTCGGAAATCCAGGGAGGTAAAATAATACTGGATCACCTTTGTTCTTATCAAAGGCATCAAATCTTTCAGAGCCATAGCAGCTTATGAATGAGAGAAATCTGAATTCTATGCCAAGAGCATTTTTTAAAGAAAGAAAAACCAAAAACTGTTTATTTGAATTTGAAAATACAATGTGATTAACTTTTTCGCTCCGTATAGTGTGGTAAAACTCAGTATTCTCATATAATGTTCAAGCCTGTTGATGAATGGAAAGAATAAGTAAAATGGAAAATAGATCAAAATTCTTACTCAGATAATACTTATATTTGAAATCCCGATGATCTAAAATATTCAGGGAACAGAGGGAAAAAACACACACAAAAAAGTAAGGTCAGAAAATAATCATATTATTATTATTATTACTGTCCATTTGAAACAGAAAATCCATGTGCATTTCCATGGCTCAGTTTTTCCCACAAAATGGAAAAATAATTCCCTTTTAGGCAAAGTGAGACTTACTTTTGTATTTAATTTGTATTTCTTATGGAGTAATCAGACTTTCAAGAGAAAAAGTGGCAAGAGATAAGCTAGCAAAAATAGCTCTATGTGCCATCCTGACAAAAGATACAGGGAACACTTGGTCTCACCTCCAGGAATACTTCCCACTACATAACACAACCTTTTCAGAGGCAAAGTTACCCACCTACCCATTCCTTCTGTCAAGCAGCACCTCTATATTTGTATCTCAGGTAGAAGTTGCAGCCATTAATTTTGTGGACAACAAATCTGTCAGTGATGTTTTCTGCCCTCAGCTTCCCAGACACAAAAGTCTTCATAACCTTTAGAAGTAAAGCAATAGCAAGAAAAATATGTTTAGAGGGCCATAACTTTAAGATAGTAAAGCAGTTTTCCAGTAGATATAAATGTTTTACAGAATCGTATTCTCCCTCTTTCACAAAGAGTTCACAAGAAGAATTTGTTTTCTTTGTATTTACAAACTTTTATTTTGTCATGGTCATGAAGGATTTGTCTCCATAGAAAGACTAAACTCACTGTCTTCATCTCTGACAGAACTTGGGCAAGCCTAAAGCCTTGACTGAATTTCACTTAGAGAAATTGTTATAAACACAAACCAGGACAAGGAGTTCAATGGGTCATCTAGAGAAAGACTTCACACTTTTGTGCAAAAGAAGAAAAAGATGGTGCAAGGTAACATTGGATGTGCTATAAGCAAGAAATAAAGTCTAGCATAACATGTACTGGCTTCACAAGACACTGAAGGTGCTCCAACCAAACTATAGAGCATTTTATGGCCTTAGTAAGCCTGAAGCCTGAGGAGGAAAACTTAGCGATGATTTCTCAGTCAATTACAAAAACCATTCCACTTTTGTGGAATTTAACCACTGTGATCAAGGCAAAGTTAATTGCAGCAATTTTCAGAAGTAAAAAGTCTTTTCAAATGATGCACATGGACTTCTCACACAAATGACAGACTTTTCCATTTGTAAACATATTTTTGGGTGTTGGGGGAAGGTTATTGGTTTGACTAGTTCTTTAGATAGATGACCCTAAAAAAAAAGAATAAGAAAAATAATTGGAATACTAATAATAATAAAAGAAACGTTCAGGACATCCTAACACAGCAACAAGAAAAGAGAAAGTCAAAATCTCAGCAGGTTTTCCATTACCTTCTTGAATGGAATGGCACCATTTTGTAAAATGTAAAGTAAAACAATGTATGAGGTATACACATTCCATTCCTAACAGCACTTACAAAGTGGAAAAAGTTAATTTCCATTAAATAATTGCCAAGAACATCTCAAGAACCATCCCAGGCTCCACTCATCTCACTGTCACTGAACAAGTAACCTTTACTATGCTTTTGGGACAGAGGTTGTGGCACACTTCCTGGAGAAAACTCAGAGCTGATGGAAGACAGAGGGATGCTAGGAGTAGACCCTGGAGACTCTGCTCTCTGGAATGCAGCTTTGCAGCCACTGCCATCTATTCTGCATTGCTTTGAGGAAGGATCAGCCTAAGCTATAAAAGTTCTAACATGCTGCCTTAAAAAAAAGAACCAAACCAAAGCTTCACTCTTCAGAAAATGCCTTTCTGCCAAACTTTGGTGTCAGTTCTCAAAGATCAAGGGTTCGAATGAATGATTTCAAAATCCCATGTAAACCTACATTGAACCGAGAGATTTTTCCATAAGTTGTTCCAAGTCTTGAGAAGTCATTGAAAGTCTGCGTGGTAACAATCAAAAAAAAATTAAGAGACATACTTAACACTAATTTTTTCCCCTTGTCTTCATCACCACCTATTCTCTTTAGTAAAACAACTTCACAGTGAATTTAAAAAAACCTCACAGGTCGCAGGCTGCCTTCTCTTGAGAGCAAAACGAGTAAGAGAAATATTCCCTGCCACAGAATAGACAGCGAGGCAGTCTGACTGCAGCAGATCTCTGTCTCATTTGGACTAAACCCTAATGTGATCAGGTCTGCTGAATTTCCTGTACTTCACTTCACAACGCAAGGACACAAATGATAAAATCTAATTTCATTCCAGAAGTAAAAGAATTACACTAATGGGTGTTAATTTTGTGTTTTCTTACTGTGTCCAAGAAAAAAAAAATTAAAAATACACATTTTTGAAATGGTAGAAAGAAAGTGAGCTACCCTCCAGCCCATGCCAATGGCTGGGGAGGGACTAAGAGCTCCTTGGGTCTCCACTTTTTCCCCCACCATGAGAGGGCCCAGCCTGGTTGCTCAACTCTGGGTCCCACACACTAATCCCAGCTCCTTTTATCACAAGGGAGTTCTGAAGCACAGGGCTGTGGCTCTGACTGTGGTTTGAGGCTTCCCAGCTGCTCACAAAGGCCACAGCAAGGGCAGCTTTAATGGCAGGGATGCAACTGAGAGTATTCTCAATCTGCTAGACATCAAGCTCCTGGTGACCACTGAGGGTGATCACTCTGTCACTTAGCTTAAGAGTCTGTCCTTCCATATTCATGAATTACTGGCAGAAGTAAAGGGAAAGCTCAATCACAAACATAAGCTTTTGCAGGAAAGTATTAACCAACGTTAATTAAATCCTGGTTTTGGTGGATAGTTCATCCTGAGGAAATCTGGTCACAACACACAACAAGTAAAAAAAAAAAAAAAAAAGGACTAAAAGAAAGTTCTCCAGTTGCATTGCCCACAGTGATCACGCTGAATTGCTCACCTGAAAAAAAAAATCTGGGACGAAACTTCACATTTAAGACTTTGGCTGCTGACACAGGATATTACACCAAGTGCTTGTAAACTCAGTACCAGAATATGAGGCAAGGGGAAATGATTTCTGAAAAGGTTCTTTAATGTAAACAGCAAACATTTGCTGTATGGGCATCACTGCAAAGGCATGACAAGCATTATGTCCAAGGCAGGTCCCTGAAGGAGAGCAGCAAGCCAGCTCCTTCAGGAAAGTGTAGAAGTCTCTGAGTAAAGTCTGTTCCAGAGCTCCCTGAAAGCTCCTCTTTCAGCCTGAATGGAACTGAACAGGAAGTTTTACTGGGATCAAAGGAAAACAACTGAAATTTAGTTGCAATTAGATTTGAAATAGAAGCCATACCTTGGCTTTAGATCCATCTCTCTCAGGAGTGGCTCAATCAGAACCACTGCTCACACTTGTGTGGTGCTATGAAGTGTGAATCTTCTACATCCCATCAGTACAACTATGACCAAGGCTTGACCATTAGAGTAACTGAAACAACAGTATTTCACAAAGAAAGCAAACATCCATTTAAAAAGTAAGTCAGTTTGTTTTCCAGAGGAAAAAAAATTGTGAAAACACTTTATGAGGAACAGTAAGGTTAATTGTAACTACCACAAAGGTAGTGGTAACTGCCAAAGGCTTGAGTGTAGTCCACAGAGCCCTTAGCAGCTCATGCCTGACTGCCAGATGTATGGCAGCAAGAAAATGGAAGAGGCCATAAAAGCAATTCTACCACAACTTCTAGAAGCAAAGCCCTGAAAGCTATTTCTTTGTAAGAACTTAGGGGCAAAAATGTGAGCTGGCTGCTGCAGAAGCAAGAAAACATAACACGGCATTATCTGAACTCATTTTTATAGCTCATCCGGTTGTGGCAGCAAGTTAGTATTGTTTTCCAAGAGTCATTCACAGCTATAATACCTCCTGGGAGGAGAATAGCTTTGTATATGCCTATAATATGCTAGCTACTACTTCAGCCGAGAACACAAAGATCTGGTTGAAATTAGCATAATTTCTCTTTGTGGCCACAGAGGCCCCTAAACATAGAAATATTTGAATATTTCCAAACCCTGTTGCTGAGTGCTGAAAAGTCTGCTTGATTTTTCTCAAAATACTAATGAATTACATTAGTAGTATTTAAAATATGTATTAGAATCAAGGGGTTTGAGATTTGATAATTTTTAAGTTGATTTTAATAATGTGTCTACAGACACCCCAAAGGACACTGCAGAGATGTTATCACTTGATACCGAAAAGTATTTAACATGTGTTTCAGCCCATCCTTATCTGCCAAAACACTGTCTGCATCATGAGATCCTTCATGGTGTCATCTTTGAGTCATCCTGCACTGCGCACAGGATTGATATCACTGTCCCTTCATTGAGTCAAAATTCTGCTTCAACTGCTAAGAGTTACTCCAATACGTTAGGGAAGGATTGGAGAGTGTAAGCTTGAAAAAAGTATTTTAAAATTGGTGTACTGGAGAGGAGCTGAGTGTGTAAAGAAGTGCTTTTAATACAGTTATAAACATTTGTCTTGTTTCTAATAAAACGTCTTCACTGAAGAGGAAGTCCCAAAAAGAATCAAGAAACAATCAACCAACTTACAAATACAATATGATAAAGCAGAAAACAGGCAGCTTCCTTTCAAGGTAGGTGTTCGTACTGAAGAATCTCAAGAGTATTCTTTTATCCAAACTACACACTTCAATCTTCTCCCTGACTAATATCTGTCACAAGACAGCAGAAGTGGTGTTTCTTTGAGAAGTTCTTGTTTCTTTTATAAGTAAAGGTTCAAGAGCATTTGCTCTTTCAAGAAACACAACTTACGAGTTTTTAATTAGAAAATACTAGACAGTTCTGTCTTCCAATACAAATTTTTTCAATATTCCGCCTTTTTTTTTTCCTTTTCTTTAAGATGCATCTATCTGTTTCTCTAACATGCAGCTATGGAAACATTCCTTCTGCAAACATATTCTGGATGGATTTCAGAACTTGAAAATTGTCTGGCCAAGTTTCAGATTACAGGTAGTCTCATGAGCATATGTTTGGGTGTGTAAACCAGTGCACTGAGAAGTTACAATTGATTGATGAGTTTTGAATAAGGGCTGAGACGTGACTTAAGTGCCCTAAAACTCCATCCCATTCCATAGAAACCAGGATATGAACAAGTAGAAACCAAAAAAGAGACTGGTACATGCAACCTTCCCTTTTCCGCCTGGGAAGCTGAGACCAGCGTAACTCCAGGTGCCACAGTGTCTGCCAGGACAATAGATACAGCCAAATGCATACCCAAGAGAAAGAAAACCATGAAAATTTTATTTTCAGTCTAAAGCAATATTCTTACATGCTTTTTGGTTTGTATACTTGGGGTGTTGGAATCCTCCCCTTTGCCCTTTTACACCACAGCTGCCTTCTCAAGGCATACCAGGAACTGATGGTTACCAGCACCATCTATTCTGTCAGTACTGTCACAACAAGGGCTGAAACCAGTGCCAGAAGTCCCTCTTCATTATAAAACACATTGAAACTAATTTAATTTATCTGATGCAGGTCACTGCACAATAGACAGGCTTCATGATGTTGTAATTGAGCAAATGGTGTACAGATGAAGAGAACAATCATGCTACCAATCCATGGGTGAAATGTATTTTTCAGTACAATTAATTTGATGTTCTATATTTCTTTGATCAGCACTTTTTTATAATTCATTTTCTATTTCAACATAATACAAGTATGAAATAATTTTTTTATTCAAAGTCTAAGTTACTCATGGGCCCCACTACTTAGGGGCAGTTCCAGATTATTAACTGTTATGATGTGGCCATCAGGTTTATGTTCCCAGTTGAGGAGTTGCAGCTACCACATGTACACATCACTTACTATGATCCCACAAAAGTCATATCCTCATGCAGTTTGAGCATTGCCTGCTTGCATTTGGAATGAAAAAACAGCACAGTGGAAGCCTTAAAAAAGCAGGTGTTCAAAGTACTGGTTGAAGATGATCTCAAAAGATTCAGGCTGCGGCATCTTTGAGGTTGCCCTTGCTTCCTTCTGAATGCAATGTGCTCACTTTTCTTCCACCTTATTTCCTATAAGGACACCTTGCTCTCTCCTGATTTGAACTGGTGTCTTGGAGCAGATGATTGCTACCTCTTTGTAGCCTCAGAGGCTTTGCAGATTGATCCTATACCTTAATTCATTTAGCATTTTCAACTGTAAAAGGCATTCCTAAAATGCAAGATGCTACTGAAAGAAATGAAAGGATTGAATGTTTGTAGTGCTCACTGACATCGCCATGGTCTATTTGCAGAGATGCAAAATTACACAGAAGTGCCCCACAGAGCCCAGAAGGCAAGAAAATAATGCGGGTTATGAGATCCCCTTGTACAGAAAAAATGAAGATAGACAAGAGAAAAGAAGAAATTTCAGAAGAATGGGAGATAATCTGGCCCAGTGCCTTTTGTTCTTAACTCCTAGGGTTGCAGGTGAAGAAGACAGATGAGAAATTCAGACACAGCAAACATCCCAAACAGATAATATTCAATATTCTGCCAGAAGTTTGTTCTACTGCAGATGACTATTAAATTCCCTATCAAAATCCCCTATTAAAACTGGAATGCAAAGATTTGTTCATTCCAAAATACCATTTAAAAAGAAAAAAAATAAATCAAACTCCATAGTTAATCTACACTTGGGAATGAACCTACCTTGAATTGCTTCAATGATTTAAATAAAAGCCTTTTGCAATTTCTATGACTTTGATCTCCAAAAAGTCTGGTTTATGTTCAATGGGGTGGAGTAGAAGACAAGTCTGTGGTACATTGCATCATGTGCACATGAGGATAAACACAATCTGAAGTGGAAAAATGAACTGGTAGGAACTAAATCATAGTCAGTTAAAGAAGTCTTTTTCTGTCTCCTAAGCAGACTGTTTATTTAGAATAACTTTTTCATCCAAAGACACAACATGGTTTCTAAGGATGTTTACAGCTGAGGGCAACTGAGAAAACAAAGTGAATCTCTTTGCTATGTGTCAGTATTTCTGGACAGTGAGAGGAGACAGCTCTATTATCATGGGAAACGTATAAAAGTATGGAAAGGGGGAATGTAACACCACTTGAAAAATCCTTGTCAGCCTCATCTTCTCTAGACTGTTCACATGGCTGCTACGGAAGTCAGAGTAACACCCCAAAGCTATGGAACCTCCAAAAGTTCCCCATCTATGCCTCAGCTCTCTACAGCAGGAAAGCAGCAAAGCCACTGACTATTAGATAATTAGCCACAGTAGATGTATAACCATACGAAATTCAAAGGGGGCAGGACCAACTGTAACATGCTCCATCGCTAGAGAATATCTGCTCAAATTTCTTCTGTTCTTTCTGAAATGCTAACATTTTGGTCTTGATGATCAAACTTCTGATCATCAACTGTCAAAAAAACCTTTTAGCCTATCTTGAGAGAAATAACTTTTCCTGCTATTGGCTTGATGTTTTAACCAGAATACACCCAGCAATACAACTTTGATCAAGTGAGCAAGCTTCATATTTATGGAATACAGGGCTATACACGGTTGTTTTGGAGGACTCTTGTAGATATGCATAACACTCACAGCTCAGTGAATGACTGCCTTGAAGACTGGATAAATTCTTTGTTCATCCAACACCAACCTGACCCTTCCCATTCTCTAAAGCCTATACACAAACACACATAGTATGAGGAACAAGTGGACAACTGGAGACATGCACGCTCCTGCGTGGGTTTGATATCATTGGTATCACAGAGACATGGTGGGATGGCTCCTGTGACTGCAGTATTGGAATGGAAGGATTTTGGTTTTTCAGGAAAGACAGGTCAGGGAGACTTGGAGAGGGTATAGCCCTCTATGTCAATGACCAGCTGGAGAGTATGGAACTTTGCCTAGGTGAGGATAAGGACTCAACCATGCCACCCAAATAAAGAAGGGCAAATGCAGGGACTGGAAGAATGAAGAATTTGAGTCCACTGAAGGAGAGGATCAAGTTTGATATCATCTAAGGAACCTGAATGTGCACAAGTCCATGGGACCTGATGAGATTCATCCACAGGTCCTGAAGGAACTGGCAGAAAAAGTTCCTAAGTCGCTATCCATAATTTCTGAAATATTGTGGCTGTCAGGTGAAGTTCTTGACAGTTGGAAAAGAGGAAGTATAACCTCTAGTTTTAGAAAGGGGAAAGCAGAAGACCTGAGGAACTACAGACCAGTCAGTGTCACCTCTGTGCCAGGCAAGATCATGGAGCAGATTCTCCCAGAAATTAAGCTAAGGCACATGGAAAATGAAGAGGTGACTGGTAACAGCCACTATGGCTTTACAAAGGGAAAATCATGCTCTGACAAGGCCCCACCTGGAACACTCTGCACAGTCCCGGTCTCCCCAAAATAAGGGACTCTTGAAGCAAGTCCAGGTGACTGCCACAAGGTTGATGAGGACTGGAGCACCTCCCCTGTGAGGACAGGCTGAGAAAGTTGGGGCTGCTCAGCCTGGAGAAGATTGAGTGGAGAACTCAGAGTAACCTTCCAGTATTTGAAGGCAGCCTAAAGGGAAGTGGGAGAGGGACTCTTCATCAGGAACTGTAGTGATGGGAAAAGAGATATTGGATACAAACTGACAGAGGGGAAATTTAGGTTAGACATTAGGAAGAAATGTTTTACTGTGAGGGTGGTGTGACACTGGAACAGGCTGCCCAGGAAGCTTTTGGGTGCCCCAACCCTGGCAGTGTTCATACCCAGGCTGGATAAGGCCTTGAACAATCTGGTCTAGTAGGAGAAGTCCCTG
The DNA here is from genome assembly GCA_013397795.1 of Orthonyx spaldingii. NCBI lineage: Eukaryota > Metazoa > Chordata > Aves > Passeriformes > Orthonychidae > Orthonyx > Orthonyx spaldingii. The sequence goes on from VZTJ01003395.1 coordinate 1,774,016, forward strand.
CCCATGGCAGGGGGAGTTGGGACTAGATGATCTCTAAGGTCCCACTCAACCCCTTGAGATTCTATGATTCTCTGAAAAGTGACCATAACTTCATTAAAGTGCGTATGGCTAGCAACACAAATGGACAGATTCAGATGCCTTTAAATGTCTTTATGACACCCAAACCAGAATCAGACCCTGAAAGTACACCTCTCATAAGATCTTGAAGTGCTGTGCATATATTATTCAACTCAAAAAAAGGCAGGAAAAGTATTGAGGAAGTACTTATCTACAGAGTAGTCACAGCAAGAAAAACACACTCTAGTGTACAGTTACTGGTGATGAAAGCCCTTGATTACATCAGTGAAGCCATTAAAGAGTTACTGTACCTTACCCTACCTAAGACATTGTTCCTCATTATCTCTCTCAAATAGGAATTATTTTGATCTAAATCAAGGTTAGGATTGATTTAAACTAAATTAAGAAACTTAGTAAAGGTTAAGCATGTTATAATAGGATCGTGCATTAATTCTACTTCAAATGTCTGCGGCTGAGCCCTCTGCTCATTTTGTTTCAATAAAAGAGAACGGATTGAGCAGAACCTTGTGAGGACAGATGCAGCAGTATCAGCTCTCTCCCAAGCTGTTTAGGCTATTGAGCCTCTAAGGTCCTCTCAGGAGCTAGTGGTGCAGCTATGCTGCATTACATCTACAAAGGCAATAATAAAATGTCTGGGTTAGGCTTTGGGGTTTTGAGAGGGTATTTGTTGTGGGGTTTGGGGTTATTTTTCCTAAATCTTCATAAATCTTCAAAAATCTTTAAATAGGTTTAAGTGGGAAATCAAGCAGTTAGTAGAGATAAATCTTATCTTGCTTGTATAATCCTGGTTTAGGTGAACAAAAAAAAAGCTGCCGGTGAATTTCTTTTCCCTGAGCATCTGTCACAACAGACTTAGAGGTTCTTATGCCTTGCTACCTAAACTAATTCCAGGCAGAGATATATTTATTAAATTTTTGCCTTGCTCTTTTTTCTTTTTTTTTTCCAAGTTAGTTCTGGGGTTGACTGACTATTTTTTTAAACTTTATGTTTACATCATAAGTACCAGAAGGAGGAGCGCTCATTTGTATTAGGTCATGAGATCTGAGCAAGAGCAGAGAGCCAAAAAAATAATTTCCCACCCAGAGACCCACTTACAGCAGTGCAAACACACCACATGTACCTTTTGGGCTGCATTTCGTGACATTCTGGGTAAATACTGCTATATCTCATAAATAAATAAAAGCTCTTAATCAGAAATGGAGTTTTACTAAAACTCCTTTCTCCTCAGCCTACAACTACATACTTGAGTCACATGTTGACCAATACCTTCAGTTAATTGTTTTGTGCCATTATAAGGCCTGATCCTTTATGAAAACTGCTATAATTATACAGGAAGCCAATACAGCTAAAACAGTTCAACTGGAATTTCACCAGAATTCCACAGAAGGAATTTACTGCTATTGAAGTAATGTATACAAAAAGAACAAAACCTGAGAGATCAACTCCCATATTTTTTAAATGCTTTTCTAAAGTGTAACTTTGGTTTACTAATTTATTTGTTCCTTGCATACCAGATACTGTTATGTGCCTGAATGCAATGGACCGAGACTTGAATAAGCTGGCTCAAGCTGAGCACTGTGGGCTCTTTTTCTCTGTTCACCTCCTTCAGCAATTCTGTCAGTCTCAAGAGTTATTGTGAACCAAGCCAGGAACAAAAAAACCCAAAAAAAAAACCCAAAAGAAACAAACCAACAAACACACCCCAAAATATAAACAAAGAAGAGGAAAAGCCTCTATAGACAGGTTTGAGGTATAACCTCTGCACCATCTAGTGCTAGCTGCAACAAGCAATATTAATACCATGACAAGAATTATTCCCAATCACAGTAATTCTATTTCATATATAACATGTGGATGGGCAGCACAGACTTTCACAATGTCTCTTTGAGCATGGAAGATGAAAACTTACTGTTTTCTAAGGTGATAATGAACAGCGTTTTCCCCTAGTTCATTAAAGGTTATCTTCATCAGAAATAAAAGTATAACTTATGTAACTGAATAAAACAAACGAGGTTCTGTTCGTTTAAACCAATTTCCCTAGATCTCCTGATGCAAAGCAAGAAACATTTTTGAAAGCAACTGAAACAGAAGTTACCTTAAACAGATTTGTGCTGCAATATCAAATTGCAACAGGAACTCAAAGAATGGGGTTTCTAATTTAATGAAATATAGTTTGATGAATTGTTGATTTCCTCAGAAACAAATGAATGTGCAGCTTCTCTCTGGGAGAAGAATCATTGACTTGGATATTAATTCCAGTATAAGAATAATGTTTCTACATTTCCATCTCAGGAGAGACCAAGAATCTTGAGATTAAGGTTGGAGGCTTTTTCCCTGAGGTAATATACTTAAAATCTAAAAAAATATTAAAAGCCATAAAGTTTAACCATAACCCATATCCTTCAGAACTGAGTCTTTGATGCCTTTTTTCCAGGAAAACCACATTTTAAAATGCAAGACACTTCCAGTTTTGAGTCACTGCAGTCACTCACTGTTTCTAATGCATCTTTGGCATTTATATTACTTTGAATTTCTAATTATCTGTTCTTGAGATTATTACTCGTGAAGGATGTAAAAGCAAAAACAACTCTGGTTCCTGTTTCCCCACACAACAGGCACTGGATGATCAATAGTAATGCTCAACTTAGGTATGTGAAGCCTAGATTTGCAAGGATCCCTCTTCATTGTGTGGGAACATTCAGTCCTTGGAATTATCTGTGTTGAAGACACGAATATCAACTGGCAAGACTAACACAAAGAAAAGGCAGGTAACAAGTATCTATAAATTACTGGAACTATCAAGGGAAACCATGGATGGGTCCATAGACCAGCTTCACATCATCTGGATTGCATTTAATCGTGCACAAGTCCTTAGACACAAAATACAAATACCAGACGAAGGCTAGTTTTCTGTGAATATTCATTAGTTTGATTTCATGTATCACAATATCCAGGGTTCAAGTGAACACAACTCTCTGCTTCAGTTCTGGGTGTTTTCCCAAGTTACCACACAAAGGCCAATATATGAAGGTATTCCAATATCTCTCCATTTCTTTCAGTCGTTAACGTAGGGGACATGACCACAGTAATGGAGTTAATCTGCAAAAGCAGAACAGAATACAGGATGAGTATGGATGTAGTATTTAACTAGAAAAACTGACCTCAGCTGTAGAAGTTGTGTCCTGAATGAGAATATAAACTCCAGGATTCAGAGTTCCTGCTCCACTTCCTAAACTTGAGTTGAGTACCCTGTCAATTTCTCATGCTTTTTCCCCAAATAAAAAAGGCATGGAAAAATTTGAAGGTTTTTTTCAACTTTTAAGTCTAAGTTCTGCAAAACATAGCCGAAATGTTAACAGATACTACATTGTAGACGTCAACAAAAACGGAAGGGGAGGACAAAAGGTGAATCTGGAATGAAGACAGTATTAGCCACACTCTTTCAAACTATAAGGAATGACAATTTGCAACGCTGAGCAAATAGAAGGTTTGCTTTCCTCATAGTCTAGTCTCCTGCCTTCTGAAATGGTTGCTAAAGGAAAAAAATTGTGCGTTCCCTTGGGCTCCAAGGAGCCAGCAATGAAATATCAGGCTTAAGAGCCAATAAAGGAACACGATCTAGTCCATAAAAATCTAGTGAGAATGTTTAATTGATTTAAAACTATAAAAAAACCTCTCAATTTAGTTTGCAACTCAAAGCAGAAGCATTCCTGTAGCACATAAGGAAAACACAACAGGACTTGATACCACTAGAGGACAAGTGGCTTCAGTGCTTGTTTAATGCAGCCAAACACCTTCAACCACAATGGGGAGCAAAAAACAGGAAACAAGATTTTTTTTTTTAATTAGTCAGTCAGCCTTTAATAATAAAGAACACTTTAAAAACGTCCTCCTTTAAACTTCGTAAGATTTACTTAAATGACTTGTAAACACAAGCCACAATTTCGTGATGCCAGTAGGTTCTTCACAACTCTTTCATTCCTCTTCATTCATTTTTAGATAACGATAATAGCAACAAACAAAATGAGCTGGCAACATTTCCAGCTGAAAGTCTGGAAAGACAGAGGAATCTTCTCAAATTGCTTTAGAGAGGGGTCATAGTAAAAGCAGGCACAAAATCCTCATAAAAGCATGCCATGTCTTTTTCCACTTTATTTAAGGACAGCACCAACCAGCACAGACCCACATAAAGCACTTTAACTTGGGTTAAGCTCAGAGAAGTTTTGCACACTACAGTGTCAGGGAAACATCTCTCTGTTCTTAGATGATAGAACTAATACATCAGAGTAAACCTAGCCCCATTTATCTGATGATGGACCTTGCTAATTAGGATCATATTAAGCCACCAGTTGGCCAACACATCAGTTCCAACTCTGCTCGGTTTATTAACACCACATTTCAATACTAAATCAAGTGAACTTTCAGTGAGAGCCAAACATCTGTGTGCACACATCCCTTCTGAGGAACACTCTCGCTCTGTGCTGGCAGCAATTCTCCTCTCTAACCTTTTAGACAGATACTTCCCGGAGCATTTTGAGAGCTGCAGGCCTCGTCAAATCAGTTCCATCCCAACAAAGTACCCGGGGTCACGCATGGTATCAACAGCCTCATCCAACAGGACTGCATGCACACACCTTCCCATTTTAAAGAGGGACAAGGGACTGCTCTCTGGGTGGCTGCAAACTTTATGTGAAGGCCTGGCTCTCAGAGAGTAGCAAAGCAATTTCTCAAAATTATTAATTTCTTAACAATACTCTATAAACACAGTCATATATGAGATTTTCCAAATACCAACTCCCTGCTTCATCTCTACCCAAGTGTTTTTCAAATCAAAGGCCTGGAAAACATTTCATAGTGGAACTGGCAAAACCAGAACAACGCATGAAACCAGAGTATCCAATTCCATTGTACCACTGACTAAATTCTCCTCTGACATATTTGCATAGACGAGTGTGGTATGAGAAACATGCACAGCTAAGAAGTCTTTAATCATACTGAAAGGCCTGCAGAAGAGAAGGGAATAGAGAAAATAAGAGTTGAGCAGTGCTAACCCGTGCTAGAGCACATCCTGCAGGCAGGGAGGATCACTCACAGAACCAGCAGTGCATTCTCTGCTGATTACCAGACGTAGAAAAGCCAGACACTTTTTCTTGAGGTGAGGCCATTGCTAGTGACAACCCCTGTGATAGGTACATCAGGCAAAGGAACTTCCTGTACATTCTATATGAGGCCAAGATGTCTTTTGTCTCTTGACAATTTGAGGACAAAGTTGAAGACAATTTGTCTCCAGATATCCCACTGAAATTGCGAGCTGTGGAATATCGTAATCAAAACTCCCCTAAAATTCAAAAGGTAAACTCAAAAGCTACTAAGGCACTTAAACACATTATTCCTATTGAGTTTGGAGTTGAAGGAAGAGTCAACTATGTGTACCACTGAGCACCTGAATCACAGCTAACACCCAAGCTTGTAAAATGTCTGTACAATGCATGCACTGGAAGGGAACAGTGTCAGTGTTTAGGTACATTTCATCCTGCATTTGAGAAAAGGCAGCAGCCTAAGGCTTTTTTTCATGAATGAAATCAAGAAAATACCCATTGTTCTGATTCACCATGGCCCAACACACTGCACTCAACTGTTGCTTGGTTTTCATAGCTGGATAATCTTTACTCCTTATTGTGATAGGGAGGTTTTAATGAAAATGTTTTCATTATGTGTCAGGTCAGTGACTGGACTAATCTATGGTATTGTCACAGCCTCACAAAACAGGGCACATGGAAACAGAACTTATCACAGCACATCTGATGCCTTTGTTATCCAAACACACAAAATCTACACAAGAGAATTTCAATTTATTGGATTCAATGCAGAAATCCACAGGCAGCCTAACTGCTCATTGATTCCACTTATGAAGAACTGCAGCTTTAGGTAGGACTGCTCCTCTTGATTAGTCAGACAGATTTAAAAGAGTTTAATTACCTTAGATTAATCAAGCACTGGAGTCTGGCTGAAGGCTAATAAATCCTAATAAACAAAGATTATCTCTAAATATCTATTCAAGACTAACCTAAGTTATCTTTTGGCCACAGAAGCTAATTTGTCAGTAAAAGCAGTTTTAAATAATAAGATCAGGAATTATTTGTAGGCAACATTTTTTAAGAAAATCTGCTTAAAAAACTTAACCTTCAATATCTACCAGACACATGGTCTAACACTGTCTAAGCAACACTTGAAGATTCCAAACAAATTACTCAGTACAGAAATGTTAAACTATCAAGTCTGGCACCAGCTTCTGTGAGACTAGATTAACAAACATCTATGTATCTTTTTAAACCCCTAGTCAAAATATTAGAGAACTCAGAGCAGGTGAAAGACCTCAAGGTATATATTTTTCATATATCATATATATTTTATATATGGATATAGAAGAGAAATATATATTCCTGGAATATGAATTTTATATATGTATTTATATGCATATATTCCAGTGTTAGATATTTAGCTTAGCACAAAAAACCCAATGTGCTTGTTCCCTTACATTTATTGTGCTAACAATTAAACTGCAGAGCTTCATTCCATCTAGAAAAGGATGAACCTTCCTCTCTTAAAACCAGAAACATCTGTTTTCTGAAGACATCTGCTGAAGAAGCGAGAGCAGGATGTAAACTGCTTAGTCAAATAGTTTAAAGATAATGAAGAAATAATTAATTACAAGGAAAAAAACTCCAAGATTAAGATCTGCTTGTAATTAGCTGTACTCAAAATGCCAAAGCACTACGATCAGAAAAATATAATTAATGAGTTCTTGAGAGCTCCTGATGATTCTCACTAACACAGTGATAAAAGGGTGCTGCAATCTGCTCCAAATGTTTACTGGGCAGGACCTGTGGAGCTGGGTTCCCTTCTTGCAGCCAGGCATATGCTGGAGCAGTATGTTTTCATGCTGTGCCCAAGTCCCATTAGACTTGGCAGAGCCATAACCTGTGGATTATGAGCCTTGCACGCAGCCAAAGACAGCTTTACCAGCACAGCTTGACTTGGTCCAAGCGCAACAGCATGAAAATATATTATGCTTTGGGGCACTTGTGGAGATTTCATTGATGAAGGATACATTGGATCTGATCCTTCACAAGCTAGTAATTTATTATTAGGCTGTGGAAGTCAAAGAAACATGCAATTTACATTTATTTAACAAGAAAGGGGAGAGTTGATGTCCAGTTACTGTTCTTCCAGGGCTGGATGTTCTTAAGCACAAATGGACCAAACTTGAAAAATAAGAAAAACTCAAAATACAAACATGTTTTTCTGGAAGATTTAATGGCAATCAAACTACTTCTCTTCTTTCGCTTTGCATGTCTATCTGTGATGGATCCAAAAGTTTCTTTTAACCTGCTGGTTTTAAAAACTGTCACTTCTTCCCATATTCATTTCTTCTAACCTTAGAAATAAAAGCTTTTTGCTGTCTTATCAGCTTTTACCTTCCAGCAGGTGAACAAGAGAGAGATTCCTGCAGCACTGCTACTAGGATTGGAGACTACAGTATAGGCCAGTCTTTTTGATGGTGGAGCCAGTTCCAAGGCATCTCCATGTGCTAACAGCAGAAAAGGGAATTTCACAGCTCAATCACACAATGGGGAACAGCATGAGGCAGAACTGAACTGCCAACTGCCCACTGCTAAACTGACTGACTGGACACCAAAGGACACACCTCACCCTGAGGCCACAGAACTCCAGAGAGGCAGAGCGATTCCCTCCGCAGCAGCACTGGCTGTTTGTGTGCATGCCACAGAATTGCAGGGAAAAGAAAATGGCATCAGGGACCATTTCCCCATTTCACATAAGAAGTCTTGCCCAGACCAGTGCTCCACACAGCAGCTGGTGATCTGCTTGAGCAAAAAAGGAACTCAGTCTCCTCTTTTCACTCCTCTTTTATTTGTTTACCTACAGAACATTTTACTCGACATTTAGAGGGCACTGTCAGGTGAGGTCTTAAAATTCCTCAGTTTCCCTTCGATATTTCTTTTTCATTAACAATAGTCAGAAATTCTAGAAAGAATTTTTTTTTATTCCAATAGAAAAAATGTTGATTTGTAGAAACAAACTTCAACAGGAACTGATACTGTCAAAAATCTTTCAATGAAAGCCAGATCCAAAAGACCAGCCAGCCCACCCACAGGCAAACTCCCAATGGGGCAGTCTTCTTGGCAGACATTCTGAGCTCAGTTTTGCAAAGAAAAATTAGTTGGAAACATTAAAATTTCCACAGTATGGATGTTCCAGTTCCCACACAGCTTCCATGTTAATTGGCTGGGTGAAACAAAAAAACAACAAAAAAACAGAAAGAGCTAAGTACCTAAAGTATAGGCTCATCCTCGCAGGAAATCAAAAACAACAGTCAATAGCAGTCTTCACCATTTATCAGGACACATTGTGCCATCAGCTAAATTAAATGCAGGAAGAAAGAGTCTACCATCACAATCAGAAAGAAAGGAGTAGTAGAGAAGCGTTGATTCTCCAATAGAGTGGAGGGAAAAAGCTCCTATCCACTCTTAACAGAGAGGAGAGAAGCTGCATATAGTTTATGTGCTTCTCCCTCCTTTGAGCTCAAGATTCAAGTGGAAAAAAGTTTACACCACCAGCTTACCCACCTCAACACACAAAATCAAAATTGGTAGAACTGTCTCTTACTATTGGCATAAATTCCTCTAGGCATGAATTATTCTCCCTGCAATTTTTATACAGGCATTCTGAACACAATTGTTAAAATAATCTCCCTTCAGCTAGCAGTGGAAACAAATATAACCTAGACGAACAAGTCAAAGATTATCACTATATACAAACAACAGCAGGGATAAAGCAGGCATAAGCTCCCCTTCTCTTTAAATTAAAAACTGAAAATGTAATATAATCAAACATTGTGAGAAAATTTAGAATTTTTTTCACACTGAGTAACACAGGATAGGGATGCTTCCAAACTCATAATAATTAAGCAAGTCTGCTCCTGCTAACTCATCAAATTAGGTTAGAAAATGGAGTTATTTTATAACCTTTCCCCAAAAATCTGTTTCATGAAAGACCAAGACTTAGAATGCTGCTCTCTACGTTTCACTTTCTGCGCTGGCAGCTAACACACATATCACATCCATATGTACATACAACGTCCTGACGTACACATGTGCTTATCTTCCCTGTCAGCTGCAGAAGTGTTCATCTTGGCTAGGCAAGCCCCCTCCAGAGATCTGAGCATTGCTCTCCTGCCCAAAGAGATTAGATCCAAGACTAAGGCCATGCTGGTTTCAGGCAGAAAGTCATTAGGTACTCTGACTAGCCATGTTGAGTATATTAACTTCAACCACCCCAGGATTTCCAGCTGAAAGCCTTCAACAGGGATTCAGCCAAAAGGAAGGAGAGAAGGTTGTTCCTCCATAGGAAGCTGGCTAGACTAAAAAGTGAAGCAGGGCAGGAAGAGTCAAGAAGGCAATTCTTTGAGAGCTAACACAATAATGGGACCCGCTCATTTCTGATTCAAAGGTTAGTGACATTTTTTTGTTCTTATTGGACAGTTTTGTTTTCCTTCTCCTTATTCAAACTAACCCCCTATGATGATAAACCTTTGTTTGCCCAATCTTGAAAGTCAAAACCTGGCTGCAGATGGATTTTAGAATTTGCATCCCTGCTCAGTTTGGCCACAGACATTACAAAGCATGCCTTCAAGAGCCAGGTGAAACCTTAAGACCTACTTAGACCTACATAAGACAAGAAAATAAATAATTGTCTTAAATAGCAACAACAACAGACAAATTAGTAAAATCCTTTCATTTCTATACATTTTCATGTGACCAGAACAAAGTATTCTCATAGTACAGGTGTCACAGTGTTCTGTTACTTGAAAGTAAGTCTGGACTTGACAGGTTCCAAGCATACACTTCTTTTTAGAATTTAACAAATTAAGAAAGTCCAGCATTGAGGAAAAAAAGAGACAAAAACCTCAGAAGTTTTCTTCTGAGATATTTAGTTACTGTCACAGTTTGATTTCTCTCTGATAATCTGGTGATCCAAAAAAGATACATTGCACAATACATTAGATGGTTCAAGACTGCCTTGCGTATCCCTACTATCTCTACATTTTCAAGTAGAAAACATAAGTGGAAGACAAAGTCGATATCAATCTTTTGGGCTGCTTATTGAGCAAACACCAAAAGTGCTTTTGTGATCATCATAACAGCTCAAGTGATTTTATTTTTTTGTTTGTGGTTTTTTTTTTATTTTGTTTTTGCTTTAGAGTTTTTTGGTTTGTTTGTGTTGCTGTTTGTTGGTTGGTTGAGTAGGGTTTTTCAAGGAAAAAGACAGCTCTTTCCTCTTAGATAGTCAGCTCTTGAAAGTCAAGCCTGGTACGTTGATTCCTCTGCACTTCCACACTCCTTAGTAAATATTTTTAATTGAGCAGCTTGTTATGTGTTGACAGGTACAAGGCTCCAGAACAGGAACTTAATGAACTCATTACAAATCTGGAATAAAACTTTCTGATTATATGTGACTACAAGGACAGAGAGAAAGAGTGGGGAAGGCCAAGAAAAAGGCCTGACTAGCATCTGACTGAAGCATCTTGGCTATAGCCAGTGTAATAAATAGCCATACTACAAAATGCACATGACAGAACTTCTTGTTCCCCCATGCCTCATGACACTCACCCTTGCCAGAATCATTTTACTCCTCTAGCCTCCAAAACCACTCTAAACCGACGTACTCTGGATATTTGTAACACCTCTGGATAATACCCCTAAAGTGCTGCCTCTGATTTGGCATCCAAAGAGCTGAATTTGTCTATATATACAAACCCAGAACTATTTACTTCAAATGCTGCTCATGCTAAAGAAAGTAAGTTACACAAAGAAAAACCCATTATGTCAGCACTGTCACTTTGCAAAGCCATATGACAGTGTGTTGCCATCTTCTTCAAAGTAGGGAAATATTTTTTCCGCCATCAAGTGAGTGTTATTTGATGAAAGAAAAGCTTTACTAGCTCACAGATAATGAAGCGTTTTTAGCAATGCCTCTCATCTACAGCCAAATGGAGGACAAGCAAAAGCAAATTGCTTCTTTAACTTCAAGAAAAAATTATTATTTTGATGTGTTCCACTTCTATTATCACTCCTGGTATTTTCCATTCTCAGAACCACGTGAGCAGATATTGTAACTTTCTAGCTTACCTGCCCTTAATCAAAAATCATTCCAGCAAAAAATTGTTTATTTTTATTTCAAATTAGCTCAAGAATCACCTACATTTTTGGGTTCTGACAAAAGAATAGATCAGTCCCGCAGTACCAGAACACTTTTCAAGTACTAACATCAGTGGCTTTGTTGAAAGAGCTTGACAGTTCTAACACTGCTGCTTTTGATGAAAGTCAGGATGAAGTTTGCTACTAAACCCAAGACTGCAAGATGGAGAAAACACAACCTTTGAAACTATACCAAACTGTCCACCACTTCAAAGACAAATTATATTGATCCGGTGGAGTGTGAGTTTCCTGTTCCAAACCTGTACCATACAAGCTCAGTCAAGAATTCAATTACATTGATCTTCAGTAACAGATCAGAGAAACATTATGACTTACAGGCTCCTAAGTCTGACTTTCACACTATATTTATGGAAACAGTAATAAAGAAGAAAAAAAAAAAAAAAGATGAAGGAATGTGATATTTTTTGGAATATTCAAAATAAAATCTAGAGTTTTTTCAAGGATGCATGAATATACATGCAAGGATCACACGGTAGATATAAGTTTTCATTTCCAGAAAGGTTTCTTTGTTTTTTTAACAAATCTCGCACCTAAGGCAATGGAACAAGAGACAATGTACTCTCCCAGAGTGATTCTTGATAAAACACTAAGGATAAACTATAGGTATAAATGTTCAGATTTCATAACAAATAAACTGTAGGACTTCCTTGTAGGAGCAATTGAGATTTTAATTGTTCAGCATGGTAATAATGAGGGGCAAAACAGTGAGGTTTGCACATTATAGACAAGCATATTAACAAAATTAAGTATTTTCTAGAACTAAAGCTAACTGAGAAGACTGACAGGAAAAAACTCACAACCCTGAGCTGCATGGTAGAAAAATGCAAATTATTGCACATACCCTTAATAATGGACTCTAATGAAGCCATTCCTAACCACAAGTAGAACCTGGAGTCACTTTGGTCACTTCATCTAGTCCAAAAAGCACAGAAAAGTGTGGCCTTGTGAATCAGAGATATGAAACCTCTTTGTCTGTTAGAGGAGAGGCTATAAAAGGTAAGGACTCACTATGGAATACAGACAGCACTTCACTGCATCATGTCACAAGTCTAAAAATTATGTAGAAAAATTCATAGGATGCAAATACTCACTTTCTCCTCATTAAATGAGAGCTGGGGGGCATTTATGCAATTGTCACATACCTGATTCAAAGCAAAAAGAAGAAAATACTTTTCAGACAACATAAACTGTGGAACTCACTGCCACAGGATGGTGGGAAAAGGCAAATATATTAATAGATTCAAAGGGAAGGCAAGAAATTCACAGAATTGGTCTGTTGGTAGTTATGAACTACAAAGAACCAGACAAGGTCTCTAAGTGATTAAATAGTCGCTAAGCAGAAGTTGGTTGAAGCCAGGTAAGTGGGGACAGAAATGATTTTGTCATTTCTTAATTGCACAGAAAAGCCGTTCAAGAACAACACAGTGGATGGGTGAAGTCCTGATCTGACCTTGCATCACCATCCAAGCTGAGAACCACCACCACTGAATTAGCAGAGCCAAGAGAACCATGTTCTGTTTCCACCGCTGTCACAGGTAACGGGCACCGTCTTAATTTGTGTCACCGCGTACAAGTCAGATAAAGTCCCCTATAAATTTCGACTTGCTTTGAAGCTTGCTAATGGGCTGTAGCGACAAAATAGAAGCAGTAAAAACACAGGTCTCACTTGCACACTATTCCCCTTCGGAGCTGACAGGTTGAGTCAATGTGAATTTTCCAGAATCCAGATATTGACCCTAGGCTATTAATGGTTATGTGAGGTCATGACATAAATGGGAATAGATGTAGCATGCAGGGAAGCAGAGGAACAGTTTCAAGTTGTATGAAAGCACGGCTGGCTCTTAGGACTCTCTCTTTTAATAGATTTATTTCAGGATAACACTACCAGATCAGCATTAAAGATACTAGACACAAGAGAAAAATCCATTTATAATAGACTATAGACATCCAAGAAGAGGCTACAGTCACAGCACTTTGACTACAAGTGTTTAATATGCTGTGTCTTTAACTTTGGTACACTTGGGACTGTTTTAAGTGATTGAATTTAGCCAATTATCTCCCCTTAGTCTTGCTTAAATAACATATAAGGAAAACCAAAGAACTTATATGATCAGTCAATCTCATTCAGGAATTCAGTTCTGTGTATTTTTCTTAATACTCCATCATGACTAAAATAAAAATCTGAGGATTATTCTCATCCAGCTTCTTTTTTTCCTGTCCAGTGTTTCAAAAAAAAAAAAAAAANCAGAAACTACAGTTTCTATATGGACACCATAATTTAACAAAAAAAAAAAAAAAAAAAAAAAAAAAAAAAATCTGAAAAAGACCTGGAATAAAAGGTGTCAGCTAAGTGTACAAAGTACATTCTGGAAAGCCTTTTGTCAAAGTATGCTTGGTCACTTGATGCTATAAACACAATTGTGTAGAAACCAGTGTCACAGCATATCATTACTACTATTTTGACATAATCAAAACATCTACCATCAACAGCTCCATATCAACTATTTTCAACCAAATATGGCAATATGGCCAAGGCCTACAGTCCAAAAGCATGAGCCATATGGAAGCAGGACAACCTCTAAAGAAGCAAGGAAATGAGTCCTGTCTTAGCCAACATGGGGTATGTGACTGCTTCTGCAACCAGACAGATTCTCTCAGACAGGACAGCAATTTCCATCTGCCACTAAAAGGAATTTCACTCTCATTTCACCTGTACTGCCATTTGAAGGGCATTTGGAAAACAGCCTAGAACATTGGAATTGCTATATAGCCTTAAATCAGTTTCTGCTGCAACAACTGATTTGCTCTTACACAGTATGTCAGGACATTCTTCTCCATTACTGTTTATATTTTTTTTAATACTGGTGGTGCCCTACGCTGTTGCTAATTGTTTACTTTCCCCCTCCTCCCCCATGGAATTTTGTTTGGCCATGAGCATCTTATTTTTCATGGAAGTCCTGGTGGGAGGTAGGAATCGCAGAGCCACAGCAATTAATGATAAACAGACGCTACTTACAGATTAGTCTGAGTATTCCACTGACAGAAGAAAACAGAGCCCATCTTAAACCTCTGTAAAATCGGGAAATATCTTTCCATCTCTTCCATGATTCGCCTGCTAGCATCTAGTGGGAAGAAGGTGTTTTGGTTTTGTTGGTTTGGGGTTGAGTGCTTTTTAAGTTTCTTTTTGTACACAAGAAATTTGAAATGCTGTGCCTTGTTTCTGTATCCCCTCACACTCATAAAATACTCTTTTTGCTGTAAATATCTGAGAAATTTAAGGCCCTTTCTGCCTATTATAACATGGAAGAACTTATAACTGTTTAACCTCAAGAACACAGTGGAGATGAGAAAACTTCCTGCATTCTCAGATTTTTTCTCTTGTGCACTGAGAGACAAAAAATTGACTCTTTTTTCTAATTTACTGGGGCTGTACCAACAGCAAGAAGAAATCATCCCCATAAGACATACACGAGGGAAAGCAAATAGGACCTGATTCTTCTTTACACCTGTGCAACAAAGTGAACCGATAAACAGGGTATCAAATCAGAGCAGAACCATTTTCCACAATTTTGAATAACACTCAGTGAAAGGCAAGGAGAGACAAGGCCCACAGAGGCAATGTGGTTTGCCCGAGGTCACACATCAAGTCAATAGCAGAAATGAGATGAGTTCCCTGCTCCTGACCCTACACAAATAGACAGACCATGCGCCCATGTGGCTTCCCCTTCCAGGACCTTCCTGAAGATTGTTCCCCACACAAATTAAAAGGCAAAAAAACAAAAAAAAGAAATCTACTGTAAGAAACAGATGGAGGTATTTTTGTAATCGTTAGCCCAGTACCTGGAGCATTGTTTACATTGTAATTTTTCACTCTTCAATCAAAGGAAATAAAACAAGCATTTGCGTCCTTAGCAAATACCTATCCACTTCCTGGGACATATGTTACATGCCACAGGAACCGAGAAACGCTTTTGATCATAACCTTGGGAGCTGCAAAGCAGAAAGCAGTGTAAAGTTTATACTCCTGAGATTTGTTTCCTGACACAACAGCTACAAGAATTCAGCCTGTGCTCATTGGGAAAGTCATGAAGGATGAAAAGTGCATAAGCATATGATCCCTGTAACTTTTATTCCATGCATATATGAAGTCTCATTTTCACTTAGCAGACAGTACAACCTAAAGAGAGAACTCATTTTCTAAATGTCCCACCGTGAAAAGGTATTATACTTACAATTCAAAGACTTCGGTTAATCTAGGATAAAAGATCAAGTTAACAAGTGGCCTAACAGCCACTCTACAGGCTAGATACAAACCTTCCTAATTTGGTTATTAGTATTCTTAAACTGCTTAAAGATACAGGCAGAAACTTGCAAGAAGTGGCTGTTCTTGGTTCATTTGTACCTCTCCTGTGCCATCTACTGCTTACAAGTTGTTACTGACACTGTAATACTCGACAAATTCTGATTACCTGGCTCCTGGCAAGATGGACAAGAGAAGGTAAGCTTTCAAATTCAAACTTCCGTGAGGTAAGGACCAAAACCAAAGAACAATATACACATAAATATGTGAAAAATAAAATATTTTTTTAAAAAATGTTTCCACCCCAGTGTGGAAATTCAGCACATGGTTGTGGAAACACAACGTTAAAAAAACCACAAAACTACATTGTCTCCTAGTAGTGAGCACAATTGCAATGCAAGCAGCACACAAATTCCTGTCAAAGCATCTAGGAGGAGTCAAGCCAAATAATCTTTCCATATATAATTCTTCATCTCTGCCCACTTTCTGGTCTGGCCCCTGTATGGTATCTTGTCAGAAGAGCCACAATAGCACAGGCTGCAATAGCTACTTTCTGCTTTTCCCAGCAGTTTTCAACCTTTCTCCTGCTGTGTACTCTTCCTCTTTTGAGCTGAAAGCACAGACTGTACACCTGGACAGCACTTGCCTCCGTCAGGGCAAATGTGGTTTTAGGCTTGATGCTGCAGAAATCGACTGCCGGTTTTGTGGTTGAAAGTGATGAACCCAAAAAATGGACCTACAGCCGTGTACTACATGCCAGACTTCCTGGCAAGTAGAGCTCCTCTTTCTGGAAGGTCCAGTATTGTTCAAGCACACCACAAAGCCATTTGTCTGCAGGGTGATGAAAGAGGAGTAGAAGGTTCTTTCAAAAACTGTAAAAGTGGGGAGGAAATACTTGGGGAGTTAACTGCCTCCTGACTAAAATCCAGAACACTATTAATGTTCAAAAGCTGTTGGTGAATTCTGGAAGAGAAATGGAGGAATTCACCAGCTGGGAACAGAAACACGGGTAACATGCTGTCAGATCTTCAGTGTCCCTGTAAAAAGAGTACAGTTTGAATTTTCACTTGAGGGAACTCCTTTTTGCCCTGGCAAATTGCAGCTGAAGGGCCCCATGCCTGCATTCTTCTCTGTGGTCGCTAAACTTGAAGACAAAAATGGTAGATGCAGGTTCCAAACTGCAGTCCCACAAAGGCACTGAATTTATGTAACAAGTCAGGCAAACCAACAAATTTTTATTGGTTAAAACTCAGCAGCTCCCTCTAATTCAAGTCTGAGTCCAAGAAAAAAAAATTGTTTTCCAACTAGAAGTCCAGAGGGAAAATAAACCAAAGTTAAATGGAAAATTTTAAACTTTAAGGAATTTTTAATTTTTTAACGAAGTAAACCTGTTTTATCCCTGTAACTTGGTATATGCGCACAAGTGCACAACTTGAAAAGTTTTAATGACAAATATGAAAGATAAATCAGGAAAATAGATGGCACACAGGATTAGATAAAAATTTCTGGTGTACAGAACACAAAAGAACACAATATTTGCAAGAGAAGTAATAGAAGAGAGTGAAATGTCAAGATCATCTATGCCTGAAGGTGAGTGCTTTGATAACTAGCAATTGTTATTGCTCCAAATTGCTCCTCAGGAACACAGAGGAGATCAAGAAAATGGGAAGTAACAGCAGAACTCCTATAAAAAACATTCACTAGATGATCCATTTTAGCATGGAGAAGAAGGTATTTCTTTCAAAGTAATATCCTACTGTAGCTATTACAAAGGACTTCACACCACTGCCTTCCACTATTATACAGTCAACCCAGCTTTGCTCTTCTTGGTTGTGAAGGTCTTAAGTGCAACATCATCTCATTAATATATGAAATTATAGAAACCAATCACAGTGGCAGCAGCCCATTTTCCAAAGGCCTGGTATCTCTGAGATGAGTTCCTACTGAGCGACAAGCAAATCATAAAATGATCCAAGGGTGGAACTGTTCCAAGAGAGCAAAGTCCCTCAAGTTCAATTTGAACTATCGTTGTCATCATCTTCACTAGAGAAAACATTTTTTCACAATAGAAATGTTAGGTTTCCATGGCAGAAGTAATATTTCTAACAAAATCTGATGTGTGACAGCATTTCTCCAGTTTCCCAAAAAGTTTTGGTTTTGGTGGGGGTTTTGCTTCAGGATACCCATACCCAGCTCCAGACCCTTTGCCGATACCATACACAAACACCACAACCTTCCCAAGAGAAAATGAGCTGTCTTTCTTGGGTCAATGTCCACTAAAATTCCCAGTGACTGAGAACTGACAGAGAACTCTGTTTTGAGAAGTGGCTTCATGTTCCCTATGCACTTTCCCCCAGCATCTTCCAACCTGTCAGAGAGGTCTTCAAAAAATGTAGGTGACCGGATTCAAGGAAGAGCCGGAAGAAACATGGCAACATTTGTTCTGAATATACAGGGCACTGAACATACCCAGACCTAAATAACATTTAAATTGTGGAATATTTTGCTATGCATTAGGCATGGACAAATAGCATTGCAGACATATGTACAGGGAACAAGGGTTCCATGAAGAGTTTTGATCACACTACTGTTTTTCATGAAACATTGCTTAACAAACCTCACAGCAGAAACAAGAAAACCACAATTAAAAACTAACCAGCCTAAAAACTAACCAGCCTAGAATAACATGAGGAAAAAAAAAGAAGAAAAAAAGTCAGTTCATTGTTAGGAACAAATAGAATAGGCTGATGTGAAACCAGCAATGCCAATGAGCTCACCACAGTATTTTTTAAGTGAAGCCTGGCAAATCAAGGAAAGATGAAGCTCAAATGTTTTAGCAGCTCTCTGAAACTTTACCAAACGGGATTAAAATGTGCATTCTGGAAAGCTTAAAAAGACGAAAAAAGAAAACAAATCTAAAACTGCAAATCTTTCTTGGCAATAACACAGAAGCTTGGCTTTATCACAAGTAAAACACCACCCGAGCACCTCAGATGCACCTCACTGTAATTCCCAAAACATTCAAGTAGCCTATCTAGCCTGAGTGTTATCTGTTTAGCTTCAGCCTATGGAGCGTTTATATTAAAGTCAAAGGGGAATGCAGTGTAAAGAGATCATCCCCAGGGAGATATGTGCAAAGCAAATTTCTCAAATTATATGGATTCAATTAAATGAAAATGTCACTTACTGAGATTTGTCAATTATCTAGTAAAGGTCCAAGGCTGTCTCTCCTTTGTTTTCCTTAAATTACAACTCTCAAGCCAAAACCAACTAGTAATATGATCCTGGTTTAAGTTTACCTTGATTCCACTTCTGAAATCATTTTGTTTTCCCCAAGTGAATAGTATTTCTCCTATAACCTAAGATAGGATTAACCAAGTTATTTTGGAAAAGACTATATAATTTATTTACAACAGAAAACTCCCACGCAAGGAGCTTTCCTTGATGCAAATACTTCTTGAAAGCAACCATTAACGTGATTTCTATCCATACAGGTATGTCAGCAGGATTGGACTACTCAAATTACAATTAGGCCTTAGAAGGGGGTGTGGCTATTCAGTTATAGAAAACGAATCTTGGAATTTGTGATAAAAGTTAACTCTCATCTGAGATCATTAACTTGTATCTCCAGTGCTGACCAAAAGGCCCAATTCTTTTTAATTCACTGGTTGCAATGTTCGGAATTTTGGGCAGAAATAGAAAAAGGCTGCATTGCCTCAGATTCTGGGTTATAAGCTACAAGCAGAAAAGATTAATCATTGCTCTGAGGATCACACAGAAAAGTTTTAAGAAAAAAGATACCATGCTGGAAGGTGCACGAAGGAGTGCAAGAGAGCTAGAATAGCACAGCCAACACGATCTGACAAAAGTTAAGAGGATGAACTGTTACGTATCCAACACATAGCAGAGTAACCACAGTTCTGTGATAGCAAAGAGCCATTAGGGTTTCAGGGAAGGGGGGGATTTGAGCCTCTTCACCAATTCACTTCCCATGTTTTCCTTTTGCCTCGTCTTTAATTTCTCTTTCCTTTCTACCCTTCTGTTAGGACCAGCTGCCCAAAGGAACAAAGAGACAGTTTCCAGTAATTTCAAGAGAAGTATTACATCTAAGTATTTTCACAGATCTAGGTCTTCAGATCAAACATGAGTCTCTCATTTGGGTGGTGCCATAGCAATAACACTTCCTTGCCATTTGTACTGGTTATACCAAGTTCCTCATCAAAAATTCTCAGTACAGCAAACTGTACCACCTCCCAAAACTGGCATTACAAATTAAAGCTTTCACCCAAACTAGGTAAATAAACAGCATTACTTTTCTATGCAAGTGCTCAATCCTCAAGAGTAGAAAAGCCAGTTGGGTAAGAGCAACCCTCAGCATCATGGCTGTAGCAACAATAATAAAAAGCAGGAGGGAATCTCTTTTGCAAGAATGAATCATCTAATAATTCTCTGTCCAAGTATTTAAATATAGTCAATGTGCCACTATTACAATACATACATCCTTAAATGTCATATGTTCCATTTATGAGGTTATGATCAGTTTTCTTCTGTAAGAAAAATTGATGCATATTACATGCCCATTTCGCAATCTTTCAAATGATCAAATTACATAAAATTGAAATTGCAACTATAATAGCAGTTTTCTCTCACCATGAGAGTAGGGGGAAACAGTTTACATAACCAATCTGTGTAATAAATGATAACGTGCATATATACACACACAGAGCAGTAACTTTTGAATAGGCATGCTTATGTCCTTCCATTCCCCATAAAAAGGATTTCCTTCCTTGTTCTGGTTTTCTGAATTCCACCCTGCTGATTCAAACCAGAAGAACACTTGTAACCTGTGCTTCCTCAGCAAGTTCCTATTTCCTCTTCCTTTTTAAAAGAATTTTTTTTAAATAATAGCTAAGCAGACACACAGATGTAAAGGTCTGCTAAGGATATAGAGGTTGACATCCAGTTATTTGTACAACATCAGCATAATACCACACATTAGCACTGTTGTTAAAAAACATTTCAGTGACAGGAGTGTGTGACATATTATGACAACATCTGGCATTTTCCTAAAAATAATGGAGTTCATTTTCTTACTCCCTAAGCAGACTTGATGAAATGTAGCACTTCCTGGAGTATCAGTAACACACATGTTCATAACCATAGTATCTCCAGTTTCTTCAGCACTGAGTATTTTCAAACCTATTGCTAACTTGAAAGTAAATGGCCACATTCTCATGTGGCTCACACCAGAAGCATCTGAACTAAAAAAAAAAAAAAA